>JAZDUH010000309.1:0-233035 GCA_036419115.1 Scarus forsteni | reverse complement strand
TTTATTAACCAAAGAAGAAAGAAGAAGACAGACTTTATTAACCAAAGAAGAAGAAAGAGGACAGACTTTATTAACCAAAGAAGAAGAAGAGGACAGACTTTATTAACCAAAGAAGAAGAAGAAGAGGACAGACTTTATTAACCAAAGAAGAAGAAGAAGAGGACAGACTTTATTAACCAAAGAAAGAAGAAAGAGGACAGACTTTATTAACCAAAGAAGAAGAAGAAAGAGGACAGACTTTATTAACCAAAGAAGAAGAAGAAGGACAGACTTTATTAACCAAAGAAGAAGAAGAAGAAGACAGACTTTATTAACCAAAGAAGAAGAAGAAGAAGACAGACTTTATTAACCAAAGAAGAAGAAGGACAGACTTTATTAACCAAGAAGAAGAAGAAGAAGAGGACAGACTTTATTAACCAAAGAAGAAGAAGAAGAAGACAGACATTAACCAAAGAAGAAGAAGAGGACAGACTTTATTAACCAAAGAAGAAGAAGAAGAAGAGGACAGACTTTATTAACCAAAGAAGAAGAAGAGGACAGACTTTATTAACCAAAAAAGAAGAAGAAGAGGACAGACTTTATTAACCAAAAGAAGAAGAAGAAGACAGACTTTATTAACCAAAGAAGAAGAAGAAGAGGACAGACTTTATTAACCAAAGAAGAAGAAGAAGAAGGACAGACTTTATTAACCAAAGAAGAAGAAGAAGAGGACAGACTTTATTAACCAAGAAGAAGAAGAAGAAGGACAGACTTTATTAACCAAAGAAGAAGAAGAAAGAGAGGACAGACTTTATTAACCAAGAAGAAGAAGAAGAGGACAGACTTTATTAACCAAAGAAGAAGAAAGAAGGACAGACTTTATTAACCAAAGAAGAAGAAAGAAGGACAGACTTTATTAACCAAAGAAGAAGAAGAGGACAGACTTTATTAACCAAGAAGAAGAAAGAAGAGGACAGACTTTTTATTAACCAAAGAAGAAGAAGAGGACAGACTTTATTAACCAAAGAAGAAGAAGAAGAAGAGGACAGACTTTATTAACCAAAGAAGAAGAAGAGGACAGACTTTATTAACCAAAGAAGAAGAAGAAGAGGACAGACTTTATTAACCAAAAGAAGAAGAAGAAGAGGACAGACTTTATTAACCAAAGAAGAAGAAGAAGAGGACAGACTTTATTAACCAAAGAAGAAGAAGAGGACAGACTTTATTAACCAAAGAAGAAGAAGAAGAGAAGACAGACTTTATTAACCAAAGAAGAAGAAAGAGGACAGACTTTATTAACCAAAAAGAAGAAGAAGAGGACAGACTTTATTAACCAAAGAAGAAGAAGAAGAAGAAGACAGACTTTATTAACCAAAGAAGAAGAAAGAGGACAGACTTTATTAACCAAAGAAGAAGAAGAAGAAGAGGACAGACTTTATTAACCAAAAAGAAGAAGAGAGGACAGACTTTATTAACCAAAGAAGAAGAAGAAAGAGGACAGACTTTATTAACCAAAAGAAGAAGAAAGAGGACAGACTTTATTAACCAAGAAGAAGAAGAAAGAAAGAGGACAGACTTTATTAACCAAAGAAGAAGAAGAAGAAGACAGACTTTATTAACCAAAAGAAGAAGAAAGACAGACTTTATTAACCAAAGAAGAAGAAGAAGGACAGACTTTATTAACCAAAGAAGAAGAAGAAGAGGACAGACTTTATTAACCAAAAGAAGAAGAAGAAAGAAGACAGACTTTATTAACCAAAGAAGAAGAAGAGGACAGACTTTATTAACCAAAGAAGGAGAGGACAGACTTTATTAACCAAAGAAGAAGAAGAGGACAGACTTTATTAACCAAAGAAGAAGAAGAAGAAGAAGACAGACTTTATTAACCAAAGAAGAAGGAGAGGACAGACTTTATTAACCAAAGAAGAAGAAGAGGACAGACTTTATTAACCAAAGAAGAAGAAGAAAGAGGACAGACTTTATTAACCAAAAGAAGAAGAAGAGGACAGACTTTATTAACCAAAGAAGAAGAAAGGACAGACTTTATTAACCAAGAAGAAGAAAGAAGACAGACTTTATTAACCAAAGAAGAAGAAAGAAGAGGACAGACTTTATTAACCAAAGAAGAAGAAAGAAGAGGACAGACTTTATTAACCAAAGAAGAAGAAGAGACAGACTTTATTAACCAAAGAAAAGAAGAAGAAGAGGACAGACTTTAGTAACCAAAGAAGAAGGAGAGGACAGACTTTATTAACCAAAGAAGAAGAAGAAGAGGACAGACTTTATTAACCAAAGAAGAAGAAGAGGACAGACTTTATTAACCAAAGAAGAAGAAGAAGACAGACTTTATTAACCAAAGAAGAAGAAGAAGACAGACTTTATTAACCAAAGAAGAAGAAGAGGACAGACTTTATTAACCAAAGAAGAAGAAGAAGTTATTAACCAAAGAAGAAGAAGAAGAGGACAGACTTTATTAACCAGAAGAAGAAGAAGAGGACAGACTTTATTAACCAAAGAAGAAGAAGAGGACAGACTTTATTAACCAAAGAAGAAGAAGAGGACAGACTTTATTAACCAAAGAAGAAGAAGAGGACAGACTTTATTAACCAAAGAAGAAGAAGAGGACAGACTTTATTAACCAAAGAAGAAGAAGAAGAGGACAGACTTTATTAACCAAAGAAGAAGAGGACAGACTTTATTAACCAAAGAAGAAGGAGAGGACAGACTTTATTAACCAAAGAAGAAGGAGAGGACAGACTTTATTAACCAAAGAAGAAGAAAGAGGACAGACTTTATTAACCAAAAGAAGAAGAAGAAAGAGGACAGACTTTATTAACCAAAGAAGAAGAAGAAGGACAGACTTTATTAACCAGAAGAAGAAGAAGAGGACAGACTTTATTAACCAAAGAAGAAGAAGAAGAAGAGGACAGACTTTATTAACCAAAGAAGAAGAAGAAGAGGACAGACTTTATTAACCAAAGAAGAAGAAGAAGAAGAGGACAGACTTTATTAACCAAAGAAGAAGAAGAGGACAGACTTTATTAACCAAAGAAGAAGAAGAAGAAGAAGACAGACTTTATTAACCAAAGAAGAAGAAGAGGACAGACTTTATTAACCAAAGAAGAAGAAGAAGACAGACTTTATTAACCAAAGAAGAAGAAGAAGACAGACTTTATTAACCAAAGAAGAAGGAGAGGACAGACTTTATTAACCAAAGAAGAAGAAGAAGAGGACAGACTTTATTAACCAAAGAAGAAGAAGAGGACAGACTTTATTAACCAAAGAAGAAGGAGAGGACAGACTTTATTAACCAAAGAAGAAGAAGAGGACAGACTTTATTAACCAAAGAAGAAGAAGAAGAGGACAGACTTTATTAACCAAAGAAGAAGAAGACAGACTTTATTAACCAAAGAAGAAGAAGAGGACAGACTTTATTAACCAAAGAAGAAGAAGAAGAGGACAGACTTTATTAACCAAAGAAGAAGAAGAAGAGGACAGACTTTATTAACCAAAGAAGAAGAAGAGGACAGACTTTATTAACCAAAGAAGAAGAAGAAGAGGACAGACTTTATTAACCAAAGAAGAAGAAGAGGACAGACTTTATTAACCAAAGAAGAAGAAGAGGACAGACTTTATTAACCAAAGAAGAAGAAGAGGACAGACTTTATTAACCAAAGAAGAAGAAGACAGACTTTATTAACCAAAGAAGAAGAAGAAGAGGACAGACTTTATTAACCAAAGAAGAAGAAGAGGACAGACTTTATTAACCAAAGAAGAAGAAGAGGACAGACTTTATTAACCAAAGAAGAAGAAGAAGACAGACTTTATTAACCAAAGAAGAAGAAGAAGAAGACAGACTTTATTAACCAAAGAAGAAGAAGAAAGAGGACAGACTTTATTAACCAAAGAAGAAGAAGAAGAGGACAGACTTTATTAACCAAAGAAGAAGAAGAAGAAGACAGACTTTATTAACCAAAGAAGAAGAAGAGGACAGACTTTATTAACCAAAGAAGAAGAAGAGGACAGACTTTATTAACCAAAGAAGAAGAAGAAGAAGACAGACTTTATTAACCAAAGAAGAAGAAGAAGAAGACAGACTTTATTAACCAAAGAAGAAGAAGAGGACAGACTTTATTAACCAAAGAAGAAGAAGAGGACAGACTTTATTAACCAAAGAAGAAGAAGAAGAGGACAGACTTTATTAACCAAAGAAGAAGAAGAAGAAGACAGACTTTATTAACCAAAGAAGAAGAAGAAGACAGACTTTATTAACCAAAGAAGAAGAAGAAGAAGACAGACTTTATTAACCAAAGAAGAAGAAGAAGACAGACTTTATTAACCAAAGAAGAAGAAGAAGAAGACAGACTTTATTAACCAAAGAAGAAGAAGAAGAGGACAGACTTTATTAACCAAAGAAGAAGAAGAGGACAGACTTTATTAACCAAAGAAGAAGAAGAAGAGGACAGACTTTATTAACCAAAGAAGAAGAAGAAGAGGACAGACTTTATTAACCAAAGAAGAAGAAGAAGAGGACAGACTTTATTAACCAAAGAAGAAGAAGAAGAGGACAGACTTTATTAACCAAAGAAGAAGAAGAGGACAGACTTTATTAACCAAAGAAGAAGAAGAAGAGGACAGACTTTATTAACCAAAGAAGAAGAAGAGGACAGACTTTATTAACCAAAGAAGAAGAAGAGGACAGACTTTATTAACCAAAGAAGAAGAAGAAGAGGACAGACTTTATTAACCAAAGAAGAAGAAGAAGAAGACAGACTTTATTAACCAAAGAAGAAGAAGAAGAAGAGGACAGACTTTATTAACCAAAGAAGAAGAAGAGGACAGACTTTATTAACCAAAGAAGAAGAAGAAGAGGACAGACTTTATTAACCAAAGAAGAAGAAGAAGAGGACAGACTTTATTAACCAAAGAAGAAGAAGAAGACAGACTTTATTAACCAAAGAAGAAGAAGAAGAAGACAGACTTTATTAACCAAAGAAGAAGAAGAAGAGGACAGACTTTATTAACCAAAGAAGAAGAAGAGGACAGACTTTATTAACCAAAGAAGAAGAAGAAGAAGACAGACTTTATTAACCAAAGAAGAAGAAGAAGAAGAGGACAGACTTTATTAACCAAAGAAGAAGAAGAAGAAGAGGACAGACTTTATTAACCAAAGAAGAAGAAGAAGAAGACAGACTTTATTAACCAAAGAAGAAGAAGAGGACAGACTTTATTAACCAAAGAAGAAGAAGAAGAAGACAGACTTTATTAACCAAAGAAGAAGAAGAGGACAGACTTTATTAACCAAAAGAAGAAGAAGAGGACAGACTTTATTAACCAAAGAAGAAGAAGAGGACAGACTTTATTAACCAAAGAAGAAGAAGAGGACAGACTTTATTAACCAAAGAAGAAGAAGAGAGGACAGACTTTATTAACCAAAGAAGAAGAAGGAGAGGACAGACTTTATTAACCAAAGAAGAAGAAGAAGACAGACTTTATTAACCAAAGAAGAAGAAGAAGACAGACTTTATTAACCAAAGAAGAAGAAGAGGACAGACTTTATTAACCAAAGAAGAAGAAGAGGACAGACTTTATTAACCAAAGAAGAAGAAGAAGACAGACTTTATTAACCAAAGAAGAAGAAGAAGAGGACAGACTTTATTAACCAAAGAAGAAGAAGAAGAGGACAGACTTTATTAACCAAAGAAGAAGAAGAAGACAGACTTTATTAACCAAAGAAGAAGAAGAAGAGGACAGACTTTATTAACCAAAGAAGAAGGAGAAGAGGACAGACTTTATTAACCAAAGAAGAAGAAGAAGAGGACAGACTTTATTAACCAAAGAAGAAGAAGAAGAAGACAGACTTTATTAACCAAAGAAGAAGGAGAAGAGGACAGACTTTATTAACCAAAGAAGAAGAACCACAACACAGACTTTATTAACCAAAGAACATGAAGAAGAGGACACACTTTACTAACCAAACACTAAGAAGAAGAGGACAGACTTTATTAACCAAAGAAGAAGAAGAAGACAGACTTTATTAACCAAAGAAGAAGAAGAAGAAGACAGACTTTATTAACCAAAGAAGAAGAAGAAGAGGACAGACTTTATTAACCAAAGAAGAAGAAGAAGAGGACAGACTTTATTAACCAAAGAAGAAGAAGAAGAGGACAGACTTTATTAACCAAAGAAGAAGAAGAAGAGGACAGACTTTATTAACCAAAGAAGAAGAAGAGGACAGACTTTATTAACCAAAGAAGAAGAAGAGGACAGACTTTATTAACCAAAGAAGAAGAAGAGGACAGACTTTATTAACCAAAGAAGAAGAAGAAGAGGACAGACTTTATTAACCAAAGAAGAAGAAGAAGACAGACTTTATTAACCAAAGAAGAAGAAGAAGAGGACAGACTTTATTAACCAAAGAAGAAGAAGAAGACAGACTTTATTAACCAAAGAAGAAGGAGAGGACAGACTTTATTAACCAAAGAAGAAGAAGAAGAGGACAGACTTTATTAACCAAAGAAGAAGAAGAAGAGGACAGACTTTATTAACCAAAGAAGAAGAAGAGGACAGACTTTATTAACCAAAGAAGAAGAAGAGGACAGACTTTATTAACCAAAGAAGAAGAAGAAGAGGACAGACTTTATTAACCAAAGAAGAAGAAGAAGAGGACAGACTTTATTAACCAAAGAAGAAGAAGAGGACAGACTTTATTAACCAAAGAAGAAGAAGAAGAGGACAGACTTTATTAACCAAAGAAGAAGAAGAGGACAGACTTTATTAACCAAAGAAGAAGAAGAGGACAGACTTTATTAACCAAAGAAGAAGAAGAAGACAGACTTTATTAACCAAAGAAGAAGAAGAAGAGGACAGACTTTATTAACCAAAGAAGAAGAAGAGGACAGACTTTATTAACCAAAGAAGAAGAAGAGGACAGACTTTATTAACCAAAGAAGAAGAAGAAGAGGACAGACTTTATTAACCAAAGAAGAAGAAGAAGAGGACAGACTTTATTAACCAAAGAAGAAGAAGAGGACAGACTTTATTAACCAAAGAAGAAGAAGAAGAGGACAGACTTTATTAACCAAAGAAGAAGAAGAAGACAGACTTTATTAACCAAAGAAGAAGAAGAAGAGGACAGACTTTATTAACCAAAGAAGAAGAAGAGGACAGACTTTATTAACCAAAAGAAGAAGAAGAAGGACAGACTTTATTAACCAAAGAAGAAGAAGAGGACAGACTTTATTAACCAAAGAAGAAGAAGAAGGACAGACTTTATTAACCAAAGAAGAAGAAGAGGACAGACTTTATTAACCAAAGAAGAAGAAAGAGGACAGACTTTATTAACCAAAGAAGAAGAAGAAGAGGACAGACTTTATTAACCAAAGAAGAAAGAAGAGGACAGACTTTATTAACCAAAGAAGAAGAAGAGGACAGACTTTATTAACCAAAGAAGAAGAAGAGGACAGACTTTATTAACCAAAGAAGAAAAAGAGGACAGACTTTATTAACCAAAGAAGAAGAAGAGGACAGACTTTATTAACCAAAGAAGAAGAAGAAGAGGACAGACTTTATTAACCAAAGAAGAAGAAGAGGACAGACTTTATTAACCAAAGAAGAAGAAGAGGACAGACTTTATTAACCAAAGAAGAAGAAGAGGACAGACTTTATTAACCAAAGAAGAAGAAGAGGACAGACTTTATTAACCAAAGAAGAAGAAGAGGACAGACTTTATTAACCAAAGAAGAAGAAGAGGACAGACTTTATTAACCAAAGAAGGAGAGGACAGACTTTATTAACCAAAGAAGAAGAAGAGGACAGACTTTATTAACCAAAGAAGAAGAAGAGGACAGACTTTATTAACCAAAGAAGAAGAAGAGGACAGACTTTATTAACCAAAGAAGAAGAAGAAGAGGACAGACTTTATTAACCAAAGAAGAAGAAGAGGACAGACTTTATTAACCAAAGAAGAAGAAGAGGACAGACTTTATTAACCAAAGAAGAAGAAGAGGACAGACTTTATTAACCAAAGAAGAAGAAGAAGAGGACAGACTTTATTAACCAAAGAAGAAGAAAAACAGGACAGACTTTATTAACCAAAGAAGAAGAAAAGAGGACAGACTTTATTAACCAAGAAAAAGAAGAAGAAGAGGACAGACTTTATTAACAAAAGAAAGAAGAAGAAGAGGACAGACTTTATTAACCAAGAAGAAGAAAAGAGGACAGACTTTATTAACCAAAGAAGAAGAAGAGGACAGACTTTATTAACCAAAGAAGAAGAAGAAGAGGACAGACTTTATTAACCAAAGAAGAAGAAGAAAAACAGGACAGACTTTATTAACCACACAGAAGAAGTTCGAGTGGCCCTGAGAGAAGAGACAGACTCCACACAGAAGAGGAGCTCAGACTGATTGAACAGACAGTCTACCTGAGAGCACAAACTTCTGTTTAGCTGTTGCTGCTCCTCTTTGTCTTCACTGGGACACCTGCCTGAGTCTGGAGCTTTAATATCCAGGTGTTATGGGGACAGACTGCCTGTACACTCAGTCTCGTAGCACGGCCTAGCTTTAATGTCGTTGTGTGCTGTCCCTCCCTCCTCTCTGACGGCACGTGCTTGTGTGGCTTTATCAGTGGGGAGTGCGTGGTGAGCGGCCTAGATCAAGATCGCTAACCTCTGCCAGCAGCTGTGGAGAAGAAGCTCCAATCGCCCTGCCGGAGGTCTTCCTCACTATAAAAAAAGCTCAGCTGGCGTGTGGAGGGGGGAGCTTCTCAGCAGGCGCCTGCATCTAGAGAACCTGCTCTAGAACCCGGTTAGTTGTGCTGTACCTTGTGTAGAATATCTTTGACCTTTTCAAGGGCAATCTTTGTTTGAATTTTCTATTGTGGTCCTGAGTTTTGGATTTTGGTTGTGTAATTTATTTCTAATAGTATTACTTAGTTTGCCCTTTTGACCTCAGTTTGTTATTCTTACCTCCTTTGCTTTATAAATAAATAACTTTTATTTAAACCATTTAAAATCTGGTTATTTATGTTACTTCCCTTTTCCCCAACGAGCTGGGTTTGTAACATCAGGTCTCTGCTGCAGCCCCAATTTCATGTATTGGAATCATGACTTGAATGACTGCCCTGCTGAAGTCATTCTTCAGCCAACACAACGTCCATTAAAGTTTCAGTCTTTAGACCTAGACAGCACGGAAACTGCATATTGAAGTTTTAAATGATGAAAAACCAACTGAAAAATCAAATGTTTTCTTTAGATGCCATATTTCCCACCCCTCAGTTCATTATTTACTGCATTGTTGCATCCCTTGTGTTGACCTTGATAGCTAACACTAACATATAAAACATGTAAAAACCAAAAAAAAAAGAAAAACAATTTGAGCCAAAGAAACTTTCTGAACTGGTTTTAATTTAAATACTGCAATTTTAATAAAAATGTGCTGTAAATGTAAACATAAAAGGTAATGAACAAAAATAAAGTGCACTTTTGTAACATAAAAACTAAACACACCAAATAACTTATTGAAAAGGGTCAAATATAAAGGCAAACTTAAGTAACTGGTTATCTCTTAAAGTGCAACAATTTAGAACAAATGTTATCCAACTGCAATATCTGTAATCTGAGTAAATAACACAGCTGCTTTAGAACAGATTTTTGTTCAACATCTTCAAGCTTTTATCTCCTTTTCTCTTTCCGCCATGGCTTCACACTACATAACCAAACAGGAGATCCCACCATGCACAGCACATAATGTGCAACGATTGGTTAGTCTGGTGCACGTCAAAGTCTCTGTGCCCACACTGATGATCTGACGATATTTCTGCCAAGTTATAATCTTTAACGATGTAATATCGTCATATCGCACACCACTCGCTAACACTACCCATTGGCTGGCTCACTTTGTTAAAGCTACAAACCTAAACATGTCATGTTGTTTTGGGATGAAGAGGGCAGCAGGAAATCACTCCCATGATTCACTGCTCACCTGACAGTCATCTTTTGTTATTGTTTGGATTGAGAGCCCTCTAGTGGCACACATCCTGAATTTAAGTCTGAACTCTTTAAGCCATGTGTAAATAATTAAACAGTGGTCATGATTTATGAAGCAGTGATTGTATCTACAAGGATATGAAGCAAAGTCCGTCATACTTGTAGAGATTAAAGTGTCATAAAACAGACCTTTGGTCGCTCTAGACGAAGAACTGAGGCTCCATTTAGTGAGAACACTTTAAGAGTGACTTTATTTTATCATGAGGACGTCAAGAGTTCAGGAAAATACTGCCTTTAAAATCAAAATATGAGACAAAACTATCATTCCTGTTCATATCAAAGAGAGCTCAGATTAATGAGGATGTTTCAGGGTGACAGCAGTTCACTCTGTAAACAGTCTTTAAATATATCTGCACAAATCACATGGCTGACAGAGAGAGGAGTCTGCTACAGGGATAAAGCCACAGTACAGATTTGATTGTTAATCTGGAGCTTCATTAAAACAACAGAAGTAGAGAAAAAGAGCCTCACATTGACTGATCAGCATGTCTGTTATATCAGTGTCTGTGTTTCATTTTAAAGATCATCACTCAGCATTCACTCTCTTCACTGAACTGATCATCCACACATTAAAACAGCAGAGAAATCTTCAGACTGCATGAACACTCACCCTGTCTCAGATCAGTGTTTGTCCCTCTGCTTCAGTTAGTCCTCTTCAAATGGAGTCTGAGCTCTGACTGATATCACCTTTATTGTTTTGTGTTTTCACTCAAACCTGTTTCACCTCCTCAGAGTCTCTCCTCCTCTTTTCCTTTATAGACATGAAGTTAATGATTGACCCTATCAGGTCAGTGTCTTCATGATCGTCTCCCTCTGCTGAGTTTCAAACATTTATTCAAGCTCAGCAGGTTCAGACAGACTCTCACCAAATCTAAAGGTGGATACACACCGAACGAGACTTGAGTGACCTTGGCAGCCACTCTCCATGAAAGGTCAATGTAGAGCCACGATGGGTGGGGTCAACCCTCCTGTGATGCGACTGCACATTGTAAAAGCTGATCTTTCTAGGCGACGTCGTGTGTGGTTGTGTAGCAACAGCCAATTAGCAGTGTGTGTGTCATATAAAGACAGCGCCATGTTCTGTGTCATGTGACTGTGGAGACCAATCAGATGAAGGAAACAGCTCTCAGCTGCACCCACAAGCACGCACATGAAAACTTAACAGAGTTTTGTGTCAAACTAAAGAAGGAATGATGGAAAAAAAAACATTTTTCGAGGTTGTTGCTCTGAAAAATGTGGTAAAGTCAGGTTTTAAATAAGGTGGAGTTGATTCTGTTCAGTTTAAAGGTTTATAAATCAGAGCAGCAGAGGCCTTCATTACTTTAGTTGTTTCATTTGTATGTGTGTTTATGGAATAAATATCAAGTCATCCAAATATTGACATCACTTCAGTCTTTAAATGTTTTTCCTGGACTTAAGTTTAAAACTAAACTCACTTTAAGATCTGAAGGTCCAGACTCCATGTTTCCTTTAGGTGTTTTTGGTCGATGAGAACAGTGTTGGGCAAGTTACTACAAAAACGTAATGCATTATTTATTACTCATTACTGTTATTTCAAAGTAATTAGTTACATTATAATATTACTGTATCTGAAAAGTAATGCATTACAATATTATCACATTACTTTTAAGTTAATCTCATTGTTACGACCAGCTCTAGGGGAAAAGGGAAGTAACATAAAAACCAAGATGTTGAAAGGTTTAAGTTATTTATTAAACAAAAAAGATAAAATTGTGTTGACAAAGGATGAGGCAAATAACTAAATGAGTGCTGTGAAAACAAAAGCGAGAACAAAAAGAGACTCTAACCTAGAGTTTTTACAACCAAACTTCCTAACAAATGAATTAACAAAATTAAATACAAACAGCACCCAATCTAATAATTTCAACAAACTCAAAACTAGCGTGTGAGCAGTACCAATCAAACAACAACTAGTGCCTCAAATTACAAAGGATTTCAAGAGTTTACAAGAGTTTTTCCTAACCAAGTCTAACAAAGTCTCTCTAAGTCGTGAGCATGGCTGGTTGCAGCTTGCTGCTGGGGATCTGGTCCATCTCGCTTTTATGTGGCCCCATAGGCTCCTCTGATTGGCTGCTTCAGTCTGAACCAATCAGGATCCATCAGCAGTGTTGGTAATAACGGCGTTAGAGTATAACGGCGTTACTAACTGCGTTATTTTTTTCAGTAACGGGTAATCTAAGTAATTACTTTTTCATGCGTTACAACGCTGTTACCATTACTAACAGTGAAATGTGGCGCGTTACTTTGCACCGATGTCAAGCAGCTGTTATCCGACCAGCCTCACCCTCAAATTCCACAGCACACGGAAGCGCCGCGCCACGGTCTTGCCCTGACAGACAAAACCCACTGAAAGGGCGCACCGAGCAGAGCTGCTGCTGCAGCTCCGTAGGGGCAGGGCTGATCCCTGGAGAGCCACAGGCTCTCATGATGAGCACAGCGATGTCACACGCTCATAAAACATGTTATACACTGAGAAAAGAAATAAACAACACCTCACTTCCCTTCTCTAAGGTCCCTTTGCTGGTCCCAACCACACAGCTTCGTGATTTAGTTAACTTCTATCTGCCTATATCCGTGTATAAAAGTTTTTGTCATGTATACAATGTTATGTATTTCTGTTCCTCTACGATTCACTTTTCTTCGTCCATGGTGTCATGTTGCCTCTGGGACCCTCTGACCGACTGCTGACCTCAATTGTTAGTCATTATGTCAAAACCGGAGGCACTCAGGTTTTGACATAATGACTAACAAATGAGGAAATTGACGTTCGAGAGTCTGTGCATTCTGTTTTATTTTGAAACTTTCGGATACTCCACACGGTGACTTCCTGTCTGGTGCTTTCTTAATGACAGTGAATTTACGAAGTTTGGACGCGGCCGCGCAGAAAATAGATCTGAAGCGAATCTCCAGCGCCTTGGCACACGCTGGCTCTCACCAACCCAGCGCTGCGCATAGGTGAAGCTTACTGTGGAGCACTTCGCTCCCATTCTAGTCATGTCAGAGCTGCTGCAGTAGGTAACAACTAGGAAGGACACAGAGACGGAGACACACAATTCAAGCAGCAAAAAGCTTTTTCAAAAAAGTAACGCATCAATTACTTTACCTGGTAACTAATTACATTTATGAAGGAGTAATTCCGTTAGTAATTAAGTTACTTTTTTGGGAAAGTAACAAGTAACTATAACTAATTACTTTTTTGAAGTAATTTGCCCAACACTGTCCATCAGCGCACCTGCCCCGAATCAGCCGGCCTGCTGCAGCAGTGACCTGGGAAAATGACACTCACGCACACAATCACTCTAACGCACGCTTGCTTGAGCACGCACACAAACACACACAAAGGGAGAGAGAGAGACCCCTGTACAGCGGTGGCCGTAACACTCATCAACATAACAAGAAATATGGATTTGTCTTTCTAAATGTAGCTCATTTAAAAAGCTCATTACACATCCAGTGAAGGTGATGTGGTGACTATCTGACTGAGTTCAGCTTAAGGTTAAAAACAGGAGAATATAACAGACACATTGATGCTCATGGAACAAAACAAGAAACCATCAGAGCAAAAACAGACAGAAGGTCAAACTCTGGTAAACTGTGTTAGAGATACTGTAACTTTAGACCTAGTGGAGGACTTTTCTCCTTTTCTGATCTGACAGAGTATTTGGTGAATATGTATTTAAACAATCAAACAAACAACAACACCTCTTCATATCGGTTTAAATTAAAACTAAATTGTGATGTGCATTACTGACATTTGTACCAAGTAAAAAAAATATGATTATTTATTTTTGTAATGCCTTACATTACAACGTTACAGTGAAAAACTGGCTGCTACTTTAACCCACTGACTGACCGCTCTGTCTGTCTGTCTGTCCTGATAAGAGGAAGAAAAGGACGATGGATGGACTACTGCACACTTTAAAAAAAATCAAATTAAAGATGTTAAAAACATTTTTAGAGAAAAATGAAGATGAATCTTTATAAATCTCTTCTCTCCTCTGAGCTCAAATGCTCTTTAGTTACAGAGAGACTGTGATTCCTCTAAAATGTGAGCAGCCTTTGGATGCCTCATGTTTGTTTGATAGAGGGAGAGCGATGAGCTCCCCCTTCGTTAGTGAGCTGTTTGATTGATAAACCAGGACGTCTGGTGGGAGATGAGGCTGAGGCAGCCTGAGAGCTGATTATCATCCTCATTTATTACTCCAACCACCAGACTGGGCCTCTGTTTGTCTGTTTGTTTGTGAAAAGGAAAAGTCAAACAGTGATGGATGGATTCTGAGGACATTTTAGGGCTTCAGGAGTTTCTTGAAGGATTTGTTAACAGAGCATGAACAGGGATGTTGAAAATAATCATTGATCCAAACATCCTGATGCAGACAGAGATGATTCTGCAGCCATGCTCAGACGTCCTTGTTGTGTGATGTGGTCAGACTTCAGTCATGAGCTCACTTTGGGCCCCTCAGGACCACCTGATCCTGGTTTAGACCCCACAGCCTACCTGACTCTGTTTGCTGACCATGTCCTTCCCTTTATGACCATAGTGGACCATCTTCTGATGGACACTTCAGCAGCTCCATGACTCAAAGCTCAGATCATCTCACACTGGTTTATTCAACATGACGATGAGTTCACTGTACTCCACAGTCACCAGATCTCCCTCCAGTAGAGCCTCTTTGGGTTGTGGTGAAGCAGGAGATTCTCATCATGGATGTTGAACAGACAAACCTTCAGAAGCTGTGTGAAGCTGTCATGGAGATATGGAGCAACATCTCTGAGGATGTTTGAGCTCCTTGTTGGATGAAGGAGCTCTGGAGGTGAAGGAGGTCCAACCTGGTACCAGCAAAGTGTCCCTAATGAAGTGGCCAGTGAGAGTCTGGAGATGTTGTGGTGAATTATCAATGATCCCACACACCACAGGTCTGAAAATAAGGCCTGCATGAGTTTAGACCAAGAGCAGGAGAAGAAGAGAACATGAGGTTGATCTGATGGGATTAGTCTGATGATCAGATTCATTCATGTGCTGGAGGACGTGGAGCCTCCAAAATGAAGAAGAGGAGAAGATGACAAACAACACAGACACTGATGAAGATCAGCTCACTCTGATCACAGTGGAGTGAATGTTGTGGAGCAGAAAGAGAGCAGTTTGTCTTTGTCCTGCTGTTGGATGGCCCACTCTCTCATTAACACCCAGACAATAAAACCAACATGAACATGAGACACAGAAACATCAGCTCAAATATAGAAGGCAGCTGCTTCACAGCTTTCTGTCAGACAACTGAGCAGATCAGTGTTTGTGCTCACAGATGAAGAATCTGTTCAGCTCCATCAGTCTGAGAGGAAACAAGAGAAACAGCGACACCTGCTGGCAGAAAGCAGAGAGAACAGGAACTCTTCATCCTGAACAGGAACCTGGTGAAGAAAGCAGCTCCAAAAGTTAGCCCAGCTTTGGTTCTTCATCACACAGCAAGAGGAGAAAACACAGATATCAAAGTGTGACAAACATGAAGAATAATGAGTCCAAATCCAGTTTTTCTTCTCCTGAGTCTGTTGTTACTGTGCAGTGAAGCAGTGATAACCCAGGTCTGTCACTGCAACACCAGAAAACCAAGTCAGGACTTCAGAAAGTCTGGAGGAAAAGTCGAGTCAAACATCAGCCTGTTTCTCTGAAAACATCATTTTGACTTTCTGTTGCACCAAGAATATGAAATGAGTTTAAAAGGACAACGTGTGTCCACATCAGTAAATCAGTGAAGATCATCAGGCACAGAAACACAAGTGACAGGAACATGAGATCAGTTTGAGTCATAGAATCATGTTTCTGTGCTGAGGTAACACCATGGCCCCCCTGAGGCTGGACCGCAGGGTGGCTGACTGAAGTGTTTGAGTCCTGATGAGACTGTTGAAAAACAAAGGTTCCTCAAACACCCACATGCCTGCTGTCTCCTCAGTCACATGAGAAACCCTCAAAGTCCGCCAAGACTGCAGTACTGAGCTGTAGAACAGCGTCAGACCATGAAGGTCCACACCCTCAGTCTGTAACAGGAACAGCTGTTTACTGTAACCCAGGCGTCCAGCTCTCCTCAGCAGCAGGTGAGCTGTATCCAGCCACCTGGGACCACAGCCATAAAGCAGCCTTTGGGCTGTGGACAGTCTGAAGGAGGCGATCTTGGCCTAGATGTTAATGAGCCCCTGCCCACCTTCATCCAGTGGCAGGTAAAGGGCTGCTGTCCTGATCCAGTGGTGTCCAGACCAGAAGAAGTCCACTATAGTCCTCTGGATGTCCTTGATCAGTCCTTCTGGTGGTGTCAGAGCCACGAGCTGGTGCCAGAGAGTCGAGGTGGCCAAGTTGTTGGCGACCAGGACCCTTCCCCTGTATGACAAGTGGGGCAGCAGCCATTTCCATTTAGACAACCTTGCACACACTTTCTCCTTTAATCCCTCCCAGTTCTTCCTCTGAAACCCTTCAGTGCCCAAAAATACACCCAACACTTTCAACCCCTCCCTCCCCCACTCAAGACCCCTAGGCAGACTAGGCACTGCCTGATCCCTCCACTGACCCAACAACAAAGCCTCACTCTTTGCCCAGTTCACCCGTGCAGATGTTGCCCTCTCATACAATGACAGGGTGTCCTGCCGACACTTAACATCCCCCTGACTACAGATAAGGATGTTTATGTCGTCTGTATAAGCAGAGACCGTGGGGGACATTCACAGGGCCCGGGCAGAGAAAGCCCGCTGAGCCGTCCCCTCAACCTGCACAGCAAGGGCTCGATAGCTAAGCTATACAACTGGCCAGAGATGGGACAACCCTGCCTGATCCTTCGCTGCACAGGGATTGGCCGACTCAGCCCTGCTCTCAGCTTCACCAAACACTGTGCACCCCTGTACAACAAACCAAGCCACGATAAGAACCCATCACCAAAACCAAAAGCCCTAAGTGCAGAAAACAGATAAGAGTGGTCCACCCTGTCAAAGCCTTTCTCCTGATCTAAAGAGACAACACCAACATTCAGATCATACACATTACACACATCAATGATATCCCTGATCAGAAAAACATTGTCCATGATTGTCCTGTCCGGGACACAGTAGCTCTGATCGAGGTGGACAACATCCCCCAAAAAATCCCTCAGTCTGTTGGACAGAGCTCTAGACAATATTTTATAGTCCGTGCATAAGAGGCATACCGGACTCCAGTTTTTCAAAAGTGCCAGGTCCCCTTTTTTGGCAGCAGGGAGAGTACTGCCCTCTGACAAGACACTGGAAGAGATCCAGTCCTCAAACTCTCCAGCAGCACAGCATGGAGATCAGCTCCAACAACACTCCAGAAATGTTTGAAAAAGTCAGCAGACAGCCCGTCAATCCCAGGGACTCGACCTGGGGCCATCTGAAACACGGCTATAGTCAGCTCCTGTAGCGTCAGCTCAGAGTCCAAAGCAGCTGCTCCCTCCGGACTGAGCTAAGGAAGACCCTCCAGGAGCTCCTTACGGCACCCGACACTGCAGTCCTCCGCTCTGAAGAGGTCCGCGTAAAAGCCCACAGCATGGCTCCTCATCTCAGCCGGGTCTGTTGTTGTCCTGCCCCCCGGAAGCTTCAGGCAGGACATCAGCTTCCTCTGGGCTTCAGACCTCTCCAAGTTAAAGAAAAAGAAGCTTGGGGCATCCATGTCCTTCAGCTGCAGGAAATGAGACCGGACCAGGGCTCCCTTCACTCTTTCCTGCAGGAAGGAACTCAGCTCCATCTTCATCTCCTGCAGCTGTGTGCCAGTTGAGGGACTGCTCTGTAAGCCCTCCTCAGTGTTCTTTATGTCAGCCTCCAGGTCCCTGACAGCTGCTTTCAGGTGAGCAGAGGAGTGAGAGGTGTACTGCTGACAGAAGACACGGATCTGTGCCTTCCCAACCTCCCACCACAGCTTCAGCTTTCTTTTATTTCCACTGCTCCCAGAACCATCCAAAGTTCTGACAGAAAACCCTGTCATGGATCAGTCTGTTATTAAAATGCCAGCAGGACTTCACCCTTTGGCCCGGAGACAGAGTTAAACAAAAACTAACAAGGTGATGATCTTTGAAGCCAACTGGACTGATGCTGCACTGAAGTAGCTTAGGCCTGAGAGTTGTGGAGATGTAAAACCAGTCAAGTCTGGCTGCACGGACTGTGTTGTTACGGACTCTGACCCAGGTGTACTGTCTGGATTGAGGGTGTTTGATTCTAAAGGTGTCTGACAGATTACAGTGGGAGATTACAGAGCTCAGAGACCGGGATGACTGTGGGTGAGGTTCCTCTCCTATCCTGTCAACTGTGAAGTCAAGAGTGCAGGTAAAATCCCCCCCCCCCCCCCCCAATGACAATTTGGTCCTGATAGGAGGCCATCAGCTCAGTTTTTAGCAGAGAGAAGAAAACTACCCTCTCTGGACCAATGTTCGGAGCATAAACATTAACAAAGCAGAACACAGAGTCCTCTATATGTGCTCTGACCACCAGCAGGCGGCCCTGCACCACCTCAGTACAGGATAGCACCTTAGTGTTAGCAGAGGCTTTGAATAAAATGGCCACACCGGCACTAAAGTTGGTGCCATGGCTGAGCTTACAGAAACCGTCCCACCACAGAGCCCAGTCTGTCTCATTGGATGGATTTCTATGTGTATCCTGCAGAAACAGCACATCAATCTTCTTCTGACCACAGATATCAGAGCTCTTTTATGCCTATCTCTCCCACCATTAATGTTGGACAGAAAGAGCAGACAGACAGAAACACGTAAACAACTGTGAAGAAGAAACACCTTGTGATGCGTAACCATTTTATCTTCTAGATTTACAGACCGTTTTGCTGCTGACTTTCCTCAGAGTTGTGATGTGTTTCTTTAATCTGAACCTTTTCTTTTCATCCAGGAGGTCAAAACCTTCCTGCTTCTTCAAAGTGCTGCCTGACCTGATGAATTTCTCTGTGTCGCTGAAGTAATCATTCACCTTTACAGCTTTCTTGTTTAACGTTTCATCCATGAAACTATTGATTTCATCTAGTGAATAAAGATCTGTGCCTCTGTTTGAAGTTTCAGTGTTATCAGAGTCATAATCCTCCTCCATGTCCTCTCCATCACATGAGGCCTGACTGCACCCTGTCTGACACTCACCTGGTGGCAAAACCTTACCTGTAAAAATGATGGGAGCAGCTCCCTCATCATAAAGGTGGGATTCACCTTCAGCTGCTGCAGGCTGAGAGCTACTCAGGCTTACTGCAGCTAGAGACACATCACTAGACTTACCTGGCTGTTTGAGCACTGACTGCTGCAGGCTGACAGCTACTTAGATGTACTGCAGCTGCAGACTTATTTGGCTGCGTTAGAGCATAAGCTGTTGTCAATACCTGTGGCTCTACCGCCTGTATCCCCGATTCACCACTTCCTCTAACTGCTCCAGAGTTAACAACATGAAGAGCACAAACCACATCTGCACCCACCCCGGCAGCGCTGGTACCGGGCACCGCTGCTCCGTCAGCGCTCCTGCGCTCAGACGCGGTGTCAGCCGCGGGCTCAGCGCGAGCAGAGCCGTGGGAAGTATCTGCAGGAGCAGCATGCTGCTGCTTGTGTGGACAGGCAAAGCGTTTATGATCTATGTACCCGCATTCAAAACATTTCATGCTCCCTGAGCTAGCGTACACCATGTATGAGCCGTCCCCGTGTTTAACTCTGAAGGAGACTTCCAGGGAGACCTGCGGAGCTCGTGCTCCAGCAGCTCCTTCGGTATGAACAGTGGAACACCGGAGACGGTGATCCACGTAGATGGCACCGACAGCGGGGACACCTGTACAAATAAATCCCGGAGCACCACGCCACTCTCAATGAGTTTAAAGACCAGCAGCTCCGTCTTCATGAACACAATCACACCTTTATTTATACGGGAAGCAAAGCACAGGTTCTCATGTCCCACCTGCTCCCCCACGGCCAGCAGAACCACCTCCACAGACACGCTAGCTTCTGGAGGAACTATCCGAACTCCCTGCCGGAGGGACGGAGGTGGCGTCCCGGCGGACGCCATTTCTCCAAACAAACCTCAGAACCTGCAGATCCCACAGGAAACAGTCCACAACAAGAAAAAAACAGAGATAATCTAAGCTGATTACGCACATTCAGGAGAAAAAAGACACCAGAAACCCGGTGAAAGAATCAATTCAAACTCCACGCCACTCACACTCCATTACCACCACAACCCACAAGCTCACACACAGGAAACGAGGAGAGAGAGAGGTGGGAGATGATTGAGAAGCAGGAGCAGAAGGAGAGTAAGAGGCAGGAGATGACTGACAAGCAGGAGCAGCAGGAGAGTAAGGGCGAATCCCATTTCTCATTTACCCCTACCCCTTAGCCCTACCCCTTGCCCCTTGAAACCGAGTGCTAAGGGGTAGGGCCGAAAGTCAACCCCTCTGAATTGGGACACCCCTTCGACAGTCGTGTACATCATCAGTAGTCCCCGCTGCCGCTTACGTAGGCAGATGCGACAATTGTTTACTGGGAGACTCGAGGAATCATGCCGTCCGCAGCTGTAGTAATCTCCGTTGCGTGGGCTATTGGGATCTTTTTACGGTTGTCTGCTGCTGATCGGAGGAATAAAAGAAAAAGGAGATACCTTCGATGCCTGGGAATGCTGGTGGATCGCTTAATGGTATGTTGAATGTAATGGAGAACTTTTCTGTTCAAAAAATAACTTCCGTTAGTAGACGTTAGCAGGCTGTGCTCAAAAGCTAATCTACCGTTTGTGATACAAATGTAATACGCTCACTGATCAGTGTGCAGGTCTGATAATATGTAGCGTGAGTGCATTGTTGCTATTAATGCTTTAGGTTATTGGGCTGGGGAAAAGGTAAATGTCCCCCATTTAAAACTATCGTTAAATCCTTCTGAGACTAACGCTATAAACATATTTCTGTTTCCAGACTGGTCACCCTACAGCATATTGTAAACTGAACCACAACATGCCTGTCCTGCGATTGTGGTTTAATGTGGAGGCAGAGTTGAAGCAGGACTTTCGCCTCAGCAGAAGAGCAATGAACAGTCTGCAGAGTCTACTGCAGAGTGAACAGGACCGTGGCTGGGGAATTCAGCTAGAAGTGCTCATCTATGTTTTCTGGCTGGCTCATGGACTATCTTATAGTGTTGTATCTCGTGTTTTTAATGTGCCCAAATCCACAGTCCACCGAATCATCCACAAACTAGCAAATGATATATGGATCAACCTGAAGCATGTCATCTCTTTCCCCCAGATAGGACAGCTTCATGCAGTTGGACAAGGATTTGCCCACCTATCAGGGACCCCAGCATTCAACAATGTTGTGGGTGCAATAGATGGAAGCCATATTAGGATAAAACCACCAGCACGGTACCAAATGGACTATTTAAATTACAAGGGATTCTATTCAATAAACATGCAAGCAATATGTGATTCCAGTGGAAGATTCCTAGATATCTTTGTTGGTTACCCGGGGTCAGTTCATGACACCCATGTAATGAAGAACAGAAGCTTTTACAGAGCAAGGCGGTACCCTCCCACAGGCTACATTCTTCTAGGAGATGGTGGCTATCCATGTTTGGACACACCAGTCTGCCTGATGACACCATACAAGGAGCCATGGACCAATACAGGGAAGGTTCAATTATCATCATTCCAAAGGCCGCAGCATAATCGAAAGGGCTTTTGGAATGATGAAGACCAGGTGGAGGTGTACACTTTTCAAAGCCTTGGAGGTAAAACCAACATCTGCGCCTCAGGTTATTGTGTCCTGTGCCTTTCTGCACAATGTGTCTGGATAATGGGGATGTGCTTGAGCCAGATGAAGATGCTGCACAGGATATGCTAGAACCCCAACCTCCTAGGGAACCCCTGGCAGCTAATGAGAGGTCTGGCAATGTAACAAGAGACCACCTGGCTGCTCTGATCTCAGGCAATGTGCAGGCCCCATAAGGATGCTGACTGATCCAGAAATGGACAATGTATATAGTTTTTTTTTTTTGTTATGCTACCTCAGGCATGTGTGTTTAAATATGTGACTAATCCAGAAATGGATAATGTATATAGTTTTTTAAATCTTACCTTAGAACAAATCTCCTAAGAACAAATCAAATGAGAAGGCATTATATTCATGAAGAAGGTCATATGGCCACATGTATGTATGTAAAATACATAACTACGTAGAAAATATATTTCTTAAGAAGCCGGGTTATAATCAACAATACGGATCAGTAATCAATAACAATACAAGATGTGGCTGTATCTTTACCATAAGCAGTGTGACAGGATCATCATATGAGGCAACCACAATGGGAGGGTCCATGGACGGCCTGCCTCCCAGCCAAGGTTATAATAGTTTTGGATTTGTCATCATAGTTTAGTTTGTTAGTTTTGAAATTGTTTTTCTCCTTATAGTTTAGTTTAATTAGTTTTGACATTGTTTTTCTCTTTATAGTTTAGTTTTAATTAGTTTTAGAGGGGGCATTCTAGTTTTTATTTAGTTTTAATTTTTGCAACAAGGCTTAGTTTTAGTTTAGTTTTAGTTTTTCATACCTTATTTGCCAGGTGCAGGATTCAAAATGGTCAGAGTAAATATTTTCAAGTCCAACATGGTGCTCACTGCTCAGTCAATGCTGATACTGGACTGTTGGCTGCTGACCTAAACAGAAGAAAATCATATAAACTTGATACAGAATATATAAACATGAATTATATAAAAATTCCATGGTTTTGTAGCGGCATCTTGCACGAGTGGCAGTTTTTTGTATTGATCCAGCAGTGACTGAAACATGAGCAGATAAGATCCTCCAGAAGGTGCAGAGGTTAAAGGGGTCTTTTACGTTTGATTACACAGCAGAGGAATGTTAGGCTCCGTACTTTTGTTGCGAACACATTCTGTAAAAAATTTCTCTGGATATTGATTTTATTCATCTTTATTAAATTACATGAGATTGAACAAAAAAATCGTCCTTTAATAGATAATTTCATGTAAGGTCAATTTATCAAAAGTTTCCCAACATATTTTAAACCCTGGCATAATATTATTTATTATTAATATTTTGGGACTGAACTTGAACCCTGACGGTATGTTATGTTTTAATTTTTAATATGTTTTAATGTCAGAGAAGCAAAAAGCAGCTAGGCTATTTTTTCCTGTAATTTGAGTTCAGGAAAAAAAATCACAAGTAGATCATAAAAATAAGAAATAGCCTAAATATTAGCAGAGAACCTTTCTGCAACACGATTTTAATAAGCCTATATGTTTCTCAGTGCTGAAATTAGCCTAATTAACGTGTCTCAGGTAATTAAAAACTTTTTTGTTTTATCATAGGATAATTCTTTATTATTCTTTGTCTTACTGAAGAGCTTTCATTTTTCTCTCTCACTTTAATGAATTATTTGTTTTTTGTTATATTCCTTGTAAATATAAAACATTTAATCAATAAACTGTTTTCTGGACTAATGCAGGGCAGGCTTTAATTTCATAATCAGTGACATGTACAGCTAAAGTTGAAAATATCTGGAGGACAATCATGAATTATTTGTCTTAGTTTAACAGTTAGTTTTGTGAACACGAGATCAGTTTTAGTTTACTTATCGTTTTTGTTTTCTTTTCTAGTTTTTATTAGTTTGAGTTAACTGCAATGTATTTTAAATTTTAGTTTTCGTATTTAGTTTTGTTTTAGTTAACTATTATAACCTTGCTCCCAGCACCTCATGCATCTCCTCATAAAACTGCCAGGTAGATGCTGTGGTTTCCCCAGCATCAGTTCCTGAACCCGTTTTGGGAGTTCTCAACTCCTGCAAAAAAACGAAACAATGTTAATACTTATATGAAGTTCAGCATTGCAGCAATAACTGAGAGATTACAGATTACTCTTAAAAGATTACAGTTTAGGCATTGCCTTAAATTTCAACTACAGTGCTCCTCGCTTACCTTATATTTCTTTTTGAGATTTTTCCATTTTTTAGATGCCTGTTGGCAGGTGATTTTACCCTCAAGCCCAAGCTCTTTGATCAGTGTCCTGTATCATAACACATATGAGGAGTAATGTAAAAACAATGAAAAGCAAGAAAAAAAAATAAAACGTCGTTACGTATGTTTCCAAGCAAGCTAAAAAACACTCACTCCCAAAGTTGTCTGGCAGCAGCTTTGGATTTGAGAAAACGCTGCTCATTTTCAGCCCTGAATTTTATGAGGCGTGAGAGAGCAAGAGAGATTCAGAGACAGGAGCAGGAGGAGAAGGAGAGACAGGACGCCTTGCATTCTGGCCAGAGGTAAGAAACACTCCTCTCTATCTGCTTTTCAGGCTCAGAAATGGAGGAGTTTTTGCATCGAGAGCAGAAGATGAATTGTTGAGACTTTTTCAGCAGAACTTCAGGCTCACTCTCCACTCTCTTTGGCTTACAGGAGGACGCAAGAAAGAGACGGCAATTAAGGAGAAAAGATCAAAAGAAACGAGCTGTGGGAGAACAGAGAGAGGGAAGGATCTAAACCACCTCTTTAATGTCAGGACCAAAATAAAACAAAAATAAATTTAAATTAAAAAAATTTAAAATGTCATGGTTTAAATGCTCAAGTGTCCATAATTATTTAAGTTCAGAAACAGGAACGAGTTTAATGAATGACATTGTGGAACAATTCTGGCCCATTATAGAGCTCAGGTATCTTCAGTTTTCATATTTATATGAAGTAGTTGAAATGGTCACTGATAAGACGGCTTCTAAAATAACACCGCGGTTCAAAGTAAAGTTTATTTGTCGTCTAAAAAGAGGAGCTGTTTGTGGGTGTGATGAAGAACAACAAAAGGAATGAAAGAAAACACATAAAATGTTGTCAACACAACTCAGTATGTTGTACAAAATGATTGCATGCAGATACTATAATTATCATTTAGACTAAAGTAAGAATGCTTGGTAACATTTTTAAAGCGATAGAAGTAAATTAAAAAAAAACAATGTAGGTATTAAATTAATGAATGTGTCATAAATAAAAAATCTTCTATTAAAGCAAAAATATTCCAAACATTTAAAACAGCTATAAAAATAAATAAGCCAAAAAACAGCTGGAGACTACAAACCCCAAATAATCAAACATGAAATAAATTTATGTAAATATATATATGGTTTTTTTTACTTTATTACACCCACTACCATGTCCATAATGTAACCCAAGCAGTGGGTGGTTTTTAATAAAGTTTATTTGTCCTCCAATGAGGGGGGGTGGTGGCGGGGTTAAATTACATCTAGATGCTTTAGTATAAACTAAAAGTGCTTCATAACACAGTTATTGCAAAAAAACAAAAAAATTATATGAAAGAGAAGAATGTTCGTAACAAATTACTGTCTCATTGATAGATATATATATATATATATATATATATATATATATATATGCACATACATATATATGTATATGGAGTTGACTGGAACTGGTGGTGAATAGTTCAACTCCCCCGGATTTGCGTTTGAATTTATGTCTTTGCATATTCCTGTGGTGGTTAATGCAGTTGTCATCAGGCATGTGTCTGCTTTTCACTTAGATATAATTATTAAAAATGGATTTATTGACTTGCACTTTTCTCTTGAATACAGTAGATCCTTGAGCTGCTGCGGGTCATAGAGGAGGTCACTGCTGGATTTTGTGTTTGACGTCATGCTCCCAGAGGTAGAATGGTCAATCTTACGTACTTGGTAGATATAAGGGCTTTATTGGATTTTTGTGGCCAATATTTGTTTTTGGAAAACATAAAAACAGTGCACTCTCTTTAGGCAACACACGGTATGATTGAATAACCTGAGCTGTTTTTCAGATTTGATTTAAACCCTGGAGGAGCGAGGCCTGACCAGACTGAGCGCAGAACTGACCCTGATCACATATTACATATGTGTAACATGTAATTCCTCTGTACTTATCTTTTTCAGTTCTCAGTGTGTTCAACTATTAAATATTTGTCACAAAAAAAGAGAAGTCCAAGTCAAATTCTTAATATTACCAGCATGATAGTGTCAGGTTTTCTTTAGCTGTATCCAAAATAAAAACTAGAAAAGCACTCAGAGAGGGCAGACCTCCACCAGCACCACAGTCCTCACCCATAATGTGATTTTCACCATAAATATTAGTCCTACCTTTATTTCATCAAAACATTTAGGTTCCTTGACCATGAAACATACCATTAGCAATTGGTTTCATAATGATATCTATTTTAGTTCAGTAGTTATTCACAAAAATTACATTTTTCGTCATGGCGAATCCAGATGCTGATCCGGATCAACACCAAAATTGAATCAATTCTCCCTTTTCCCATGCTGAACATTTCCTGAAAATTTCATCCAAATCCATCCTGAACTTTTTGAGTTATTTTGTTCACAGACAGACTCTCCCGAAAAACAAAACCTCCTTGGCTGAGGTAATCAAAATGAATAGAATATTAACAATCTGAAGATAGAAAAGTCTCATTATTACAATCATTAAATTCATCTATATATTAATGAACACATCTCCAGACCCAGGAACTCCCTGTGTCTTTTTAAAAAAAAATTCAACAATGTGCTTATTGCGTTTTGTGATTTCCATAGTTAAACATACATCACATAAGAGAAAAACAAAGATAAAATAAGTAAATAAAATGAAAAATAGAGATGAAGTTATTTTGAATAAAAAAATAATAAAAATTGTGTTACAGAGCACCCTCATCAATTGGATCCTTTGCATGACCTCACGTTCAGATAATATTTTCAATCACACTGAAAATGACAAATTAAATTAGACAAAAATATCCAGCTTTATTCCAGTTTTAACAAAGATGAAAGGGTACCCTATGATGACTCCCCAGATAGCAAAGAGAGACTGGGCCGGATCGGGGCCGAATCTATCGTGAAATCCGGCCCAGATCCGGGTACCGGATCTGGTCCAGTGTCTAGACGCACGATGGCCCCAAACCGGCCCACATCCCAATTACAGATCAGGCCCAGATCAGTCCCAGAACTGGTCCAGTTCTGATTTAAAAGCCTCATATTTGTCCCAGATACGGTCCAGATGCAGGATCTCCCTCAGAAAAAGCCTCATATCCAGATTCGGCCCAGATCCATGAATAAGCTCCAGATCAGCTCTGACCCAGCTCAATTTCACAGCACATATTTACTGCATACCAATTAATTAAAAACATTTGATGTTTTTTGAGTGGCTTCATTTTTTTCAATGCTGTAAAAACCCTGCACTGAATGACTGATGACTGAATTGTAGAGGGGCATGCAGACAGGTGAAGTCAGTGAAACAGGCTAATGCTCAATCAAGCAAAAATGCAGACACTGCAGACTGTATTTTTTGACAATATATTTTGAAATTCAAGTGAAGTTCATAGACATATAAGCAATAATAAAACCATTAACCATGACTTCTTTAAAAGTGAGGTAAACAAACAAGAATAACCTGGGTATGCTGGCAGGATCCTGAAAGGAAAACATCAAAATTTCCGTTGTTTTGGTGTCTTACCTCAGTCCCCAGTCCATAACAAGCAGGTAGAGACCATTCTCTTGACTATGCGTGTAGTAGGTGTTTTGAGGGATTTCCAACCAAAGCCGCTAGCTTAGCATGGCTCCACACAGAGAGTGTATGGGCAGACTCCCTGTTATTGATTGCAGAATGGAACGTTATCTGTTTTTAAACCAAAAATAGATTTTTATGCATTTTTAAAAGAAATACTTTAAAAGCTAAGCTACGCTGCGCATGCACAAACCTTGTTGACCCTCTCCCGCTGTGTTTTGCACATGCACGGTGTAGTTTAGCTTCGAAAGTATTTATTTTAAAAATGCGTAAAAATGTAATCCTAACAGAAAAACAGATGAAGTTGGATCATGCAGTCAATAATACATACTAGTAAAAAAGCACACAGGACCGTTGAGAGTTATCTGATATGCCTGTACACAGAGGCTGGGCGTTACCGTGCAATCCCTGTGTGGAGCCATGCTAAGCTAGCGGCTGGGGTCTTAAGTCCATCATATTACTTGTTACTGGAGAAGAATGTTCTCTACCTGATTGATATGGACTGGGGACTGGGGTAAGACAACAAACTATGAAAATGTTGGAATATTCCTTTAACCATGCACACAAAGTGCATTTCATAAAAATATCAACAACAAGTAAAAAATACAATTAGAATTAAACAAGAAAATATAAGAGCAAATTAAATAAAAATTCACAAATAATACAATAAAAATTATTTTAAGCACAAAAAGTTAAATTAAATTATCAGGATTTTCTCAAGAGCAATCTACAAAATGAAGAAAACATATCAATCTATCAAGTCAACAAATCAACTCAAAATATATCAGAAATAAAGGCAGGGTATGTAATCTTGTTCAAAGTCATTTTTGTCATACTGGGTGATATGCTCCTTCCATCCTGTGAGTATTCAAAACAACATGAGACTGAAATGGGAGGTAAAAAAATCAGACATCTGTAGCAGCCACAGGACTGTAAAAACCTTGACCAATCAAAAAGAGTGGTCCGCTCTTTCTGAATCAACCAGATGCCTTCAGATCTCATCAAGAGCTAGTGCAAACACACCTCTGCTCCCCCTCCTCCCCGCGGGCACACGCAGTACCTCACAAACATGGCGGACGTTCCTCAGCAGGAACACTGTGCTGCAGGAGAATACTTGACACGAGGTACTTTGTTTTATGTCCAAAATGAGTTGAAATAGCCGAGTCTGCTCTCCTCTGAATGTAGGATTCAGCCATGCCGTGTATGTTCATATTTATGTTGTTGCTGTTCATGTTCTTGCTACCTCTCCCTATTTGTTGCTGCCCCAGAAGTTGGGCATTTCCAGACAGCACCTACACACAAGTAAAAACAAAGAATGGTTTTAGCACATTTATCTCATAACTTTGCTCTGGTCTAATAGAGCTATGAATTAGCCACTTACACATCAGTAAGACTTTGGCTCCCATTTGGTGGAAGGCCCTCTTCCCATTCACCCCTTTCCAGTTGATCTTCTTTGCAACGCTGCGTGAATACAGGCGTGTAAGGATGTTCCACGTCACTTTTTTTGGGTCTGGACCCCCAATTGCTGCTAAAGCAGAAACCTGGGCAAAGATGTGAAAAACAAGGGGAGATAAGACCATATGAAGTGCAGAGTGAACACCAAAACCCCAATGATACATCAACCCTTTGTAGCTAACCCTGGAATACAAGCAGTTATTGGAAACTATATCTACAAAAACACTAGTTATCAAGTCAAAAAAGGACTGATACAATGTAAAATGAAAAGTAAAAGTAATTTGTCTTTTGTATTTTTAACGGATGTTGGTAAGTAGTGGGGTTCTTTATCCATACCAAGTTCTGCTTCCTCCCCCAGAGCAGAATCTGACACTGGTTTGTTGTGGCGGCTCATTTTACAGAAAGAAAGAAAGAATCAAAAAACAGTCTGTGTGGTCAGGGATACCTTGGCTGTACAGACTTGTGGTTCAGTCATGTCCTCAACCTGAAAAATAAGACAAGCATTGGAAATTATGAATTAATGCTCAGTTCAAAAGGTAACTATGAACTGTACAACATAAATACAAATACTTGTCACATTCCAAAAGAGTTCTTTTTTTAAACGTATTTTTGGTAAATTTTAAAATTATTTCTTAAGTGGAAGAAAATGGATATAAAGCAACTCTTCTTCCTGACCATGTGACTGTCTGATGTCAAACCAACTGTGCAACATACATACTAATATCCTTCACATGCTAAAAGACATCTTTCAGGAATGTTTTTTTGTTTTATTAATTATTGTCAGTGGAAAAAATACACCTATAGCTTGTTCTACCTGACAATGTGGTTTTCTGATGTCAAACCATGACAACATATATATGTTCAATATACATGTACATGTAGACAATAATATTTCTCACATGCCTCAAGACTTCTTTTTAAAATACATCTTTTGTTTTATTTTTTAAATAATTTCAAAATGACATAGATTAATTAGATAAAACACATTTTGCTAAGTTAAAGACCAATTATACAAGAGAAAAATAGACTTTTTACCAATAATGAATGACCCACTGTTTTTCTTATTATTTCATCTATGATGACTGATTTTGCAAACAAAGTAAATTCTGGGTGTGACTGTCCTTTTGCTGGAAATCCATAAATGGTTTTAGCATAAGTTCTTTCAGGATTTGGTAGGAAAAACTGATATTTTACTTTTTAGATAAAACATACAGTAACGTGGTGGCTCTTACAGCTCTATCCTAAGAAACACCATCTTAACAGTCATCATGACCCAAATCTCATAAAGATCATACACTTTAATTTGTTCAGTCTAAAAACATTGCAGTTTGGATGTAAAATTGAATTTAAAAAACATTTTTGTGCAAAGACACTGGAGAAAAATTTTATAAACATTAAATAATAATAATCCCATAATCACTGGGAGAACACGCACCAGAAATTGTACTCACTATGTTTCTCTATATAATATTTATATGTTGGATGCTTTCTAGACATCTCAAGTCAAAAGTTTTGTCATAGGTAACCCCCAATTTAATAAGCTAAGGTGACAGGATATGCTGAGATCTTGAGAGAACAGATACTATTTACTTCATACAGCCAAACAGAGTAAAATGAATACATGGAAGTGCGTCTGCTCTGGGCCTTTGTACACTAAAGACACATTTGAACCTGCTTTTACACCGTCCACTGAAAACAGCTCTCAGGCCCACTTTTGGACCTTGATCCACAGGTTGAACCACTGCAGCAGTAGACTGGGAGCCTGATCCTTTACAGAGTGGTCTTATGTCAGGGAGAATGAGTGATGCAGGATCATAATGATAAGAGTAAGTCAGAACTAGAGACTGCTCAGGAATGTTGATTTTTAATTAACTAAGAGGGGGACTCCTTTATAAATAATTTTATTCACGTAAACCGCGCACGTGAGCGCCGAGACACCGTTTAAATTACAGTAAACACACAGAGAGATTCACGAGCTCTGTCCCGCGCACTGCGCGTCTTCATCCTCGTGGAGCCATAATATTACCATGTTCTCACGAGCGTAAAGTGAATGTTTTATCGAAAACACGGTTCCATTCAGGCGCGCGCATGTTCTAATCTCACTGATAATCTCCGGTATGTTCCGTCCATCTCCCTTATTCTTCATATTTTCCTTTCTTTCTCTGCTCTGTGAGAGAGAGTTGCTTAAACCAGCGAATGTTTCATTCATGTGATGTTCCGTTTAACCTAAGTCAGTGTGTTTTTGTTGACAAATGTGACGGAGTGGATGATTTTGCGGCAATCAGCGTAACTGGTCAGATGTCAGGTTATGAATTTATTTCACACAGTTAGCCATCAAGTCCTGTTGTCCCCGTTGTCGGAGCCCTGGGTCCCCGTTTCATAACATAGAAGACGAATTTAATAATGGGAAAGTGAAAGTTAAAGTAACAAAACCCTGCCGTTTTATCTTCGCTCACTTCGTTGTGGTTATACGGTAATTCGGTGTGGGCTTTTTACATTTTCTCCGCAAAATGCACTGCTGTGAAATAAAAATAAAATAACTGACCGGGGAGAAAGCTCCAGCTAGCTAGCTCATCAACCAGCAGAGCTACCACTTGCTTCGAATTATGAGTCATACTCACACTCTCTCTTGACATAAACTTTGTTTCAATAGTTGTAAACGTCAGTAGCATTCAGGCTAAGGCCTATTACTTTTACAAACACCTTAAAGAGGGACACTTACCGTTTCTGTCAGGCTGTGATGTAGCAGGGGTGACAGGGAACTGGCAGAAGCAGCCAGGTAATGACGTGAACTGCGGTTGAGAGGTGGAGTAGTCCATTGCGTTGGGACAGAACCAGCTTCGTGAAAATGATTTTTTTTTTCCGAAAAGAGCAATTTACGAAACATTTATTGTCTTATTGTTGACCCAAATCACCAGTGTGTTCCTGGTATGGCATTTTTATTGGCACATTTATTTAATTTTTCATATTTAAAATAATAATGCCCCTGTAATCATAATGGTACAGCCCTCATCGCCGTATTTATGGATTTAATGTGATCTGGCCCAGATCCGACCAGCGCATTACACGCTGATTTGATCTCAGTATTTGGCGCCTTCGGCTCAAGGTCTGTATAACATATTTGGGCCGAAGCCGGTTTGTCACACACATTGTCATTTAACCTCAGCTTTTGGCGCTTTCGGTTGAAGTCTGTATTACATGTCCGGGCCACAACCGTTTGGCACCCACAAACTGAAAGGCCGTTTTACATGTTTTATCATCTTTCAGACCAGATCTGGCAAGTCAGTTTAGCCCGTGTGTGCGTTACAGCCGGATCTGGAAGCTTTAAAACTGATCCGGCCCAAAGACTCATGCTATCTGGGTCACTGTAAAATTATAATAATAATAAATGACATGCATATAGAACCAAAAAAATAAATGAATAAATAACAGGAGTAATGGATATAATATTGTTGATATTTACACTTTAAGAGAACATGTTCACTATTTCCTTCTGCAGAGAAGTCCAGCATTACAGATATATTATTTTCCTACCTCCTCCTCCAACAAACTAGATAAGTCACTATTCCTGAGATATTGAATAAAAAGGCTCCCAAATACAAGGGTTTCATTTCAAGGGTAAAAACACTGCAGTTTCATAAAACCAGCGTTTAACACTCTCACTGTTTTACACGTTAATGTTATTGTTCTTTTTGCTTGTAAAAGACATATCTGTAAAAATTCTTTCCTCTCTTTCTTTATTTTGGTGTTTTGGGTTGATGTCTACTATAAAAAGTTAGGATCCAATACTGCATGAAAAGTTAAGAACTGATGTCTTACCTGACAAACCTGTAATCAAACGTCCTTAATTTTTGTGTATTTCCAAAAACAATGACAGAATGTTCCTTTGTCCTCTCTACACTTTAGCATAAGTCTGGAATAGCAGGATTATACTTGTTGAGCATTTCTGGCGTGACGTTCACCCTCATCAACCACTTGAACTGAAGAAGTTTAAAATGTGTGTTTGCTGTTCAGGTCTGTGCATTACTGCAGGCCTTCTCCATTCTTCATGCCTATGTCCTCCTGAATATCCTTTCTCCAAGCTTCCAGTTTGTTTTCTGATTATTCCAATGACTTAGTAATAAGCCTGGTGTATATTTCTGAGATAGCACCTTTTTGAAGAGGCTTCTTAACTGAAACGTTCTCCAGTGAAGACTGTGCAGGTATCCTCAGAGACCCATTCTGACTTGATCTAATAAATCTCTGAAGCTGTAGATGTTTAAAAAGTGTTTATGAGGGATTTTGATATTGTCTACCAATTCTCCAAATGTTTTAATGAACTCTGTGGATCAAAAATAGGAGTGAAGTCCTTTAGTTGAGCTTCTCTGCTGTGCTTTTTAGCAAAACTGTGTAGGGAGTCTGTACTGTGTTTAATGAACCTTCCTGCACATAAACAGAGTTTATAACATATGTAAAATTAGAAACAGTAACGTGATCATTTGCTTGTGTAATTATTTTGGGCTCCCAACTGTACACATTTTAGCAGTTCAAATATTCAGGATTTTATTTACTCTGAATAAAGTTAAAATATTTATACCTGTGAAAAGTTTCATAGATAAGAAATATTCAAAACATATAAATGAAATAAGTCAATAAGGTAAATAATACAGCAACAAGTTATGGTAAATATGGTACAGGAAAATAAAAAGTAGATCTGCTCTTATGGAGTGGCGAATAAAACCACCATAAAACCAACTTCAGTTTGTATTTGTTTCTTTCCACGGCTTTGGGGGCACCGTGTTCCTGCGTGGCATCGTAGCGGCGAAAAAGTAAAAAATAAGAAGAGATGAAGAAGAAGAACAACTTCTGGTTTGTCTTTCCGGTATTTCAGGAATGCTCTGTCGTTATGGTTTACTCTTGGAATCATTTGACCAACCCAGGAGGTTACCATAAACTATAATTCATACTTATGTGTAGATTCTTTGCCTATTGCCTATTCTTGTTTTATTGTTTGATGCTATATAGCACAGAATTAATGGTACATTTGTATTTTCAAGAAGTGACCTCAATGTTTACACTTTGTGATTTTTGTATCATGTAAATGACGTTTTTTTTCTGTACCTTATATTATTCTACAAAGAAAACAGAAATGAGAATCATTTTGACAAAACAGTAACAAAACTTAATCTTCAATCATTTTTAACAAACAGAAAATCAATAGGACAAAAAAAAAGATCAAAATTAGGGTGTGTGTTTTGTCTTTGGTGACTTCAGTCAAAATGAGAACCCACAATTCTTTCTCAGTAAAATGTTGAAAGTGTTCAAATGGAGCTGTAAATGATGATCATCATCTCTCCTTCACCTGCTCTCATCAAGACCTGGACAGGAGCTGCATGTCTGTGTAAACTTCAATTAAAGGACTTGATTTGAGAATCCATGTGCAGAAGTTACATACATGTGTGAATGTGCACAAACGTCTTGGCCTCATGTTCCAGGAACTGCTGTTGAACCATGACCAGGCCTCATGAGGACATGTTGCTAAAAGCTGCAGATATCTGCAGGATCACGGCTAAAACATGTCTCACTCTGGAGAATCTCTCTTCTTCACCAGCTGTCTTCTGTCCTCCTGCTCACTGGTTTGATTGATTTGAAGCTCAGGTGATCAGCATCAGCTAATCAGGCCACACGGGACTGAAACACATGAAGAAAGCAGGGCTCTCAAGTTTGGAAGAGAGTTCAGAGTGAGACTTTACCAGCAGCAGCGGGGATTTGGTTGAGGTGGGGATGGATGTCTGACAAATGACGCAGAAATTCATTCAAACAAATATATTTACTGACTTCAGCAATTTACTGCACATGTGTGTGTGTGTGTGTGTGTGTTATTTTAGTGCATGTGTGTGTGTGTGTTATTTTAGTGCATGTGTGTGTGCTGTTCAGGAGCGTTTCTTGGGACTGAGGGCATCGGGGTTGAACCCGAACCTTAAAGGAAAGTCTGGAATCTGATTCAGGGAAAAAAAATCTCTCTATATGCTTTCCTTGTTTTTTTCTGCTGCTGAGCTGCAACATGCAGGCATGAAAATGGGTCTGGGGTGAGAAAGGTGAGAAGATTACTACACACAAAGAGCTTTAGTAAAAACAAATCTAAAACACCTCAAGTCATTTCAATCAAAGCCTCTGAGACGCTTCATCATAGAAAAAAAGAGAAAAAGAAAAGGCATCAGCAAGCAAGAAAAGAAACGTCAAAGATGGCGGCGTAATAAGACCACTCACTCTGATGGGTTTCATGTACCAGCTTAATAGAGCTTTTTAATAGGCACAAACTACTTACTGCTCAGCTCAAAACGACAGAAGTAACATAAGCATCACTCATCAGATGTATAACAGGGTTTCCCCGACATGTAATTGATCGTGACGCAACGCCACGACAAAATAAAAGCCGCCACGCCTGAAAAATGAAATATTTGTTTTTTTATGTGAAAACAGCAGTGTTTCTCCTACCATTTCATTAGAGGGGCGCCCCCCTGATAAAATGGTAAATAATAATATTTCTTTTTTAATCGGCTGCATGTCATTACTGTCTACATGGTCTCACGCTCACAATCCTTCTGTTTTCTGAATCGCGCACAGCTGGGTCCGCCCCAGTGCGCGCATACACACAAACACGTGCACATTAGGGCTGAAATAATTACTAGAGAAGTGATTCTGAAAGTTTACCAAGAAGAATAACATCAATAAACGCCTTGGTTAGAGCTGATTTAATCGTGCACCGGGTTCTGGGCACAGAATTCCGTCCATAAAGCAACTATTGGTCGTAATCCCTTAGTGGGTTTACATGCTTGACAACCTTCATTTATCAACAGTGAAATACTGAAACTACCTTACAGAATAAATATGAATTTCACAAGTTATAAATTTAATAATTTACATGAAAATTAACAGAGACTGCTCTGTACCAACCTGTTGCACTGAGTGGGAAGAGGACAGGCTGTGTTTAATTTAATCATCTGCCAGTGTTTACAGACATGTGTTATCATCTGACTGTATGTTTTTATTGTTATGATGCACGACATAATGTAAATATCCAGTGGGTCGCAGAGATTTTTAGCGCTATTTCCACGTTTATAACTTTATATAGAGTCGTCAGAAGCAGCAGTGACCCCTGCCGCTCTGAGGTGTTATATTTACTTTAAACTTCATTGTTATCCGTTTAGTGGAGACTGCAATGCTGGAAGGCAGTATTACGACAGTCGGCGCGCGTGCTCATGGGTAGCAGAGTCTTTATTTCGCCGGTAAAAGATTCTCCTTATAGCACTTTTAAAAATCAACACATCTCTTAAGACAAAGAGTGATTTTTAACTTTTTCTTTAACTTTTCTGGAATACATGCATGCATTTCCCCCATGTCTGTAAAATCCACCTTTTCAAGAGTCCTAAATCAATGTTTGAAAACCACCTCACACATTCCTTTGCACTCAGTATATTTAAACCCCCATTTTTCTCTGTTTACCTCATTCACGTTGCACCAAAACGTCAATAACTCTTTCAAAAGCCTTCATTTCAGCACAGAAAAAAATAATCAATGTCTTGTAAGCCATTTCTTAGAATACTGTATTATGGCAATTTACATTAGATAAGTGACTGTAAATATTTCTCTAAATTATTAGATAGGAACCTAGAAAAAGAAATACATATTCCCTTTTTTCTGTATTGCAAAATTAACATGTTATTCAATTCACATGCCCAATGCTTACATTTTATCACATTTATAGATTCATTTTAGAAATGTCTTTGAACCCTTTTAAAATAGACTTTATATTGGAATATTCTATTTAAAATTGTAATAATTTACACAAGACAATTACCTTACAATAAACACATATCAAACTATAAACTTTCTAATATTCCAAATGTTACAACAAATGTTTTAATTCCCATTTAAAATGATTTGCCATGATGACTTTTTTGACAAATAGCTCTCAATTTATCTTATAATTATTAAGACTTATTTTCTCTTTAGCTATTTATCTTTCTATCTTTCCAATGAAAAAAACTTTTAAACCCTTTTTACTCAAACCCTACAACATGTTGTGCCTTCAATGTTACCAAGTCAGATTGACAGCAGCCCTTACTTTAAATCACAGTTTAAACCAAGCAGCAACCTCCAGTCTAAAAATGTGAGACAATGCAGAAGTGTTACAAACTTGCTGTTAGTCAAGTGTCTGCTTGAGGTTCACTCCAGAAGAACCAGAATTCATGTCATATGGTCTGTGGTATAAAGTTATGAAAACATTTAAAATCAACAAAACCAGACAACCAACTGAAAATATGAACTTTTATTATTAAACAAATAGAAACACTAAATGAACATAAAAAAAAATAACAAAAAAATAATTAAATTCCCCCCTCTCGCCCCAGCTCCCCCTGCTCCTCCTGATCCCCTGGCTCCCCAGGCTCTTCGTCCTGCGCTTCCCATCGTCCTTCAACATCTGCCAAACGTGAAAACACAAATATAATTATTAAATACATAATCATTCATAATCAATCTTTTTAAAAACAAAGACTCAAAAAAATAATATAACATATTCACCATCATTCTGGAGGGCCAGGCTGGCCTCCAGTTCCTCTATGCGTTCTTCGGCTCTTCTGAGGTCCTCCGTCACTCTGGTCACCTCAGCCTCAGCCCTCCTCCTCCTAATACTCTCTACCTTTTTCAACCTGTGTTCTCTGATGGCCACCCGAAGAGCCTGGTCAGCCCAACCCCACAAGTCTTCATACAGTGCATTCCTTGGAATAGCACTATCCAAACACTTGTACTGAAATAAATGACAACAAAAGGAAAACATCATTGAATAATGGAAGAAACAGTGAAAGAAAGAACTCTGGATGAGTTCTGAGGAAGATCAAATACCTCAAAGCCTTTAACTCTCTCTAAAATACATTTTAAACACATGGGTAAAAAAAACAAACAATTTGACCCATCCAATCAACAAACTAACAATAACTTTTACAACAGTAGACACAGTTTTCATATCAATCCAAAGACAGGCATTTGAAGTTTAATCAAACCATTTTAATAATCAGTTAATTACACTAATGGAAACATCCCTATGACTGTTATATTACATTTACTGTAACTCTAATATGTTCCATCTGTAAAGAAATGCAGTACTGTACATTATCTCTGACCACATCAAGCACTGCTTCTTTATGTCACAGAAGTTTCACAACAAAAACAGATATCTGTCTCCATTTAGAACATGATAGATATTTAAATAATACTCTCAGGAAATACAACCTTAAAAATGTGCCCCTCTTTTAGGGTTTAAATCAATTATTCAGTAAATTAAATACTTGCCATTCTGTAGTTCTAACACCAAAAAAAATATCACACATACCCTAACTCTGTAAATCCAAACTCTTTTAGTACTTACACATAAAAGCTCACATGACTGTCGCAAAGCCGCCAGGTCAGGGTCCTGTGACTGTGGCAGCCTCGACAGGGTAAAGTTCTGGTTCTGCTGGATAAACATACGAAAAGAAATAAATCAGGGCACACGATACATCTTCTGCACACTACACTACACATAAATTTAGAGAAATTGAAAACTGGACTCATATTGTCACTCAGTCCCTCTAAAACACTAAAACCATTCCTGTAATGAGGAATTACATTCCTGTAACCTTCTCTATTATTTAAACATTATCAGTTGTATGTAACATAAGATTTGATATTTGTACTCATATTCTTCACCAATATTTAAATTTACCTTGGTTAAAACTGCCTGAAGTCTATTGGATACTTTCCATAACAAAATGTTCAATGTACATTTGAAATGCACTTCTAAAAAAATTGTCCCATCATTTTCGTTTTTACATTCCCACGTGACAAAGTCAAACAAGATTAAAATAAAGAGTCTTTAGGCTAGGTATCTTAAACCAAGAATACTTGATGCCTTTACAATACATTTTTCTAAGCTAGCTTGGCAACATAAGTATCACTAGAAAAGCACTCGGAGAGCACAGACCTCCACCATGTGCTCAGCCATATTGTGATTTTCACCATAAAATTAGTCCTACTTTTATTTATCTAAATCATCTAAATTTAGATTCCTTGACCATGAAAACATCATTAGCAATTAAATTCATCATCATATCTACTTCAGTTCAGTAGTTATTCACAAAAATCACATTTTTCAACCAGACGCTGATCTGAATCAACACCAAACTGTAATCAGTTCTTCCTTTTCCCATGCTGAACATTTACTCAACAATTCATCCAAATCCATCCATAACTTTTTGAGTTATTTTGTTCACAGATGGACGGACAAACAAACTCTCCTGAAAACATAACGTCCTTGGCGAACGTCAGTATAACGTCTCTTGACTGCTTTCTAAATACAACTTGAAGTTTCACTTTAAAACTCAAATTTCCAGAAGGTAAAAGTAATGTTACACTATAAAAACCTCCACGTAGCATTAATTGAATCTCTATTTTTGATATAATCAACTTTAACTGAAACATAGATGACCTTCACTCAGTACTACTCACCTCCATTGTTGCTTTGCTCTAACTGTGCGACACACAGTATACATGCACGTACACTTACTAACGTTGCTCCAGAAAAAAAGTCTACTGCAACACTTATGCCATGCGGCAAAAACATTCGTCCGAGACTCGGTTTGAATCTCGTTCCTATTGCTGTGTGAGCGCTTGGCTGGCACTCGGTCCAACCATGGAAGCCCGAGTGAGACATTTGGGAGGCAGCTCCGGGATCAGCAGGACCTCTTTAGTTTTCTGTCCTATGTGCACAACCCTCAAGCATTTATGTGTTGGTGGAATTTTACACTGTAACACCAGGTGACTGAAATGAAACAGTTAAACTGTGGTGGTCCACTCCTGTGAGCCCCTCCCCTCCCTGCAGAGCTGCTCTCAGTCTCCCTCTCCTGCTCTCTCACTCACCTGCACACCTGTGGCTTGTTGGAGGTAATCAGGAACAGCTCTTCAGGACTCTGCAGACCTTCTCCCAGCGCCTGGGTATTGTCTGCTCTGCTCCCAAATCACCCACTGACGTCCCTTCAGAGGCTGTCACCCCAGCTACAGCTCAGTCGTATTAGAATCTAACTTAAAATGTGTAGCATCAAAACGAATTTTCTGAAATAAAATTTTAACTTTATCCCTTTTCTGGGGTAACACCATCTGTATCATCCTCCACGAAATGGAGTTTCTCTGCGGTCCCGTCATCCTCAACCTCCCGAGCGAGGTTTCTGCTCATCTCCCTCGGGGTCACAAACGGGCCGAGGAATGACAGGACTGCAGAGTTCCTCCACTTCTTTACTGACCCTCCCACTGACCCACTTCTCCCCCCCTCCCTCCTCTTGTCTCGCAGGTAGACGTCCCGGAGTCCCTTCCAGCTCCTCCGGCAAACGTCCTCTGCAGAAAAGATGTGGACGCACATGGGAACGTGCACACGCGCGCTCACAAACACAGACACACACAAACATACACATGCACACTGGTAATCAGAAACAGCCGGGCACCCAAGCGGGGCAGCTTGCCAGGGAATCTTATCCAAGTTTAAAAAGCAGGAAATATTCCCCAAACTTACCAGACAGTCCTCTGCTGCTACCTGTGTCCAGGCTTCCTCCTTCGCGACACGGTCTCTATATTCTATATTTGTGGTGTCATATAGGAGAGGAAACCCGGACACCACGGTGATCAGCTTCTCCTCCATGCTTTGAATGACCATAATGACGTCAGCACAAGGCTGATTGGCTTTCACGGCACACCCTACAGCTACACACCTGAAATATCAACTTTTTAAACTTTGAGGAGTCGCATGACAAGCTATGTGGCAGTGTGAAAAGCGGCTGTCGTGTCGCGGGAGGGTTCGCCCCGCCCCATTGCGGCTGTACATTGACTTTGCATGGAGAGTGATTGCCGAGGTAGTACCAGTAGCGTGCGGTGTGAACGCAGCATGACGGTTTGCTGTTCCATTTACCAGTGCAGAATATGTGGTTTCAAAGGGGGCAGATTAACATGAAAAGAATACCCAAACTACAATTTTTTTACTTTTGTGACAAACAATTTTCAAAAAAAGGCAGATTACGAGAATAAAGTCATAAAGTTACGTGAATAATCTCAGAAATTTACAAGAATAGAGTCCAGGAAAGAAATTCACAGATTCCGACTTTGCGGCTCAATAACTTGTCAACAAAAGAGTGTAGTTCCAAACCTCACCCCTCTTTATGATCACTGTAATGAAGACTGTGAGCTACAAGCTCCTTTTCCTCCAAACGAGCCGTCATCCAGACAGACGACTTCAATTGGTTTCAAAACGCTGCCGCTTATAGTCCGGCAGCTTCGGGACCATCGCCAAATGGTGTGAAAGAAAATTGAATAACTTCCCCTTACTGAGAAAGTAAAGTCTTCAAAATCACAGCAAATATAAAAGATCGTATGTTATTCATACTACAGGCTATAATTTTTTCAATATTTCTTTATTAATTAAAATATTTTACAGGACATTCTGATTGAAAATAAAGCAAATGTCATCAACTAATGAGATCTACCAACCAAGTCATAATAAAACATGAATGGTGATCTCCTTTTCTTTAAACTACAGCTCTTACTTCAGCAAGAATGTTTTGATTTGATTTAAATTATATTTTGTATATTTGATTGTGTTAATATGTATGGAAAATAATAACTGCGATGATTTTATTGTTGGTAACTGTAGTGACACTAAAGCCACACTAATGATCGAACATCTCTTTGTATTATACTACATCTCCATTTTAAGAGAAATTGATCAAAATGTAATTTGTTGGACTTTTTAAATATTGATGGAAACTCATTTACAGGTAATGATGATAAAAACTGTAATAACTGTATTTTTTTGCAGTGACAACAAACTCAGCCTGATGGTCACACATCTCTTTTGGCATGTACTACAGCTCTTTAAAGAAATTGTTGTTCATGTATTTTGTATGAATTTCTTTATACTGGCATATGCAAATTAATAGATTATGACTTTAAAAACTGTAAAAACTTAAGTGTTTTCGGCTACAGTGACCACAAATTCAGCCTGATGATCACACATCCCTCGGACTGAGTTTGGTGTCACTGCAAAAAAAAATAGTTATTACAGTTTTTATCATCATTACCTGTAAATGAGTATCCATCAGTATTTAAAAAGTCATACATTTCATTAAGAACAATTTCTTTCAAAATGGAGATGTAGTATAATATTGAAGAGATGTTCGATCATTAGTGTGACTTTAGTGTCATTAAAGTTACCAACAATAAAATCATCGCAGTTATTATTATCCATGCATATAAATTAACACATTTAAATTTAAAGCATCATTTAAATTAAATCAAAACGTTCTTGCTGAAGTAATAGCTGTGGTTCAATGAAGAAGAGATGGCTATTTATGTTTACTCATGACTTGGTTAGTAGATCTCATTACTTTGATGGCATTTTCTTTATTTTCAATCAGAAAGTCCTGTGAAATATTTTAATTCATAAGTCTAAAAGAAAATATGACCTGTTGTATGAACATACGATCCTTTGTATTTGCTGTGATTTCTTAGACTTTACTTTCTCAGTTTGGGGAGGTTATTCAATTTTCTTTCACGCTATTCCTCTGATATGGTAATTTGGCGATGGTCCTTAAGCCGCCGAGCCATCAGTGGCAGCGTATTGAGACCAGTTGAAGTCGCATGACGGCTCATTTGGAGGAAAACCAGTTTATAGTTCACAGTCTTCATTACAGTGATCAAAAAAAGATGGTCGGGTTTGGAACGATGTTCTTTTGATGAGTTATTGAGCCGCAAAGTCCAAATCTGTGAATATCTTTTTAAGTATAAGATGTTTCTAACAGATGACCTCATTCTTGTAATTTTTCAACTTTATTCTTGTAAATTTCTGAGATTTTTCTCATATCTTTTCGACTTTCTTCTCATTAACATATATTCTCATAATTTCACAACTTCTCATTATTTATGATACCATTCTTGTAACTTTACGACTTTATTCTTGTATATCTTGTCTTTGTACCTCACTTTTTTTTTAGTTTTTAACAAGGCCCTAATCCTTAGTAGCTGTGGCCTTACACTGTTTGTTTACGTTGTTCTTTATTCACAGTTGTCAAAGCAGTTCAGTCGTCCCATGTAGAGGCTCAACTGTTACACTTACCCACAGTCCTTTGCTTCCTCAGTTATGGCCCCTCTGAGTAAATGTCCTGCTCTCCAGCTGTGTATTCCACATCTGTTGACTGTGAATTGTCACTTCACACTTTAGTGTTTTGAAACGTATCATTCACATCCATTTACTGCGGTTGTTATTCATTATGTGTTTGTGAACTGCTGATGTCATAGGCAGAGGGGGGCAGGGGGTTGGACTGACGTATACGCACACTTGATTAAAAGTGTGGTTGTTGTTCAAAACGCCTCGGGGTGGCAATGTCATGCAATGCACCAATAAATGTTTTAACTTGTTCCATGTTAATTGCTGTTTGTCGTATTTCTCTTTGAAACAAACTTGTTAAAGCCATTTGTTACAGTCAGTTTCATCTATTGTACGAAGAAAAAGTGAGTACAACAGGAAACATTAGTTATGTTGAAATGGAAATTTAAGTTTAAAGAAATCTGGGATTATGTTAAATAGATTAATTAATTTAATTTAAATGATTAGACATTTTTAATTAAGCTAAAATAGATTTGCATATTAAAATAACAACCGTAAACAGTTCAGTCAGTTAATAACTCCACGTCAACTTAACTGAAACAAAAGGTTTACTCAACTTAATACCTTAATTAAGCTGAAATACATTTACAAGTTCAGACAACTATCATAAGTAGTTCAACCAGCTAACAAATCTAATTCAGCTTAACTGAAACAAGGGGTTTAAACAACTGACCATTTTAAGTGAACTGAGAGATTTGCCGGTTTAAAAAACTACCTGAAGGAGTTCAGTCAATTATGAAATCTAAATCAATTAAACTAATGCAGATGTTTACACAACAAGGAATATTTAATGAAGATGACTAATAATTCTTTTTCACTGAACAGATTTTTAAGGCAGCCCTTTCACTCATATTTTTAAGTTAAAACAACATGTTATATTTTACAGTGTGTTACCGCTAATAATTAAATGTTAAAAGGGCTTGCCATACATCTTCGACACTTAGCTTTAGTTGGTCCACATCAGTGGCGATTGCTCTAAGACTGCAAGGGAAGCTCAGCTTCCCCTAAAATGTCCCCCAAAAAAGTGGTGATATGTCCTGCTGTGTGTACATTTCATTGACTAAATTTGCACCAGAATACCTTCATCTTTTGTTCAGAATCAGCTTCTTTATCACAGGTAACTGGAGCGACTTCCTTCACACTCATCCCTGCAGCGTCTCAGCGTTCCAAAAGAGACACTGGCAGGAAAAAAAAAGAAAAATAAGAGTATCTGATGCACACTAGGTAGTTTTAATTTATGTTTATGATGCTTGTGTCTCTTTAGGGGCTCTGTAAATCTTAGCAGAGATGTTTTTGTGTTGTCCTATGGTCTGATGAAGGTTAAGAGCTTCAGTTGCATCATTTTTAAAGGGATATTTATTCTTGGCTTTATCCAGGCAAATCTAAATTTTATAAAATGTGAATGTTTACCATCTTCATTTACTCTTCACCAGTACCACATCAACTCATATTAGCACATCGACAAACCTCATAATTGTTCCCTTTTTGACACTTTAATTATTCAAATAGAGCTTGTCGTTTCAGAGATATTATCCATTTTTTTATGGGTATGCATTTTTTGAGGTATTAACTAACAAATTAGGGTCCGGGTTTTAAAATCTAAGGGAGTTTTCCAATCTTTCTTAATATTACCTTCTCTAAATAAATGTCTCTGATGGAAAAACAGACCATAAACATACCATGTAGTGCTCTGGAATCTCTGACGGATACCGCACTTCTCCACTAAACATTAAAAAGAAGGGGGAGTATTTTGTGGTCATCTGTTTTTTTTATTCAAAGACCAAACATGACAGCATCAAGGTACTCATCCCATTTGTCTGGTCTGTCTCCCACCGGTTTGCTGAGGGCTCTGCGAACAATAAGACATTTAAAATACTGTCATTATGATAATGAAATTAACTGCACCTGATTGGAGTTATATTTCTCCATATGCAGTCTCAATGGAGCATATAAGAAATGAAAAACACGTTTTCAAGGACAGCATTTTATAAACTAAGACATTTTTTTGTTTGATGATTTTTTTTAAAACAAAAGTTACACTCTTTCATTGAATGTGTTTCAGTTAAACCCTTAATGTGGTTTGAGTCTTCTTCCTCTATCTCTAAATACAGGGATGCAGTTGAGAAAAAGAACAACAGGTGCTGTAAAGAAAATTCAAGTCTCATAGTATGCAAGTGTCAACAGGCTCAGAAGGTGGTGAGTTAAATGGTCCAGTAAAAAAGAAAGAAAAAAAAAAACATTTACGTCTGAACTGTCCCATTCATCCTCTCAACCAAACCATCAGTCTGGGGAGGGTAAGGTGAGCACAGGCTTCTTTTTGTTCCCAGTAATTCACACACTCTTGTATTTATCTAAAGAAAAACAGAAAAAGGACAATAATCATTTTTTGCATTTTCATTATCTACCAAAGATATAAAGATATAACAAAAAAAAATATTTCTATATTCTGTAATTAAACAACAACAGTCTGACCGTTGCTTGTAAAAGTAACATGCAGCATTAATATTGCCAATTTACTGTACAACTCACAGCATTGACAAATTATTTTCCTTGGTCGGTCAGGATTCTCTTTGGCGACTCAAACTGGTGCACAAACTTTATGATGCACTGTGACACCGGCTGCCTTTGACTTTAAAGGAGAAGCCTGGGGCCATTTGGTAAAATAATCAATCATAATGCAAATGTACTGATGCCCACTCTCTGACTCTCTGAGTCAATTTTCCGACAAGGTCCATTCCTACCAACTCAAATGGTTCAGTAACCTGAAATACAGTAAAAAAAAATCCCAATACAAGTCGATTAGTGTATAAATATTCAACTGTTCAACAAACTGGCCCTCCACAAACATTTAATTTTCTGAGACATAGTTTTATTTTAAACTTGCACAGCTGAAGACAGTACACAATGTTCTGTGTGTGCAAGAAATGTCTGAAACCAGAGAACTTAAATATAGCTGTTTTTTTTATTTATATAAATAAAGGAAATAAAAAAATACAAAAATTAACTTATAAAAATAATTCTGGATATATAAAAAAAAATAAAGGTGACGTGTTCTCTACAGAGACCGGAAACGGAGCAGGCTTGGGTGAAGGAGGCTAAAACGAACCTTTTGAAGAGCCTCAGGGACACCAACAGAAAGCCAGGTTCTTTCTCTGAAGAGATTGTTGCCCCATATGCTATAAAGCTTTTTTTATTCAGGATCAATTGGTTCCAAATTAAGCCCAACTGTGCTGGCCTCAAAGACTAATTTGTGCATTTAGAATTTGATCATTTCTTTTTGCTGAGGCGGTAACCTCTTCAGAGAAGGAAGCTGGCTGAGGAAGAAGAGCTCGTCCTCACAGGGAGGTGGACGAGGAGGCTCAGGTGAAGCAGGAGGGTCTTGGACCTGCCTCTGGAGGGCCTGGAGGAGCAGGGCCTGAATTTGTTGGTCCATGTTGTCCTCCGCCACTCTCTTCCTTTTCCTCCTCGTCACTGTGTGAAACAAAAAGGCAGTATTTGGAAACATGAACTGCTGCTTAAAAATATATTTAAATGAATATTTTAATATATTTTGGGTCCTTCCTACCATTCTGTGTCATTTATGTCCCCAGGACATGACATATTATATTTTAGGAAAAAAAGGATCAATATTTATCAATCAATCACGCTTTATTTATAAGGCACTTTTTATACTTCAAAGCAACACAGGAGCAGCCCCCAGTGTGGAGAAACCCCATGATGAAACACTGGAGCAAAAAAACATCAGAATAAAAAAGGCCATAAAAATATAAGAAAAGGGAGACATAAAGAAGAGAGATAAAATAACAAAATAGATGACTGAAATAAGGTTAAAAAAAAATTAAGAAGTAGATCTGATGAGAAGTTAGACTAAATGAATAAATAGATTATAGAATAAATAAGTTAGGTAGTAAAATAAGAATAAATAAAGGAATAAATAAGTCAATTAATCAATTATAAGCCTGATTAAAAATGTGGGTTTTAAGCCTTTTTTTTAAAAGCTTAGGTATAATTCTGTTATGTGTATGTTTTTGAGAGTTATTACAAAAACAACACTTATCTTTGTAGTAACTTGAATAGAAATTAGTGGCTAATTAAAGTAACTGAAAATCTGGGCAAAAAAAACAATTTAAAGTAGTTTTGCTATAAAAGTGATGTATTGAAATTGCAATTGTATTGTGAAATGAAACTTTAGCACACATAATATCGTGCGGGACAGGAAGTTGAGCACAAAAACAAAATAAAAACATCCGTAGATGTTTCAAAATAAAATAAACCGAGTCAGCAAGTACCTGGAAAACATCATTTAGGGCGGAGACAGACCCGGTGTCTAAAGTTCAGTCTCACCCCACTTCACCATGAATGAGGAGCTTTTGATTTTGGAGGTGCAACACCACAAAATACTTTATGAGCTCGTTGACCTGCTGCACGGAGCCGCAATGCTTCGTACCGCAGACGGATTCAGTGGGAGTTGACGCACGTCAGATGACGGAGCAGAGCGGAGCGGAGACGGACCGGATACGCATCCAGTGGAATCCCGGTGTAATAGTATTCTAAATGATAATGTCCATTAACAGGGAGGACAATAGGCCTATGCCACATGACAATATTATATTTTTCAAAGGACAGTTACAAAGTTGAAATGGCACTGAATAGTAGGAATGACCTATTTGTTAAAATCTCCAAATCAGACAGACAAACATACTAAAAGTAACTTTGAAAGGTTTGATTCATAGTGAAAAACAATGCAGAAATTAAACACATACCGTTGAGTGCTCTCCCTCCCTCAGGAGCAGGAGCAGGAGCAGCGGCAGGGCCAGAAGAGGGGCCAGGAGAACCAGGGTCAGGGTCAGGACCAGGAGAGGCAGCAGGAGCAGCTTCTTCATCGCTGCTCTCGGGAGAGTCCTGCAGCAGGTGGTCTGTAGTGGTGACATAGGTGTCTTTAGTTATGAGTTTACATTTTAATGGTCTCAGTCACTCAAGCTTGCACTAGTAATTATAAAACGCTGCCCCTCCTTTTGTCCTGCTCCTTCCTCCTCTCTTTGAGGTAAGGTGTCCCTGAGGGCTCTTCCACCTTTTACGACAAAACTCACTGAAAAAACACAGTCGGGACTCAGTGATGGCCGATGCAAGGCAAATCCAGCTGGAAAGCGAATATTTACAGAACTTACCTTCAAAAACCCGGGTCTCCTCAGCGACTTTCACCAAAAGCCTGCTCCCTTTTTGTTCCGCTCTCTGTGAAATTATACACAACCATCGTATAGCTCCGGAGGATGGCAAACAAGCATAGATCAACTTCTCCTCCATCTTTTCGGCGGGGGTTTTGAGCAGCAAGCGGGGACTTCAGCTGGTGCAGAGTGGCGGAGGCGATCTTTTCGTCATCAAACCAATGGCGTGTGGGTAGAGCGTCGCCGCTGATTGGCTGCGCGCCGCTGGCGTCATCAAAACTGGCGTAGAAAGTTCAATATTTTCAACTCGAGCATCGGGGCGTCGAGCGTCGAGCATCGAGCATCGAGCGTCGAGGCGTTTGACACCTCAAACGCACCGGACGCTCCAAACGCGTCCATGCGCTGCCCGGGGTGAATCGGCGTCAAGACACGCCTTTGCATTGACTTTGTATGTAATCTCGACGCGCGTCACACACAGGAACAATACCAAGATAACAACAACAGTGATAATTTTGGTCACAGAAACCGTGATACAAAATGTCCTTATCGTAACATCCCTAGCACTGATCGGACATTAACAACCATGACATTGAAAAACTGAATTGAACTGCTTTGACAAACGCAGACTACAACTGCTTCCTTTTGTGAGCTGTGATGCAATTGTAGACTTGATTCTTCACATCCTTCCAGCTGCGGGTCCTGAGGACAGGTTCCTTATCGAGTGCCTTGACACGCTGCTCTTTACCAGGAACTCTATGCAGAGTAATGCACTGACCTAGTTGTCGCGATATTGCTGCTTTTTCACCTGAACTCCAAGGCCTGCGTTTGAATGCACTTTGTTTGAGTGACAGCTCATCTGTACCTGCAACAGAGATCACAAAACAACATCTTCAGAATGAATAAATCCTGCTGTTTTAATGTGAAAGTGATTCATATGTTGAATTACTAAGTGACTGGGAAGCTGATCTTTCTTGTGGTGTTCTGAGCATTTCACCTTTATTTGTAGACATGTTTCAAAGTTACTATTCAGCCATAAAAAGATGAACACAGGATGTACATCTTTATCTCTACTTAACAAACTTATAAAATCCAGAATTATATAACTAAGATCACTCCACCATCTTGGAGTTCTGTGAGCTGTGATGTCATGGGATTGGTTCACTTTGTGGAGCTGATGAGAATTTCCGTGTTTACAGCACAGTGAGAGATACTAACAGATTGAAAATGTAAGACTGGTGAGCCAAAGGGGGGCGATAGCATACTTTTCCTGTGTGTTAAAATGAGTTTAATTTCAAACCAAGGACAAAACAGCCCATTTTTGCAAACTACGGCTGATATGAAGAACAGTACAGGTGCAGCGGCTGCAGCTGCACTGAGGAGGGAGAGCCCTCCGAGTGTGTTTATTTAGCCGTCTATAACCAGAGCCTGTCATTACAGAGAACTCATGCTGCTGACCCCATGTTAGTGTGATCGGCGCTCAGTAGAGCTCAGGTTATCTGCTGCAGAATCAAAAACACTTGGAGCAGCTCCAGGCTTAAGTTTGCTGGTCCAGCAGACCTTGAGCTTACCAAACTCAAAAGTTTTCAGCTCAGTCCTACATTCCCTGGAGTCTGAGCCCATCGGAGGTCTTTCCCTCCTCAGTGCAGCCACAGTCGGTACAGCTGTACAGTTTTTTGTATCAGCCAAAGTTTGTAAAAATGGGCTCTTTCTTCTTCAGCGTGAACTTTTCAAATCATTTTAACACACAGGAAAGGTACAGCAATGCCTCTTTGTCTCCTCTTTGGCTTACCAGTCTTTATTTTTCACTGTTATTATCTCTTACTGTGTTGCAAAAAAGGAAACTCTCATCAGCTCCACAGAGTGAACCCATCCTGTGTCGTCACAGTTCACAGTGCTCCAAGACGGCATTGCTGTTGTCACGAAAGATATAAACTTTGCCTTGTTTTTCTCTTATCTGTTTATGTAATTTACAGGTTTGTTATATGATAATTGATACAAATGGGACTCAGTCTAGTAAATATTGTGAAAGTGGCTCACTTTTTCAATTTCCCTTTAAAATCAACAAGAAAAAAAAACAAAGGAAAACTTACCAATAGATTCAGCTACCAGTGTATATATATGTACCAATAATATGTTTAAATAAATCTTTATTTTACTCTAGAATCACAGATGCCATGTCTTATTCAATATTGTATGACCACGGCATATAAAGTTCTGTTAAGAGTATTAAAGTCAAGATAATTTATCAGTGAGAACATGCATTAGTCAGTGGCTGAAGATCAGGAAAACCAAAGTCAAAACAAGTTTTAATCTATTTGCACATATCCATGCCTAAGAACAACAGAGTTTGCAATATCCATAGAAAATGATGTTTAATCTAATATGGATTATGCTTGTCAAGTTTTAAGGAAGAGTGGAAGGAAAGTGACGTATATTCATTTCTTGTATGGAGTGTCTCATTTTGCGATAAAAGGTACATTTGACCGGTAGATGCAGGGGCCCCCAAATGATTATTCGCCTGGAGCCCCCAAATGGCCAAGTTTGCTACTGTGTTTTGGACGCTGTTTATAGTGGTGCCTCTGGTCTTCAGGATAAAACACACCACACTGCCATACTACCACACAGGAGCAGAAAGACAAACAGTTGTAGCACAGAAGGACTTTACCTGCTTTCTTTGTCACTTTGTTGGTAGCTGACGGTCCTGGAGCTGTGGTCCTCTGAGACAAAACGTCCGGTTCTTCTACAACAGAAGAATAGATCATCAAGCGTTACAAAAATTGAACAATGCTGCAGCATACTTTAAAACAGTGGTTTATTGTGAGGTGCACCTCTACTCAGTGAGCTACAGAGTGACAAGTCCAGGTCACAACTGAGAGCTCAGCTGAGTCTGACATATACTCAGGCTGTCACTTTTCCTAAAAATCAGACTCAAACGATTTTCGAACATGCACCCAAATAATCGAAGATATTTGATTATTCCTCCCACCCCGTAGTATGGAACAGAGACTCTTGTCCGCCCCTTCAGTAAAGACCCTGCAGAAAAAAACAGTCACACAGGGCTGAACTCTTGATGGCTTTAACCAACACTGAACACTTGAGTGATTTAGCTTTCTTTGCTATGCTTAACAGTCAACTGATCTGGAACTCTTTAGAGCTTTAAGGTTAACTTCAGGATGTTTGAACCTGGGCTGTATTCAGGATCAGCCGCTAGTTGACTGAATGATAGGAAATTGAATCGGGCCAATCGGCATTGTGTTCACTTCTACCTGAAAGCAAAAGCAAGTTTGAACAAGGCTGCATGGGCAATTTCTGTTTGAGTCAAAAGTATGCCAATTAAAGTGTTTGTTTTGCTGCTAATGAGCTCAGATTGTCATGATAACCAAGCAAATCTCCATCTGTGAAGAGTGTCAGTCATCCTCAGTATCTGTGACAGATGTAGGACTATCTTCATTAGTTTCCTCATTCATTAGTTGCCTGGGTTTTGTTCTTGGGTCCAGTGATCCAGCCTCTAGATTGAGCCACTGTATGGATGTCAGCTGGTCCACAAACGAGGCAATAAGCGGCCTGAGTAGGTCCTTGTTGACCAAAATGTTGGTCTGTGTACTTGCCTCTGTGTTGTTCATTGTTCTTGCTCTGATGTTGAATTAAGTCTGCACAATCCTGATCTTACTTATATAGACATATCAGAGTCTATGTCCATATATGGACTGATGGAATCACCAAAGCAGCTCCAGAGGAACGTCCTTTGATCCAGAGGTCCAATCAGCAGCAAGGGAAGATCAAAGGAACATGTTCTGCCTCCTCCCCCTCGTTGCCATAGTAACTGTTAAAGAATGGTGCTGCATTAGTCTGCCTGTGTCAGGCCAACTGTAATAATCAGCCTTTGCATGTGAGACCCTGCACTCTGCAGTCAGCTGGCTACAGACCAAACACCCTCAGGCCCTCCTCCTCATCTCTGGGGACTTTAATCACACCTCTCCATCCTCCACTTTGCCCACTTTCACCCAGTATGTCACCTGCCACACCAGAGACAATAAAATACTGGACTTACTGTATGCAAACACCAAGGATGCATACAAGTCATCACCCCTCCCTCCCCTGTGGAGATCAGACCACAACCTGGTTTATCTTCAACCCGTGTACAAACCACTTGTCCACAGGCAGCCAGCTGTGACCCGCACAGTTAAGAGATGGTCTGAGGAGACTGAAGAGGCTCTGAGGGACTGTTTTGAGTCAACTGTGTGGAAGGAGTTCTATGATCCTCACGGGGAGGACATCGACAACCTCACAGACTGTATAACGGATTACATTAACTTCTGTGTGGAGGACACTGTACTCACCAGGATCAGATGGGTGCTTTTCCCATGTTCAGCATGGGAAAAGAAAGAACTAATTCAATTTTGGACTACCTTCATTAGTTACCAAGCAGATCTTCTTCAGTGAAGAGTGTCTGTCCTCAGTATCTGTGACAGATGTAGGACTATCTTCATTAGGTACCAAGCAGATCTCCATCTGTGAAGAGTGTCTGTCATCCTCAGCTTCTGTGACAGATGTAGGACTAACTTTGTTAGGTACCAAGCAAATCTCTGTCTGTGAAGAGTGTCTGTCCTCAGTATCCTAAAAAAGTAAGTCCTATGACTAACTTTGTTAGGTACCAAGCAGATCTCCGTCTGTCAAGAATGTCTGTCATCCTCAGTATCTGTGACAGATGCAGGACTATCTTCAGTAGGTACCAGAGGTGGGAGAAAGTCACTGTTTTGCAAGTCTCAAGTAAGTCTCAAGTCTTTCAACCCAAGTCTCGAGTCAAGTCTCAAGTAAAGACGTGCAAGTCCAAGTCGAGTCTCAAGTAAAGACAAAACAAGTCAAGTCAAGTCTGAAGTCATAGGCTTAAAATTTTCAAGTCGTTCCAAGTCAATAGCACCGTTGACCAAATAAAAACCCCAATAAAAACCAGGACAGTTTCGTCACTTTATAAAAAACAACCAGGACAGTCAGGGCAGGACATGAAAACATGTTATGGGAAAACAGGACACTTGGTCACCCTGGGCCTTAATCGTACAATTCTTTTCAGCTAACGTCAGTCTCAGTTTTTAGCCACGGCAAGTTTATGAGCGATACCGTTGTTGCATATAACGGATGCTAAGCTAAAGTTACCCTAAAGGATCTCACAACAAATAGCAGGCCAACCTTTCCTTGTGCAGCTTCAGGTACCAAACAAAGTTCGACATCGTCGCCTGCCCGTCTGTTATTCTCACGCTGCAGGTTTTGCAAACGGCATTTGTTTTGGTTTATGACATCGTAGTTTGTAAATGCAAATAAAATTATCCTCTGGTTCCTCATCTCTGTGTTGTTCCCACACATCCTGCAGTCTTGCACTCAGGGAAGTAACTGTGTTATCAAAACCCTCTTTGTTTATTCTTCTAAACCCTGATTGGACGCTAAAAGATGCATTCAATGGGGCAGATCCTGTGGTAATGAATGTTTTCTAGCTGGAAATGACAAAAATCAGTCACTTAGTGGAATACTTTGGATGGGATCACATTTTATTCAACAGTCTTACTGAAAGTTTAGGGTATTTGCAAGTCATCAGACTAAAGTCAGAGTCAAGTCCCGAGTCACTGATGTCAAAGTCCAAGTCGAGTTGCAAGTCTTTGAGGATATTGTCAAGTCGAGTCCAAAGTCATCAAAATTGTGACTTAAGTCTGACTTGAGTCCAAGTCACATGACTCGAGTCCACACCTCTGGTAGGTACCAAGCAGATCTCTGTCTGTGAACAGTGAAGAGCGTCTGTCAACCTCAGTATCTGTGACAGATGTAGGACTATCTTCAGTAGGTACCAAGCAGATCTCCATCTGTGACGAGCGTCTGTCATCCTCAGTATCTCTGACAGATGTAAGACTATCTTCATTAGTTACCAAGCAGATCTCCATCTGTGAAGAGTGTCTGTCCTCAGTGTATGTGACAGATGTAGGACTATCTTCATTAGGTACCAAGCAGATCTCCATCTGTGACGAGCGTCTGTCATCCTCAGTATCTGTGACAGATGTAGGACTAACTTTGTTAGGTAACAAGCAGACCTCCGTCTGTGAATAGTGTTAGTCATCCTCAGTTTCTGCGACAGATTTAGGACTATCTTCATTAGGTACCAAGCAGATCTCTGTCTGTGAAGAGTGTCTGTCCTCAGTATCTGTGACAGACGTAGGACTTTCTTCATTTGGTACACTATAAAGGGGTTGCTTTAAATTTTACAGTATTATACTGGCAACAAGATGCACGTCTAATGAGGAGGACTTCCTCATTAGAAGTGCATTCAAACTCATTAACCAGGGTCACTTTCCTGGATTTCATGGACTTTGGTATCCTGGGCATAATGTTACAAAGTACTTGCCACATGTGTTCTGCGATGATCCTCACACTCCGGGGAAAAGCTTTCACACTCCTCCAAGCTAGAGAGCTAGTTGTTCACCTTCTCTGTAACCTCATCAACTATGAGCTCTGTCAGTATCTGTGTGCTCGAGCTCTGGATGTCACCCTTAACACCCATCTTCTCAGCCAATGTCTGTGCTATGAGGCTGCCCATGTCTCCAAGACACTTAGACACCTGGTCCTTTGGCACAAACATAATGCTCGCACCATCACTCTCACACTGCAAGAGCTCAAAGATGTGTGTTGCTGCAACATCGATTAATTCCAAACACATCTCCGTCAGTTTGGGTTTTGTTCTCGGGTCCAGTGATCCAGCCTCTAGATTAAGCCACTGCATGGATGTCAGGCAGACGCCTGAGTAGATCCTTGTTGACCAAAATGTTGGTCTGTGTACTTGCCTCTGTGTTGTTCATTGTTCTTGCTCTGATGTTGAATTAAGTCTGCACAATCCTGATCTTACTTATATAGACATATCAGAGTCTATGTCCATATATGGACTGATGGAATCACCAAAGCAGCACCAGAGGAACGTCCTTTGATCCAGAGGTCCAATCAGCAGCAAGGGAAGATCAAAGGAACATGTTCTGCCTCCTCCCCCTCGTTGCCATAGTAACTGTTAAAGAATGGTGCTGCATTAGTCTGCCTGTGTCAGGCCAACTGTAATAATCAGCCTTTGCATGTGAGACCCTGCACTCTGCAGTCAGCTGGCTACAGACCAAACACCCTCAGGCCCTCCTCCTCATCTCTGGGGACTTTAATCACACCTCTCCATCCTCCACTTTGCCCACTTTCACCCAGTATGTCACCTGCCACACCAGAGACAATAAAATACTGGACTTACTGTATGCAAACACCAAGGACGCATACAAGTCATCACCCCTCCCTCCCCTGTGGAGATCAGACCACAACCTGGTTTATCTCCAGCCCGTGTACAAACCGCTTTTCCACAGGCAGCCAGCTGTGACCCGCGCAGTTAAGAGATGGTCTGAGGAGACTGAAGAGGCTCTGAGGGACTGTTTTGAGTCAACTGTGTGGAAGGAGTTCTGTGATCCTCACGGGGAGGACATCGACAACCTCACAGACTGTATAACGGATTACATTAACTTCTGTGTGGAGGACACTGTACTCACCAGGATCAGACGGGTGCTTTTCCCATGTTCAGCATGGGAAAAGAAAGAACTAATTCAATTTTGGACTACCTTCATTAGTTACCAAGCAGATCTTCTTCAGTGAAGAGTGTATGTCCTCAGTATCTGTGACATATGTCGGACTATCTTCATTAGTTAAGATGAAGATACTAAGATCCACTTTGGACTCAATTGCTCCACTGAGACAAAATCGTATTAAACGTCAGAGGACAGCCCCTTGGTTTTAGTCAGAAACTCGTACACTTAAACAAACAACCCGTAAATTAGAGAGAATGTGGCGCTCTGATAAAAGGGAAGAGTCACGCATACTTTGGCGAGAGAGTCATAATAACTACATGAGAGCCTTAAAACATGCTCGAGCTGCCTACTACTCCTCACTTATTGAAGAAAATAGAAACAACCCTAGATACCTCTTCAGCACTGTAGCCAGGCTGACACAGAGTCAGAGCTCTATTGAGCCTGTGATTCCTCTAACCCTAAGCTGTGAGGACTTTATGAGCTTTTTCAATGATAAAATTCTGAAAATTAGAGATAAAATTAGCAACTCTCTATCTCCAGCTGAACCTGTCGTACCTCTAAATGTAGTAGTAGTTAGACCTGAGTTAGACAGTTTCTCTACGATTAGCCTTCAGGAGCTAAATTCTCTCGTCTCCTCCTCTAAATCATCAACCTGCCTTTTAGACCCGATTCCAACTAAACTGTTCAAGGAGGTCTTCCCTCTAGTCTGTCCATTGTTGCTGGAGACAGTAAATATATTTCTATCAACAGGCTACATACCACAGTCTTTTAAAACAGCAGTAATCAAACCCCTCCTTAAAAAACCTAACCTCGATTCAGGAACATTAGCTAACTACAGGCCTATTTCTAACCTTCCATTTGCCTCAAAGATCCTGGAGAAAGTAGTAGCTGATCAGCTAGGTGACTTCCTTCAAGACAATAGCCTGCTTGAGGACTTTCAGTCAGGATTTAGAGCTCATCACAGCACAGAGACTGCTCTAGTTAAAGTAACCAATGATCTACTTTCAGCTTCAGATGAAGGACTTTTCTCTGTTCTTGTTTTGTTAGATCTTAGTGCTGCTTTCGACACCATTGATCATGATGTTCTTATACAGAGATTAGAGATGTTACTTGGGATTACAGGGACTGCCTTAAATTGGTTTAAGTCCTACTTATCCAATAGATATCAGTTTGTACACGTGAACAACAAGTCCTCTGTGTACACTAAAGTAAGTTACGGGGTTCCTCAAGGTTCAGTGCTAGGTCCAATTCTCTTCTCTATATATATGCTTCCCCTTGGTGATATCATGAGGAAATACTCTGTTAATTTTCACTGCTATGCTGATGATACACAGCTTTATGTATCACTGAAGCCAGGTGAGACAAACCAGTTAGACAAACTAGATGCCTGTTTAAAGGACATCAGAACCTGGATGGCCAGAAATTTTCTTCTTCTTAACTCAGACAAGACAGAGGTCATTGTGCTGGGCCCTCGACACCTTAGAGAATCCTTTTCTAGTGATTTAACTGCCATAGATGGCATTAGCCTGGCACCAAGCACAACTGTTAGAAATCTAGGAGTACTATTTGATCAGGATTTATCCTTTAACTCCCACATAAAGCAAATTTCAAAAACAGCCTTTTTTCATCTTCGTAGCATCGCTAAAATCAGGCCTATCCTGTCCCAGAGCGATGCTGAAAAGCTAGTCCATGCTTTTGTTACCTCTAGACTGGACTATTGTAATTCTCTGCTTTCAGGCTGTCCCAGCAAGTCACTTAAGACGCTTCAGCTGGTCCAAAATGCTTCAGCACGTGTGCTGACTAGAACTAGGAGAAGAGACCACATTACTCCTGTTTTAGCTTCTCTGCATTGGCTTCCCATTAAATATAGAATAGAATTCAAGATTCTTCTCCTCACCTATAAAGCTCTCAGTGGACAGGCACCAGTCTATCTTAAAGAGCTTGTAGTGCCAGCATAACCCCTCTAGAACATTACGCCCCAAAATGCCGCCTACTTGTGGTACCATTAATCTCCTCATCTCTCTCTCTACTCTCTCTCTCACTCTCTCTCTCTCAGCTCTCTCGCTCTCTCTCTCTCTCTCTCTCTCTCTCTCTCTCTCGCCTCTCTCGCCTCTCTCTCTCGCCTCTCTCCCTCTCTCTCTCTCTCTCTCTCTCTCTCTCTCTCTCTCTCTCTCTCAGCATCTGCTTTTTGCCCCTTTTGTTTGCTCCTGTACTGCCTCTGGCTCTTGTCTTGTAGGTGGCCTGGGATCCCTGGTGGAGACTGCCTGCTGCTGTGGAGTCATGAAGCCTCAAAACTACAGTTATAAACATGACATATAGTTGGCCATTTTATTAGGAACACTCCATTCCCATTATCATTATAGCTGTTCATGTAGTTATTAGCATGATCTCCATATCCATGATCGTTATACCTACAGTATCTATTCTTTATTACCACATAGTCACGAAGTCCCTCTTGAAAATGGGATGTCACATCTCAAGAGGCCTTTCACACATTTATATTTAATGGAGACAAATATGGTTGGGATGCACTTGTGGTCTGGGCACCCATGAGTTCGTCACTACCATAAATTCTTATTTTCAGTAAGAATATCTAAGATTATACTTCTAGAAAATGATCACCACAACCATTCAGACATGAGGACCCTCCTGAAAATGAGATGTAGCATCTCAAGAGGCTACCCTCTAATAAATCAGACGACAGGTTGATGGTACATGAACCTGTCCCTAATTTTAGTTCTTATTCTAGTCCACTTGTCTCCTCTTACCTTCCTTCTTTTGCCCTCACACCCGACACAGCATCGTGTGGATTTGCTGTTCATCATGAGACTGGGATCCACATTCAAGATTTCCTGCTGCTTAACAGAAGGTTTTTTCTTGCTGCCATGATGGAGGGATCCATGATTGGCTATTTGGATTCATGTTGGGTGTTGGATGTATATATTTGTATATATATGTATATGTGTATTTTATATGTATATATGTATCTGTTAGAAATAATTTGACTCTTGTACATATTGTATATGGGTTTTTCTTATGTATTTGATCTGTCTTGATATGCTGTAAGATCATTGCTTAGAGACATGAACTAAGGTAACCCTGCTTGACCTGTGTGTAAACTCTGCTCAGCCCTCTCCTTGCTAGAGACTGTTTTCTCACACTTTGGGAAATTCCCACGAGCTGTCCCTTCTCTGTAAACTTGATGAACTCGCACCTGCAAGTCCATCTCTCGTGAGAAACAGACTCATGTGACCACATACAATGCTATAAAAGTAGGTGATACTGTACTAAGATCTCAGTTCAACTCTTGGATTACTTTTGGACTCTTTGGGTTGGAACTCTCTTGTCTAGACAAGACGAAGAAGGATTAAAAGGCTTCATCTGATTTTGTATCCAGCTGTTCTCTGTGTCATTTTTTACTTGGAATAATTTGGAATGTCAGGTAGAGGTACGAACCATCTGGGCTATTGAAGGATTATAAAGGGAAAATTCCTGACATTTTTTGGTCCATTCGAGACGGATCCTCGCATCTGTGGCCCCGGGAGAGGGGGACCATCGCGAAAGTCCGTGCACGGTCTGGGATTATATTTCCAGCATTGAAAAGCCCGTTTTAAGGGATTGATGGTCTACGTACTTAACTGGGGTCCGGTGAAGAGGATCCTAACTAGAGACAGCTGGCTACAAACTGGTGAGTATAAACCTTCTTCCTAAAAAGTGCAGGCCTAGTGAGGGACGCTTCTGGGGCTTTACAAACCCCTGTTTTTCGGTGTAGGAGGATCCAGAGCGGATTTGTAACCCGCTATTGCCCTACACTAAGAGTTTAGGATGAACCAGAGATAGTGTGTACAGCTATCTAATTGCCCCTAAACTAGGATACCACTCCTAAGTGATTTTAACTGCGATAGAAGGCAGTCTCGGGAGTGAAGACAGTTGCCTTTTGACAACTGTATGATACTGTGAGTATGCCCGAGCGTGTGTGAATCTCCTGGCTGTGCTCTTTGCTCTGTGCTCTGGGCTCTGTGCCAGACTGAGAGGCTGTGTGTGTGTGAGACTCTGATCAAAATAGAGAAGCTGCAGAGGGAGACGGCTTTACCCGCAGAGACGTTATGTTTCTGTAGAAGGTTGGTAAAGTGGACGATCTCTCTCTGATGGTGGCTGATCGTTGATCATTGTCTTATATTTTTATATTTATATGTTATAAAATGGGAAAAGGAAACAGTAAGCTAAGTAAAGAGGAGAAAGATAGAATAAGGAGAAGGTTTGAACATAATGGAAGATTGATAGAGAGAGAACTGAAAGGAAATCCACCAGTGGATCCCTTGAAGTATGCAGAAAAGTGGACAAAAGAACATGGGTTTGATGGAAACCTGAAAGTGGAACTCTGCAAAGCACTTGTGCATGCAGTTAAAAAAACAAATAAAAAAAAGGGAGATAGCTGTAAAGAAGTTCAATGTGCCCTGCTGTGGTCACAAGCAGCAGTGAATGCTGAAAAGAGGGAAGAGCAGGATAAAATAAAGCAAAAAGAAATGTTAAAACAACAAAAGCAGAAACAATTAAGAGGAAGATATGGAGATATGGTATCAATCTAAAATGAAGAAAATACACGAAAACAAAGATAAGGGTGCAATTGAAACACAAAAAACCTCCAAATCTGATGGAGATTCAAAAGACCAGACACCAGAAGAGGTCTCTGAAATTGAAGAACCTGCTCCTAAACCTGTTCCATCCCCAATCACCCTTAAATCAGGAAAAAGATTATGTGAAGTGCAAAATTTATACAGTGGATTAACAGAAGAAGCAAAAAACATCCAGAAAAAAGGTGATAGGGGAGATTATGAAGATAAAAGAGAAAGACCAGGGGAAACAACATTCATAGCTCCTCTATTTGAGTTCCCCAAAGACCCTGGTGCTAGAGCCTTTGACCCAGCTCCCAAAGTCTATCGTCCGTGGTCTGCCGGTGAGGTGAGATCGCTGCAAGTGAACTGGTCCATCCAAAAACTGAAGGGGCTAAAGGTTACTGGGCCAGTCTTGAATTGATTATCAACACTTATCAACCCACTGTCATGGAATTGATGAAGTGCCTGAAAATTTTCTTCAAAGGGGAATTTGAGGGGTTAGTGGATCACAGTGAAGGACATCTGAAAGATATGAGTCCAGCTGACACATGGTCAGGTATGGATGACCATAAAAGGAAAGTAGAAAAGAAATATGGTGACAAATGTGACCCCAGTGTAGTGGCTAGTATGAGACTGACAGAAGGTGAAGATATCACCACTTTTATGCTCGTTTTACCACAGCTTTTAACAAACACATAGGGTTTGGAGAGGACACTGATGACCGTCGATATGACCCAGCCTGGAAATCGATGTTCCTAGATTGTCTTCCCCAAACTCTACAGGCTAAGGTTAAATTAACCTGCATTGCGCTGAGTTCCTGTCCCAGACAAGAATTCTTAAATCACTGTACTCATCATTTTGAAAATGCTCAGACAAAAGAGAAAACGATCAAAACTGATGCTGAACAAGCCTTTGTTGCTTTTATGGCTCGAGGAGCAAGACCAAAATACGGTTCTAACCAAAACGCCAAACAAAACCGAGACAGATATCAGGACAGAGACAAAAAAAAACAATTCCTGAAGTGTTACCATTGTGGTAAGCTGGGCCACATTGTAAAGAACTGCAGAAAGAAAAAAGAAGATGACAACAGTCACTCTGAGGACTGAGATGATACTAGGAGAAACAGAGATGATTCACCAGAGCGATCAGATCAAGCACCAGAATCGCAGAGAAGACGGAGCGATAAAGAACATAAGGAAGACTGACTAGACCAGGAGGACAGATAAACAATGGCACACCAAAAGGTGATGCTAGAAAAACTATTGGCTCATAAAGCTGATCAAACACCACCAAATGATGAATCACCGGTTCAAATTTGTTATAATTCCATGCGCCAATTACCAACTATTGTTTTAGATGTGAGTGGTGAACTGATTAAATTCTTATTGGACACAGGTGCAACTAAAAGCACTCTAAATAAAATACCAAAGCACATACAGTTGACCAAATCCACCATTTGGGTCAAGTCTGCCAGTGGAAATTTGACCACAGAATATTTGACTAAACCCGTGTCTGTTACAGACCTCCATACAGGAAACACTGCTAAAATGCAGTTCATTCATTGTCCAAGCTGTCCAGAGAATCTTCTGGGAAGAGATTTACTCTATGCCCTTGACTTGACCATAGGCAGAAAGAAAGATGACTACACAGTTTTAAGAACAGAAACTGCAGAACAATTTTATGTCACCCCACCAGGATACTGGTATGGCTTTAACATTGAAGGTGACCAAGCAAACCAACTGCGATTAGATGCTGAGAACATACTGACTGATGCTGGCATGGATATCTCTAAACTAGATACTCCTGTCCAGCTTCACACAACCATGGCAGTTTACTTAACAGATGTGACACTGGACCTTGACCGTTGTCACAACTTGCCTGAAACCACTACTTTAAGATGTGGTTCACTTTTATGGACTGTGGAGGGACTTTGTTGTGTCTTAGTCTATTTACAACCCGAGGTCCATTCTCAGTTTAAAGGTAAAAGACCTCACATTTCTGTGTACAAACCAAAAGACAAAAAGTGGAAAGAATGTGGTGACCTTGCATTAACTGCGACCTTAACACATGACTGGACCTCTGTACCGGGAAACTTTAATCTTAAATGGTCCCCAAGTGCCCAGATCTTTAATAGATTTTATCCATCATTGCTACAGGGCACCAGAAAATGCATTCCTTTGACACAAGTACATTTGAATACTATAGAGTGACCTTTGAAAGATGTTCCTGAAACCCTTTGGTCTCAAGGACCATCTGATGTAGGCCTAATGAAAGATGTAAAACCTGTCATAATTAAAGAGAAAAATGAATATAGGCCTAGACAGAGACAATATCCATTAAAGCCTGATGCAATAGCAGGTATTACACCTGTAATACAGGACTTATTAAAAGCTAGAGTCATTATACCATGTGAAGACTCAACAGTAAACACACCTATTTTTCCTGTAAAGAAAGCTTTACCCAGTACAGGATGGAGAATGGTACAGGATTTACAAGCTGTAAATAAATCTGTTCAAACACGTGCACCACCTGTGCCTGATCCACACACATTGTTAAATAACTTATGACCAAAGAAAAAGTATTTTACTGTTGTGGATCTAGCAAATGCATTTTTCTCTATACCTATAGATGAAAAGTCACAATTTTGGTTTGCATTTACTTTTGAAAATAAGAGGTACACTTATACCCGCCTTCCTCAAGGTTTTACTGATTCACCAACTATATTTTCTCAGGCTATGACTGCAAACCTTTCTAAATTTAACCCACCTTGTGGCTCACAAATTATTTTGTATGTTGATGATATCCTTCTCGCCTCAGATGATGAAATTAAATGCTGCAAAGACTCATTGGCATTACTTACATTTTTAGCTGAACAAGGACATAAATGCAGCAAAAATAAATTGCAATTTGTCCAAGAATCAGTTAAAGTTTTAGGACACACCATTTCTCAAAGTTCTAAATCTCTTACAACATGACGTATTAAGATGATTTCTGAATTACCTTATCCAGAAACGCCTAAAGAACTTATGGCATTCCTAGGAACTCTTAATTACTGCAGACAATGGATTCCAAATTTCTCTGCTATGTCAGGAACGCTGTACTCGCTGTTGTAGCGATTAGAAATTTGGCAGCGTTAAATCTGAAAGATTTAGTTGTTAAATTATGAATTATTATCAATTAACAATTCACTGTATTGTTCTCGTTGGGGGCACCAGCCTTTTAATAAGGCAAACCTTAATTTAATTAATTAATTACCCATTTAATTCCCTTAAATAAAGTAAATTAATCAAATCAAGTTTATCAATCTCAAAATCTTAAGGCAGAATTCTCGCTTCAGGGACACTGAATTCTGAAGAACACTAACAGACAGTGAGTTTAAAATCAATAATCACAAATTTATTAAAATGAAAATGGTTACAATGCATGAAAATAAACGGTAGATTATAGATGAAATAAGAATAAACAATAAATTGAATGGAAACCAGGAAACATAAAACGATGGTGAGTGAGTGTATATGCCTAAAGAATTTATGACCTATACGAAGATCTGTGAAGAATTTCGGAGAGAATTTGGATTTAATTAATCTAAATGTCAGAACACTTTTTAGTTTAAGAGCGCATCAAGCCTCCTTTTAAGTACAAAGTAACTGGACGTTTGCCTACTTGGTCGTAGAAGACTCGTGGTTCTCTCTGAGGTTCGGAAGGTCCAGGCTACGGGTGGCTCACGTCAGACCGTTGTGGATCAAGTTGATTCGGGTTGGTTCAGCTTGGGAAGTCGAACGGCAGGTCTGTGATCCGAGCCCAACCAGCGCCCCACGGATCCTTCGGCAGTTCGATCAGAGACCTCTGGCAAGCGTAGACTTTGAAGACTTTGAAGTGGGCCGCGGCTCAAAAACTCTCAAAAAGGTTTTGACGAGAAGATGAAAAATCTGATCCGCAGAAGTATCTTTAAACACCGTCACTGGCCAGGTTAACGATGTCTCACAGACGACTATGCGAGATCAAAAAGATCAAAATCAAAATAATGCTGTGCAGGCTTTTGAGGATTTAGATATTCAGACTTTCAAAATTAAATCTGAATATAAAAGTTGTTAATCTGCGGATCAAAGTTGCTCTCTAACAAAAATGAATAAAAGTATGCGCGTTCAGCATAAGAAAAGAAACTACACGTGCCTGTAAGACAGAGGCCTAACAGTGTAGTCAAAACGAAGTAACGAGGAAGAAAGTAACGGAAGGAAAGAGTGATTACAGCGATGAGGACAGCGGAAACGAGAGAGCAACGAGAGAGGGAGGAGAGAGGGTCGCGCTCTCAGTTATAAGGCCCCACGGAGTGGGCGGGTGGTGACATCATATGCGATTCTCGCCTATAACTATTATTATTAAGTACTAAGTAAGTTGTCCGACGAATTACTCATATCACTCAACTCACCATAAGTATAAGGTCTCAAACCACATGCACAAATGACAAGATGGTGACATCAAACAATTCTAATGCATTTAAAGAAAAACACACAAAAAGTAACTATAACTCGGTTATTGTCAGGTTGCTGTGAATCAAGAACACAGGGTTGTGTATAACTGTGGACAAACTAATATTACGTGATAGGCACTGAAAAAAATACATAGCAACACATATTGATTACATTATCCCTAGATTCACAAACGAGGCGTCCAGGATTGTGTCATACCAAGCAAAAGTCACTAGGTGGAGCTGTTGGTCTTTTAAGAAAATTCACAGACCAATTAGATTTGGCCTTTTTTATTCAATTCTAGTAGTTATCTCGATAAGTAGACATGGTAGACAGTTCATTCAAAGTACACTGGAATGTACATCACACCCTGAGTACACATTTTAGGTCTTAGAACTCTGATATCAGTTCCATACAGTCAATTCTGCAATCAGAAGTTATCTGGAGGGTTTTAGGGACCTAACAGAATAGTCAGGTCTCAAGAGATCCATTGAAGTTATTTACGATCTGCAGCTGTTACTGCCAGTCCTTTCGAGGAGATAAGGAGGGTCAGGATTGTTTACACAAGTTGGTGAAGTGTGAAAGGCCTGTAAACAAGAACCAGGTGAGAAACAGTTCAGAGAGGAATCTCCGGGACAGGCTGACGCCAGTCGGGGTCTTGGCGCCTCACATACTGCTTGATTTCCCCCCAACGTGTCGGAGGTTATCCTAAATCAGATAGAGCTTTGTCATAGCAAATGCAGATGGTGGGTCGCTTGGTGGTCACGAAAACAGAAATCAGACCTCAATTTACGACGTGGAGGTGTTATTCTCACAGAGCAGGGGACCAAGGAAGAGGCCCAGGGGGTCATTTGGGAATTGGTATGAGAGCTCCAACTCTCCTTTTGAATCTTAATGTTCCCTGATGCTACATTTCCCCCCTTTCGTCATGATGGGTTTTGATCTGAAGAAACATCAGGACGACCAAGGAAGCTGATCAGGAACAGCAGGAACAGGAACAGGAACCAACACAGGAACAGGTGAAGGTGCGGGAACAGGAACCGGCACCGTGGCAGGTGCAGGTACAGGAACAGGGACCGGCACCGTAGCAGGTGCAGGTACAGAAACAGGGACCGGCACAGGAGCAGGTGCAGACGCAGGAACAGGAACCGGCACCGTGGCAGGTGCAGGTACAGGAACAGGGACCGGCACCGTGGCAGGTGCAGGTACAGAAACAGTTGCACTTAAAGGGAGGTTGATGCATAAACATTTCTATATGTGTAAGAGTGTATGTATACTCTAAAACAAAGGAAAAGTGTGTGCATCTAAGGAAAACGTGTGACCACTATAATAAGACTTTTACTTAACAGTTTTAGAAGCTCACAGGCTACTAGTGTCCATTTCTACCAGAGCGTCGAGATTCCTCTGTAGTGAGTCTCGGTCTCTTGTCTCTATTGTGGTCTTAGATGTTAGTCTCGAATCCTGCTTCTTAAATCGAGCGAGTGCTCTACCATGTCGATCAATCTGGCACTGTAGGGCATTACCACGTTTTGCATAAAGGTAAGCCAGGATGAAGACGAACACATATCCTAAGCTTACGCCAATGGCTAACACGGTGTCGGAGGCTGACCAGGAGTAGGTTATTGGCTGTATGGGGGCCCCTTCTCGTGATGCTATTTCTTGAAGAACCTCATCAACAGGGGTCAAATCAATAGTCTGTGATCCCTCAACCTGGATCTGAGTGAAAGTGCTAACTGTGGGGTATGCTTGCTGAAGAAGTCCGGAAGTTCAACGACAGCTTCGAATTGTTCCGGGTTCAAGTAATAGAGTGCGATGTCGTCAACGTGGATGATTGCATTCGTGGATTCTAATATCAAAAGCAGAATCCTTCAAGGTGTTGGGATGTTGGGTTTTCAACAATTTCTTTAAGTCCTAACTGGGACGTTTTGGATCCCGACAAGTCCCATGGGATTCTGATAAGGCTTAATCTGATTGCGGTGGACCCACTTAAGGGTTGGTGGTTTGTGTCTTTTGGTGATCTTGACTTGGTACACCACAGGTGAGAGTTTCTCTGTGATTACATATGGCCCAGCCCACCGAGGTAGGAATTTCCTGGCTAGTTTCCCAGCCTTTGAGCCTTTGTCTCCAGTGGGTTGGGTGTAAAGGTAATACCACACCTTGTCTCCCACTTGGAGTTCATCCTGAGAGGCCTTTTGGTCATAGTAGGCCTTACGGCCCTCTGTGCTTTTGTTGAGGTGTTCTTGTGCAAAAGCAAAAGTAGCCCTGAGGTGTTGGTGGAGATCAGTCATGTACTCATGCGTAGTATATGCTGTGGCGATGTTGGCTTCACCTGGCTGGTAAAGCAGGTGTAGCGGCAGCGTCATCTGCCTGCCATGAGTTCAAAAGGCGAGAAGCCAGTGGCTTCATGTGGTGTTGCTCTGATGGCCATCAAGACCAGGGGGAGTTTAACATCCCAATCTTTGTGGTTGATTGACACGTACTTCTTTAGTATTGTCACCACCGTTCGATTCGCACGTTCTGCCTGGCCCGAAGCTTGAGGATGGAAGCTGACGTGAAAGTTAGCCTTAACGCCTAGCAACTGCCACACCTGTTGCATGACCTCCGAGGTGAAATGTGTGCCTCTGTCAGAGTTGACACGGCTTGGCAGTCCAAATCGCGAAAACACATGGTTCATTAAGAGATATGCCGTGGTCTGAGCTGTGTCGTTTGGGGCCGGCAGGCATTCTATCCATTTGGTGAATGCGCAGACAACCGTAAGGAAATATTTATTTCCTCTTGTGGACCTGGTTAGGGTCCAACCCAGTCGATCTGGAGATCTGACCAGGGAAAAGAGACACCTCTTCGTTGTAGGGGTGCTCGATGCAGTGGGTTTGATGGCTGAAATTGACAACAGACCAGACAGCCTTTTATGTAGTCTGCTACATCCTGTTGCATGTGTGGCCAATAGGCCACTTGTTGCAGTGTTTTAAGTGTGGCTGTATTTCCTCTGTGTCCTGCACTTGGGGAGTCATGGGCATACATCAGCATAACCCCCCTGTGGCTTCGAGGAACAACAAAAGCAGGCGACGGGTGTGAGTCGGAGACAAAAACAAGGAGGCCCTTGACGAGTCGAAGGGAAGAACGGACACGATAAAGATGCTTGAAACCGGGACAGAGTCCAGGTCCGCAAGGATGAGGAGGGATCAGCCGACTTGAAAGAAGTTCAATCATTTTAGTGATGGCAGGATCCGAAGATTGGAGGGTTACAAGGTCCGAGTCCTTGAAAGCAGGCGTCGAGCCAATAGATGGAGGTGGTGGGGAGGCGGAGGTGTGGAGGTGGGGGTGGGGGTGGGGACAGAAGATGCTTTCTGTGATCGGGTAACTGCGCAGACAGTCGATTCAGTTTGGCTGATCATGGGGTCAGGATTGAGGTGCCAAGGTGTGCCTGAAAAGGCGCCATGTTTGGCAAGCGAATCAGCCTGGTCATTAAGGACTTTATCTTGACCTGGGACGCGGGAATCCTAATGTTTTTTTTTTTTTTCCAATAAACATGCAAGTCATGTTCAGTAGTCAGTTTATCACATGCCAAGAAAAGGTCTTTGTGCTTGACCTGTTTGTTGTTTGAAGATAAGAAACCATTGCGTTTCCAGGTGGGAAGGTGACATGAGAAACTGAGGCGTGCATAGTTCGAGTCTGTGCAGATTACCAGAGTTTGGACATTGCTTTGCACTGCCAACTGCAAGGTGATAAGGATGCCCGCTATTTCAGCATATTGAGAGGATTGGACTCCCAGTTTGAAGCTGAGGGGTTCACGTGGTGTGTCATTGACCCACACAATGCCGACTCCTGCATGTACAACAGTGTTGTGGTGAAATGAACATCCATCCACATATGCTGTAGTCATATCTTTACAGATATTGTCATCGAAATAATGGTGTTGTGACGGCTCAGGGATCATTGGTTCACGGAGAGTGGGAACTGGTGCGAGGTCATCATCTGCACATTTCTGGCAGGCAGCCAGATCCATGCCCAAAGGCGATTTTCGGTTTTGTGCATAACGCACCTCCACATTAAAGCTTTGGAGAGCCATGAGCCAGGAAGCAACACGGGCATTGGTGACCACGCCTTCTCTAATGCGTTGGCTGTTAAGGAAAGTCACCGGTTGGTGATTAGTCTCAATGATCACCTTTTGGCCTCCAAGGTAGTTGGAGAAGTGTTTGACAGCCCAAACTGTGGCTAGCAGAGCCTTCTCACAGTTGGTGTATTTCAGCTCTGGGGCCAATAAGGTCTTGCTGGCATATGCCACGACTCTTTTGTCTGAGTCATGTATTTGAAATAGTCCAGCACTCAAGCAATGACTGGAGAAACCTATTTCAAGGTGAAATTCTTTACCACAATCCGGGTAAGCAAGACATGGGGCGGTGCTAAGCCTAGTTTTCAGGCTTTGCATGGCATTTTCCTGAGGCGGGCCCCAGACGAATTCGACATCCTTTTTAAGCAAGTCGGTGAGGGGTTTTGCTAGGTCAGCATAATGTTCAATGAACTGACGTGAGTAGTTGCAAACTCCTAAGAAGCTGCGAAGTTCAGATATGTTTGTGGGGGTCTTGATATTCATAAGACCCTGGATGCGACTTAATTGTGGTTCGACTCCAGTCGGACCAACACGCAAACCAACATAGTCCACTTTGACTCTGCACCACTGGCATTTGGACAAAGAAATCTTTGCACCAGCTGCAGTGAGCTGTCCAAGGACATGATCCACTTCTGCAAGATGTGAGTCTAGGGTGGGGCTTCTCATCAGGATGTCATCGACATATATGAGAGTACCCCGTTCTCCAGCATCTGGGCATGCTTTGTTCAGGAAGATGTTAAACTCAGCAGGTGAGTTGGCATAGCCAAACGGGCAGCGGGTGAAGGTGTATTGCTTGTTTGCAAAAGTGAAAGCCAACTTATGTTGATCTGCTGTGTGCACCGGAATGGTCCAAAAGCCCGAGGCCACATCAAGTGTCGAAAAGTACACAGCATCTGTGACTTTCGGCAGGTCTTGTTGGAGTTGAGTCATGGGCCATCTGGAAAGAGGGACTTGCTGGTTTAACTTCCTATAGTCAATGGTTGGTCGCCATTTACCATTGGGTTTTAGCACGGGCCATAAAGGCGCAGAATAAGTGCTGTTACAGGGCCGTATGATTCCTTTATCCAACAAATTGTCTATTATTTCTTGGATGGGTTCATACGCTGCCAAGGGGATTTTGTACTGTCTAACGTAAGTGGGTGGAGCATCAGGAGGTGTGGGTATGCGGACGGAATGGATTGAGGTCAAGCCACAATCAAGCGAGTCTTTTGCAAAAGATGCCCGATATTTATAGAGGAGTTTGCGAAGTTTTTCGCGTTCCTCGTCGTCCTTGAGGGCATCTGCTTGTGTGATCACCTGTGCTACTTGAGCCTTAAAGTCTGCATCAGCATCAGTTGACAGCTCATCGTGAGAGTTCGGGGACGTTATGTCCTGTTTGTTTCGGGAATCTATTGGTTCAGAATCAATGGCTAAGACTTGCATCGTGTGTAGAACCATTTGTGTTTCATCTGACAGGTCAACCTGACAGATAGTGTCGTGATTAAGAGGTAGTGTCTGAAAGAGACTAATGGCTCTAGTTGGTAGTGTATGGAACACTTGGTCAGGGACTTGATCAGAGGTCAGTGCTCTAGGCATTTGACCGATAACTGGAATTCTCAACTCAAAATCATGGAATTCGGTGCTAATGAACCAGCCCAATGGGGTGGATTTTGGGATCAAAATATCCTCGCCAGTGTTATTTTGTACCAATAGGTGCGCAACTCTGGAACGAAGTTCCATGAGAGGGGTGGCTGGAGTGAGCAATCCAAGGTCAAGAAAGGTCAACGATGGTTGAAAGAATGCTTGGGTATGTGAAAGGTACTGTCCACGTTGAATGTTCACACGAATGGGGACCTCTGTGGTCTTTGCAGGTACTACAATGTGTTGTTCGTTTACAATCTGACACGCTTCAGGAATTGTCTGTCCTGATTTGATGTTGTCAGGATCAGGGGTGATGTTTTTATCATTGACCCCAGTTAGTGACCATAACACGTTGTTGATAGTGTCGACTTGGACAGCAAGTCGAACAAGTATGTCACTCCCAACATAAGCTGAGTGTGGAAGATCAGGTACCACTAGGAAGTTGTGCGTTAACTCCCTGTGGTTCCATCTTACCTTCAAAGTGCAAAATCCTTCTGCAACCATGGTGGTGCGAGTGAGTGGATTCAATGGAAAACGTGATGTTTTCTGGATGCATTGGGTGTTAGGGCTGTTGTTTGACAATGAGTCGTACAGTTTTCGACTGATTGCTGATTTGTCAGCCCAAAGAGCTAGAGTGACATCCTCAACGTGTGTGTTCTCAAGCATTTTTTGACAAGCAGCTCTGGCTTGGTTGTGGTGACCTCCTCACTAAATTCACACAGGAAGGTTTCTCTTTGTGTGACCGAGTCATTTAAGGACCGAGGATCTGGCCTTGGGGCGTTGTGCAATGAACTCATTTGCTCTTTTGACAGAGGTGTTGTATCCTCCCGTGGTTCTTGCGTTAAAGCGCAGCACTGTGTAGGGCTGGAGGGAGTAAGAAATAAAGGCAGAGGGCTGCGGACTTGCGCCCATATTTTCAGGCGTTTATAGTCAATCAGCGGCTCGAATCGTTTCAAAAGGTCTTGTCCGATGAGGAAGGGAATGGACTCCAGAGGTGATATGTACACTGGGTGTACAAGAGTCATTGGTCCAATTGTTATGTTTAGCATAGTCATTGCTGTCAGAGTTGTACTTTCAGGAGCATATGGTCGTACTTCCATGGTACAAGGATGCAGTCTCAGGTCTTTATTCGACCGGCGCATCATAGTGCGCAAGGTGTTGTAGAGTGATAAAGACATTAAAGTAATGTCAGCAGCAGTGTCAAGAAGTGCCTCATGCTTGAACTCGTGTTCAAGAGTGGCGTTGAAGTAAAACTTCTGTGCTACACCTTTTTCTGTGAGGTTGCACAAGAATTGGAGGAAGGGTGATTCCACTTGGATAAGAGGAGCTTCCTCACTGGCAGGTACTTCTGCTGAGTCTGTTTGGACCACAAGGATCGCACTTGTAAGTGGTCTTCCTTGTGAAGGGTCACTGCTGGGAGATTCAAGACCAGCGACTAAATTTTCAGTCAGAGCGGTGTCTGACTTAGGCAGTGGTGTACTCGACTCCATTTCCATTTCAGTCTGGTGGGCCAGAGCATTGACTGGAAGAGGGGAGTTAGGTTCCACTGTGGTTACTGCGAGATCTGCCTTCTGGGAATTCTCCTGTTGCAGTCTTTTGATTACCCGATTGAAGATTGCAAGTTCTTCTTCGGTCAGGACTGAAGTTTTGGTTCCTTCTTGTCATTGTTGCTCTTTTTGGTAGGTCTATGTCCCCCTTAGACTCATCCTCAGAGGTTGAGTGAGAGGATTCTGTGAGTTGTTCTCTTTCTTATAGTAAGGTTGTTGGGTTTTTTCCCTTTTGGGATAGAAACCATTACTTTGGGAATTTGAGGAGGGTTGGTTATTATTAAACCTTACTTGTCTTTGACCTTTGTCAAAACGAGGACGTTGTTTGTAGTCACGCTGTCTATTATCAACGCGAGGTGGCGGTGTCTTAGGTTTAGTAGCTGGTTGCTCGGTTGGGATTTTAGTGGTATCTGAGAGTGTACCACTTTCTGTACCTTCGAGCTCCATGGGCAGAGACGTGGTATTCAGGACCAAGAGAGAGCCATGCTCTGCTTTCTTTGTCATAGTTTGTTTCTGCTTCATAAAACCTTTCACAGCTAATTCACGAAGCTGTCGAATGTTCAAGGTACGGGGGCAAGCAGAAACTCCCAGATGATGACTGGTTGTAGGGTGGAGGTTTTGGACGAAAAGAGTTTTGAAGTTCAAGTCCTCCTCCATTTCTGGTTCATTTCGAGAACCGAAGTAGGCTTTTCGTAAGCGACTGTGATACTGATGAGGGGGTTCAGTTCTTTCCTGCTTTACTGCCATAGCGGCGGCTAGGCCTGCAGGTGATAAAGAATCTGAAAACTCATCGATTAATGTCTGATACAGTAGATCGTACCTATGTCTGACTCGATATGGTTGTCGTTCGATGAAACTGCTAACCTCACGACTAGAGGTCGCTTTAATGAGGTAGATTTTATCATCGACAGTGGCACCAGAAAATTTTCTCAAGTAGTAGTCGATGTCATTCAGATAAGTCTGGATGTCATGGGTGTCTCCATGACCTGGGTTAAAACGTGCTACGTTTCGAGCAATTTTATCAAGGTCCCTATCGGAGGGATATGATAGACGATCAGGAGGTGGAGAGTAAGACCGTCGATTCAAGGGTGTCCTCATAGGGTCAAGGAAAGTCTTGTCATGACGTCGGGAAGTGTAATCTGGGTCAGTTCGTGAAGTAGCAGGTGTGCGAATACTCACTGGAGTTTCTTCAACCTTGCTCTCCTCCAAGAACGTTTGTTCCAGTCGGTCTTTTCTGTCCCGGTCACGTTGAAGGGAATATTGCAACTCCCTTTGGACATTTGTCAGTTCTTCATCTTTCTGATCTTGTTGCTCCTGACACTGATGTAGTCGCTTCTGTGTTTCTCTAAGTTGGTACCGCAAGTGAGAATTTTCTCTCTCTTCAGCTTCAAGAGCTACAGTCTTGAGCTCAACTTGTGTTTTCAAAGCTTTGGTGTCCGCTCTAGCTTGTTCTAACAAGGACTCAGCGTCTTTCAACTCATCACAAGTTTTGGCTAACTCTCCTTTAGTTTCAGTCAGTTCAGCAACTCGTTTGTTAAGAATTCCATCAAGGGATCGGACTTCTTCTTGAAGGGATGAAACTTCTTCTTTGTCCATTGGTGCAGGAAGCTGTGATGCTTCCAAAGCAGTGATGCGTTTTTCTGCATCACCAAGAGACTTCTTGGAGTCTTCTAACTCCTTTTTCAAAACACGGGTTTCTTCTTTGTGTGTCCTCAGCTTTTCTGAAGCAATTGCTAACAATTGTTCTTTATGTTTCAGCTGTGCGGACATTATCACAGCCATACGACCAAGCATTTTCGACACCTCCTTATCTTTGAGGGTGGTGACTAAGGTAGTATGGATCATATCGGCCATTAGGTCCTCCAGCTCTAGTGGCTTTAGCTTTTGGGTCTTAGCTGTGTAGTCAGGTAACAACTGACTCATCAGATGGCTCAGAGCTGTGTCTACAGTCTCCTCAGGGATTTCCGGGCTGGAGTCCCTTTCTTCTGCCATGTTCGACTCTTAGGATGTAAGCTTGTAATTGTTTGGTTGGAGAGTTTGACTAGATCTCACTATTGAATGTGAAGAACTTAAATGTTGGACTTTGAGTTAGAATTATCGAGGGTCATACACACGTAGAAGTGGCTGAGAAATTAGGAATAAACCTTTAGTAGTTCAACTTGAATAGCAAATGAGTTGGAAAATCACAACTCAGACTCAAAGGTAACTTAGCTACCAATGGAAGTAAAAGGAGTTACCCAAAGATGATGTAAGATGTAATTGTCAGTATACACTAAGAGTATGAAACTCTTAAGTCAGCTAAGATTTGGGTAAACCTGTTAAAACAACTGATATAATGCAATATGCTAATATAGCAAAAGAAGAAGGGCAGTGACTGTTAGTTTCACTGAATGAATTGGCTGTTGTCACAAGAGAGCAGGCTTTAACAACTTAAGTTAATTCAGAAGTTATGTATCAGTAGCTTTGTTGTGAGCAAAAGGATTGAAAATCTACACTCAACACAGCAATAGCTAACCAGGTTATACTTGTGATAACAAGACTAGAGCAGGATAAAGGTAAGCAGAAAGCCAATAGTTAAAATTGACAGTAGGAAAAATTATTTAAAAAAAAATTTCTTCTTTGATAGTTAATTAATTGAATTAATTAACGTTCTTTAACTCTAGGTTATCTGTGAGAAAAGTCAATTTAATCAATCAGTTGTTTGTTTTATCAATTCCCTGAGATGGGCTGTTGTATTGATGTATCGCTAAAACAAAGGAAGAAAACAAAACATCAGCTTCTCAAAGAAATTGTTGGATATTCTAAGATTGAACCCAGTAATTGGCTACAATGGTGAATTTGCTATGATGTGTTTTAAAACATAAAAGCAAACATCAGGATTTAGAATTACCTTTGCTTTAATTGAGTGATTAAAGTGGTAAATCTTTTATGTAGTTTATATGGACAATTAATTTCTCAATGTATGACGGGTTAAGTACTACAACAAAGAATCACAGTTAATTATTTATAACTAGTGTATCAAACTCTCAATCAAATCAATCACTTGAGTCAAGCTTAGTCAAAATGAGCACCAAGTAAGCACTGCAGGTGAGGGTGTCTGCAGAAGACAAGATCGATGTCTGCTGTCATACAAGAAAAGACCAGCAGATGGCAGCACAGACACTATGGCGGTGTCCGCTCGACACCAGGCTCAACCACCAGAGGGCGATGGAGAAGCAATAAGGTGACGTCACATTCAGCACCAGGCTCGACCACCAGAGGGCGATAGAGAAGCAGTTAGGTGACGTCACATTCAACACCAGGCTCGACCACCAGAGGGCGATAGAGAAGCAATTAGGTGACGTCACATTCAACACCAGGCTCGACCACCAGAGGGCGATAGAGAAGCAGTTAGGTGACGTCACATTCAACACCAGGCTCGACCACCAGAGGGCGATAGAGAAGCAGTTAGGTGACGTCACATTCAACACCAGGCTCGAGCACCAGAGGGCAGCAGTGGTGTAACCAACTGACGTCACGTGTAGAGACACACTCAACCACTAGAGGGAAACGGAGGCGGGAGTCACAGGCAGTGACGTCTTGGTTCCGCCTACCGGGTGGGACGCTTTGTTTAGAGATTAATTAAGCAGTGTCTCTTTGGTCACCAAAGAGTTAACACCTCACAGTGAGCCGCTCGTCTGAGCGTCTTCTCACAGGCAGACCAGAAACTTTTCAAGTTTCAGTCATCAACGCAGCACAGATACAATCTATCCGCTTTGTACGTTACAACTTCTCTAAACTCCACCAGGAACAAGTCACAAGGGTTAATTTCCCTCACAGTAAATACTACTGCGGACTTAAATGCACAGACATACAGTCTGTCCAAAATCACGTCTGAACTCGCACAGACGGAATCCCCTGCAATTAAGCAGTTTTCCAGCAAAACAGTTAGCTACTCTGTCGAGGAAAGCGGGATCTCTGGACCCACTACAGCAGTTAGAACCTCGTAACAGACTATAGGGGACTCAGGGCTTGAATATATGGCTCAGAACATCGTGAACACCAATATTCAGCAAACAGGCCTTATCAATCAATGCGTACGGCGACGCAGAACATGTGCACATCAATAAACAATCAGCGCGTCAGCAGCGCACTGTCAACAATCTGGAGCAGCTCAAATCACAAATTACACACGTGTAACATTAAACATAAGAAAGGCACATATGAGATCGCGCAGAAATGTTTAACACATTAAATCCAGCACTTCAACAAGCATAACACTGATTTTGATGTGGTTGAATAGCTCAGAGAAGAGCGATAAATGACTGTGTTTGTTTGTTTGAGTGATATAGATGTTTGTCTGTTAGTATTTCAGAATTCTGGTTTGAAACGCCTCACGCGGCCGCACCAAAATAACTGTAGCGATTAGAAATTTGGCAGCGTTAAATCTGAAAGATTTAGTTGTTAAATTATGAATTATTATCAATTAACAATTCACTGTATTGTTCTCGTTGGGGGCACCAGCCTTTTAATAAGGCAAACCTTAATTTAATTAATTAATTACCCATTTAATTCCCTTAAATAAAGTAAATTAATCAAATCAAGTTTATCAATCTCAAAATCTTAAGGCAGAATTCTCTTCAGGGACACTGAATTCTGAAGAACACTAACAGACAGTGAGTTTAAAATCAATAATCACAAATTTATTAAAATGAAAATGGTTACAATGCATGAAAATAAACGGTAGATTATAGATGAAATAAGAATAAACAATAAATTGAATGGAAACCAGGAAACATAAAACGATGGTGAGTGAGTGTATATGCCTAAAGAATTTATGACCTATACGAAGATCTGTGAAGAATTTCGGAGAGAATTTGGATTTAATTAATCTAAATGTCAGAACACTTTTTAGTTTAAGAGCGCATCAAGCCTCCTTTTAAGTACAAAGTAACTGGACGTTTGCCTACTTGGTCGTAGAAGACTCGTGGTTCTCTCTGAGGTTCGGAAGGTCCAGGCTACGGGTGGCTCACGTCAGACCGTTGTGGATCAAGTTGATTCGGGTTGGTTCAGCTTGGGAAGCCGAACGGCAGGTCTGTGATCCGAGCCCAACCAGCGCCCCACGGATCCTTCGGCAGTTCGATCAGAGACCTCTGGCAAGCGTAGACTTTGAAGACTTTGAAGTGGGCAGCGACTCAAAAACTCTCAAAAAGGTTTTGACGAGAAGATGAAAAATCTGATCCGCAGAAGTATCTTTAAACACCGTCACTGGCCAGGTTAACGATGTCTCACAGACGACTATGCGAGATCAAAAAGATCAAAATCAAAATAATGCTGTGCAGGCTTTTGAGGATTTAGATATTCAGACTTTCAAAATTAAATCTGAATATAAAAGTTGTTAATCTGCGGATCAAAGTTGCTCTCTAAACAAAACATGAATAAAAGTATGCAGCATAAGAAAAGAACTACACGTGCCTGTAAGACAGAGGCCTAACAGTGTAGTCAAAACGAAGTAACGAGGAAGAAAGTAACGGAAGGAAAGAGTGATTACAGCGATGAGGACAGCGGAAACGAGAGAAAGAGAGGAGAGAGGGTCGCTCTCAGTTATAAGGCCCCACGGAGTGGGCGGGTGGTGACATCATATGCGATTCTCGTCTATAACTATTATTATTAAGTAATAATTAAGTTTGCCGAATTACTCATATCACTCAACTCACCATAAGTATAAGGTCTCAAACCACATGCACAAATGACAAGATGGTGACATCAAACAATTCTAATGCATTTAAAGAAAAACACACAAAAAGTAACTATAACTCGGTTATTGTCAGGTTTGCTGTGAATCAAGAACACAGGGTTGTGTATAACTGTGGACAAACTAATATTACGTGATAGGCACTGTTAAAAATACATAGCAACACATATTGATTACATTATCCCTAGATTCGGCAATCGAGGCGTCCAGGATTGTGTCATACCAAGAAAAGTCACTAGGTGGAGCTGTTGGTCTTTTAAGAAAATTCACAGATCAATTAGATTTGGCTTTTATTCAATTCTAGTAGTTATCTCGATAAGTAGACATGGTAGACAGTTCATTCAAAGTACACTGGAATGTACATCACACCCTGAGTACACATTTTAGGTCTTAGAACTCTGATATCAGTTCCATACAGTCAATTCTGCAATCAGAAGTTATCTGGAGGGTTTTAGGGACCTAACAGAATAGTCAGGTCTCAAGAGATCCATTGAAGTTATTTACGATCTGCAGCTGTTACTGCCAGTCCTTTCGAGGAGATAAGGAGGGTCAGGATTGTTTACACAAGTTGGTGAAGTGTGAAAGGCCTGTAAACAAGAACCAGGTGAGAAACAGTTCAGAGAGGAATCTCCGGGACAGGCTGACGCCAGTCGGGGTCTTGGCGCCTCACATACTGCTTGATTTCCCCCCAACGTGTCGGAGGTTATCCTAAATCAGATAGAGCTTTGTCATAGCAAATGCAGATGGTGGGTCGCTTGGTGGTCACGAAAACAGAAATCAGACCTCAATTTACGACGTGGAGGTGTTATTCTCACAGAGCAGGGGACCAAGGAAGAGGCCCAGGGGGTCATTTGGGAATTGGTATGAGAGCTCCAACTCTCCTTTTGAATCTTAATGTTCCCTGATGCTACACTGTTAACATCAAAAGAGACAGTTTTTCCACTATCTATAGAAAATAAAAAACCTCTGTGATTTTTTGAAAAAGGCAGTACATCAGTCCCTGTCATTAAAGCTGCCAGACTATGATAAAGCATTTCACCTTTTCTGCCACTCTAAAGGTGGCCACATGTCTGCAGTATTAGCACAGAAAGAAACAGGGAGTTACCGACCTATAGCCTATTACTCTAAGAAACTTGACCCCGTGGCACAGGGGCTCCCTCCTTGTGTTATGGCTGTCACAGCAGCTGCAGAAGCAGTTTCATCCAGTGCTGATGTTGTTCTTTTTCATCCTTTGACCTTACATGTAAACCATGACGTATATGCGCTGCTACAGCAGGATAAAATTAATTTTCTTTCGCCTGCTAGACATCTGCACTGTATGACCATTCTTCTTTCTCAACCACACTTAGAAATAGTTCGCTGCAAAGTTTTAAATCCTGCAACTCTTTTACCAGATGTTGAAAGCACATCTGATAATCATGACTGATTAGAATCTTCTCTTAAGACATTTCTGCCTAGACCAGATTTAAAAGACAAACCTATTCCTGATTCAATTTGGCTTTTTACTGATGGCAGCTCTTTGAAAGATTCTTATGGCAAAACTCATTCTGCTTATGCTATAACTACTCTGACTGAGGTGCTGATGACACAATTATTGTCTGCATCAGACTCAGCACAGTCTGCTGAACTGAAAGCTGTTATTTCTGCCTTACACTATTGTGCAGATTTCCCTGTTACTATTTTCACTGATTCTAAATATGTTTATACATCTTGTCATTATCACTGTGCTCAATGGCACCTTAGAGACTTTAAAACATCATCTGGTTCTGAAGTTAAACATGCAGCCCTGCTTAAGGACCTGACACAGGCCCTTAAGCTTCCCTCAGCTTTGGCTATTGTCCATGTACCGGCTCATACACAGAAAACTGACCTTGTTTCACGTGGAAATGCCCTAGCTGACTCTGCTGCTCAAGCTTTAGCTCGTGGTGAGCCTGCTACTCCTATATTTACTGCTTTAATAATTGATGATTCTGATAACATTTTGCATGATCATCAACACCATGCTAAACCACCCTCATGTGTTATCCTTAATCCTGAGGATGACCTTTTCTATCACCCAGATACTGGTTTACTATGGTTACCTCCTTCCTTATATCCCTGGGCGTGTCAAGTGTCCCATGGACCTTGTCATGTGACAACAGCGGGGATGTTAGGGGGAGTACAAAAATGTTTTTATGCTCCAAATTTCCAAAAAGCAGCACATGATCATGTTCAAAAATGTTTGATATGACTGAAGAATAATGCTCAAGGTAGGCATACGAACAAGACAAGGTTCATTTCCTGAACCAACATCACCTTTTCAAGTTTTGAGTATGGATTATATTGAATTAGATAAATGTCAAAATAAAAGGTTTTGCATAGTTATTATATGACATTACAGTAATTGGACTGAAATACACCCAACTGCACATGCTGATGCAGATTTTACAGTTAAAGTGCTGAAAGAGAGTATTTTCTGCAGATTTGGAATACCTGAAATTATTTATTCTGATAATGGTACACACTTTACTGCACAAAAAGTGAAAACTCTGTTGAAAGAATTGAGAGTCCAACAAAAGCTGCACGCAGCAAATCATCCACAGTCAGCGGGACTTGTGGAACGAAAGAATGCTACTGTTAAACAACAACTAATTAAAGCAATGGAAACAACAGGAAAACCATGGCCTGCTTGTTTACACCTGGTTAAAACTTCTATTAATACAACACCTTGTGGTAAACATAAATTAACACCATTTGAATGTGTATTTCATAGACCTTACCAGCTACCTGAGCTGACAATTATCCAACCTAAGAAACCTGTGAAATACTCTGAATTAGTGACACATTTGCAACAATGTAATAGAGTAAAAGAGCAAATTGATGCTGTGAAGTCTGTCTCTGTGCCACAGGAGAGGGAGCCAGAAGACCATAAACCTACACCTGTCAGACCAGGAGATCTCGTGTTTGTGAAAGCCCTCCAGAGACAGAAGTGGTCATCTCCACGCTGGACAGGGCCATACCGAGTTCTCCTGGCGACACCCACAGCACTAAAAATTGAGGGAAGGTCGTCTTGGGTCCATCTCAGTCATTGCAAACTCCTGAGGAGTGAGGAGGAGAGACTGCATCTGGACTCATCAATGCGCACCGGTGAACAACTTGGGCTACAAAGGGATGCGGAGGAATAACTCTGTTGCGTCTCAAACCCGAGAGGAGACCATCGGCGAAGGACCCCGGTGACGCTTATGGGGGAAATGCCTCAGAGATGGACTCTACCCCCTTGGCTTCCTGATTAATATGCTGTGTGGAATTATCATATGGACATATGTGGATTAATTTTTTTATTTTGGACTGGTTTATGGCTCCTTCTGGTGGATATGAGTGGGAAATCACTCCGGAGACAATGGACACTTGGACTGGTATACTAAGACATTCGACTTCTCATCATCTTTTGGACTCTTTTTTAACTGGACATATGAAAAAGTAATGATGTCATGATACATGACTATGTTTCTTAAGGTTTTATTGCTCATAATTGTCAACTGGCTCATGGTGGTAAGTTTTACTTTAAGTTGTAACATTTTTCATTACTATTGCCATTGTGTTTTGCATAATGTTTACCTGTGTGATTCTATGTCTGAGGTCAATGGTTAGCTCAATGATTACAGAATCAATGCTACACTGCTATACAGACAACATACATATTCCATCTTACCAACAGTTCCCCAATTGGAGTGGAGGAAACATAAATTTAGTTTCTTCGCAGATACTTTGCCAATATGATGCCTGTACAGAAAATCTAACTGAAGTTGTATAAGGTTGATGTGAAAAGTGCATTGTTATCTGTTCAAATAAGAAAAAACAGCGGGGAATGTTAGAAATAATTTGACTCTTGTACATATTGTATATGGGTTTTTCTTATGTATTTGAACTGTCTTGATATGCTGTAAGATCATTGCTTAGAGACATGAACTAAGGTAACCCTGCTTGACCTGTGTGTAAACTCTGCTCAGCCACCTCCTTGCTAGAGACTGTTTTCTCACACTTTGGGAAATTCCCACGAGCTGTCCCTTCTCCGTAAACTTGATGAACTCTCGCACCTGCAAGTCCATCTCTCTCGTGAGAAACAGACTCACGTGACCACATACAATGCTATAAAAGTAGGTGATACTGTACTAAGATCTCAGTTCAACTCTTGGATTACTTTTGGACTCTTTGGGTTGGAACTCTCTTGTCTAGACAAGACGAAGAAGGATTAAAAGGCTTCATCTGATTTTGTATCCAGCTGTTCTCTGTGTCATTTTTTACTTGGAATAATTTGGAATGTCAGGTAGAGGTACGAACCATCTGGGCTATTGAAGGATTATAAAGGGACAATTCCTGACAGTATCTATGCATATATGTGTCTCCATAAAATGAAGAGCTTTATGCTCTATTGTAAAGTGTCTTGAGATAACACACTATGAATTGGCGCTTTACAAATAAAGATTGATTGATTAGTTACCAAGCAGATCTCCGTCTGTGAAGAGTGTCTGTCCTCAGTATCTGTGACAGACGTAGGACTTTCTTCATTTGGTACACTACAAAGGGGTTGCTTTAAATTTTACAGTATTATTATTCTGGCAACAAGATGCACGTCTAATGAGGAGGACTTCCTCATTAGAAGTGCATTCAAACTCATTAACCAGGGTCACTTTCCTGGATTTCATGGACTTTGGTATCCTGGGCATAATGTTACAAAGTACTTGCCACATGTTTTGTGCGATGATCCTAACACTCTGGGGAACAGCTTTCTCACACTCCTCCAAGCTAGAGTATGAGCTCTGTCAGTATCTGTGTGCTCGAGCTCTGGATGTCACCCTTAACACCCATCTTCTCAGCCAATGTCTGTGCTATGATGCTGCCCATGTCTCCAAGACACTTAGACACCTGGTCCTTTGGCACAAACATAATGCTCGCACCATCACTCTCACACTGCAAGAGCTCAAAGATGTGTGTTGCTGCAACATCGATTAATTCCAAACACATCTCCGTCAGTTTGGGTTTTGTTCTCAGGTCCAGTGATCCAGCCTCTAGATTAAGCCACTGCATGGATGTCAGGCGGACGCCTGAGTAGGTCCTTGTTGACCAAAATGTTGGTCTGTGTACTTGCCTCTGTGTTGTTCATTGTTCTTGCTCTGATGTCGAATTAAGTCTGCACAATCCTGATCTTACTTATATAGACATATCAGAGTCTATGTCCATATATGGACTGATGGAATCACCAAAGCAGCACCAGAGGAACGTCCTTTGATCCAGAGGTCCAATCAGCAGCAAGGGAAGATCAAAGGAACATGTTCTGCCTCCTCCCCCTTGTTGCCATAGTAACTGTTAAAGAATGGTGCTGCATTAGTCTGCCTGTGTCAGGCCAACTGTAATAATCAGCCTTTGCATGTGAGACCCTGCACTCTGCAGTCAGCTGGCTACAGACCAAACACCCTCAGGCCCTCCTCCTCATCTCTGGGGACTTTAATCACACCTCTCCATCCTCCACTTTGCCCACTTTCACCCAGTATGTCACCTGCCACACCAGAGACAATAAAATACTGGACTTACTGTATGCAAACACCAAGGATGCATACAAGTCATCACCCCTCCCTCCCCTGTGGAGATCAGACCACAACCTGGTTTATCTCCAGCCCGTGTACAAACCACTTTTCCACAGGCAGCCAGCTGTGACCCGTGCAGTTAAGAGATGGTCTGAGGAGACTGAAGAGGCTCTGAGGGACTGTTTTGAGTCAACTGTGTGGAAGGAGTTCTGTGATCCTCACGGGGAGGACATCGACAACCTCACAGACTGTATAACGGATTACATTAACTTCTGTGTGGAGGACACTGTACTCACCAGGACTGTATGGTGCTTTTCCCATGTTCAGCATGGGAAAAGAAAGAACTAATTCAATTTTGGACTACCTTCATTAGTTACCAAGCAGATATTCTTCAGTGAAGAGTGTGTGTCCTCAGTATCTGTGACAGATGTAGGTCTATCTTTAGTAGGTACCAAGCAGACCTCCGTCTATAAAGAGTGTCTGTCATCCTCAGTATCTGTGACAGATGTAGGACTATCTTCATTAGGTACCAAGCAGATCTCCGTCTGTGAAGTGTATCTGTCATCCTCAGTGTCTGTGACGGATGTAGGCAAGGGCGTAACCATGGTATAGATATTGGGGGGGGGGTCCAAATGTGAGTCCTTCCCCAGATATTAGTTTTTCAAGTGCATTTCCCACAATTTAAAATTTCCATATATTGATAAAGATTTGCTCATCTAGAACATAGTTTTGAGGAATACATTGGCCATTTGAATTAACATTTCAAGAACAGTCTGAAATTTCTCTGACATAGCAGCAAATAGGACCAATGAGGAAAACTTTCATACCTAAAGTGTGTTGGTTTAAATATTGTGATTGAAACAATAAAATGCACTATGGACTTTTAAGTAAGTCAAAGTAAGTCAAAGTGAATTCACATTTTGTTGATTTGTCTCAAAATAAATTCCTGCACATTTACACTGGAAAGTTTTATGTGAACGAAATCATAGATTAAATAAAAATTAACTGTTAAATCTTGGTGTTAATTGACTACCAGGCAACAAAACACAAAAACAAGTGATGCCTGAGTTCGGCCTGAGTGATATGGTTGAGAAGTCTATCACAATAGTTAAGTTTCATATCGAAACTGCTTGATATTGAAAAACATTGACCTTTTATAATGACATGTACTTTTTTAGAATTTATGAAACATAGACAAAAAACATTTCACTTCTTTAATTTGAACTTAACCACTTTGTCAGGTAATAGTTAACATAACATTACAGACTTACAATTCATTGGCCTGTGCAATCTATTAAAATCCAATACAACAACTCTGCTATAAATTCATATTTTACAAAGCTACTGCATTTTCATTTTTTGTTGAAGTTGATACAGATTGATAATACTTCATTTTCTCTATTATATAAAAGTGCTCCTAATATTGTCCACTCAGTTCAATATGAGGGGGGCTCTTCTCTGGATGTGTGTGGCTGGTCTTGTGGCTGCTCCCTAACAGGTCAAAACAACATAAAACTGTGTATAAAACAAGTAATAAGTAATCTATTTTAGAAAAAATGTAATAAATGTGTTGACAGTAACAGCAATGAGTAGGCTAGTTCCCTCTGATGCCCTTTTGTACTGATTAAAAGAATACAATGAATGAACAAATGTAAATAATATAATGAATGGATGAGTAGTAACTGGTCTATATGACTGCATAGATTTTAAATGAAATATCAAACTAAACTTTGCTGTCATCTGAGATCAGTTTTGACTCACGTAACGCACTCACATACTCATTCATGTTACCCATTTTCATTCTTGTTACCAAATGGTTTTTTTTTCTGATTATTTAATTGTTACTTCAAAAATAAAGAAAATAAACTGTATTTTTACATTTATATTGGTTCCAACAGCTGTCTGATTGCTTAATGAACTACATGCTCAATCTTTGAATTAAATTTATTTTTTGTGTCCTATAAAGGAAAAGTTTTGATTTGCATTCTCAGAAAAATACAACTCTGGTAAAAATAATCATCTTTTGTCAGAAATATTAGTATTTTCATCATGTAACCAACCATTTCTTGTAAATTAACTCTTTTTTTAAGGGAAAACATTGTATGTGATTGATATTCTTTTAAACATGGTTTTAAAATGGCATTTGAGTTTTGGTAACAGCAGAGAAAAAATTTCAATGATAATAAACTTTTAAAAGTTGCAATAAATTAAATAAAGTAGCCTGAGATTGACCAGTACTCATTTTGAATGAGTAAATGTGTATATTACTAAATTCTAAATTGAAATGGAATGAAAAATTAAGTGTAATTTTGAAGAGTTACAACAAGCAAATTGCACTCTTTTGGCGGAAAGACCCAAATAATGTTTTTTCGCTGTTTAGAGACTCATATTACAATGCTTCACCTGTTCATCTTCAGAGCAGGTATCATTTTACTAAAAAAATCATTGGACTAAAGAAACAATGACTGAGCAAAATGATCATTTTAAATTGATGCATTGAATATTCTGCTTTTATTGCTGCTAGTGCCTTACCAAGCCTGTTTAAGTGCCAAGTGAAGTATAAAACCATCAAACAATATCTTTCTCTCTAACACACACACACACACGCACACACCCACACACACACTCACACGACACGGGGAGGGGGGGCGATAAAAAGAACAGCACGCACTGATGAAACAGTTCAAATGGACCCCTTTTAAAAGTTTCCCCCACCACAGTTAAGCCTCCGGATCAGATCAGAAAGTTTTCCATTAAATTGAATTTGTGATATTACACTGGATCCGCTCCGGCGCGGTCGGGCTGGTTCACAGCCATCCTTTTTTGCCGGCGCTGCGATGCTGAAGTTTTCATGCATGTAATTCAGCGGAGGGCAGATCGAGCAGGACCGGAAGTTGTGCACGGAAACTTCTTAAAAAGGCCCTGTGACTTTCGAAATAAGACAAACTGTCTCAAAACCAGATCGCAGTTAACTTGACTACAAAAATAAACCAACATAATAAAGCGGAGCCAGACCAGGAGTCAACAGGTTTGAGGTTTTACAGGCCATTTATGAACGAATAGAGGCTTATCAACGGAGTGGGAAGCGCGGGAACTCTTCGGTCTGTGGCTCCAACTGTCTGTCAGATGATGAACGCAGTGATAAACGATATTTCTTCACATTTATTACAACATTGGAGCGGCCTTTTTGACCATGACACTACTTTTTGCGTGTCTAGTAGCTTACCGTATGAAAAAAGGTGAATGTCCACCTGTTGGTCCTGCTTCCTTCTTTTTGTCCCAACCTCCATTTGTTCCTAACTCTTGAACACCAGTGACAGGCGGACTGAGCGGTTTTTCAAACGAGGCCGCGAGCTGGCGTTTACGGTGGGACTCAACCAACTGTAGGCTACAGGGAGGGGGGGTCACACAGTTTTGTTTCTCTTGTTTTTCTTAAATATAAAGTAAATGAGAAATAACAAGTGACGGATCCACTACAGCCAGGATTCATAAAAGGAGGGCATATCATATGTCACATATTAAGATATAACAGGCTTGTTATTGGGGGGGACGGATTAGTATTTTTCCAATATTGGGGGGGACACGTCCCCCCAAAGTATATGGCGGTTACGCCGATGGATGTAGGACTATCTTAAGTAGGTACCAAGCAGATCTCCATCTGTGAAGAGTGTCTGTCATCCTCAGTATCTGTGACAGATGACTGACACTCTTCATTAGGTACCAAGCAGATCTCCGTCTGTGAAGAGTGTCTGTCATCCTCAATATCTGTGAAAGATGTAGGACTATCTTCATTTGGTACCAAGCAGATCTCCGTCTGTGAAGAGTGTCTGTCCTCAGTATCTGTGACAGATGTATTACTATCTTCATTAGTTACCAAGCAGATCTCCGTCTGTTAGGAGTGTCTGTCCTCAGTATCTGTGACTGATGTAGAGTCCGACATCTTTCACAGATACTGAGGACAGACAGTATCTTGGCATTTGTCACCAAGCAGATCTCCGTCTGTGAAGAGTGTCTGTCCTCAGTATCTGTGACAGATGTAGAGTCCGACATCTTTCACAGATACTGAGGACAGACAGTATCTTGGCATTTGGTACCAAGCAGATCTCCGTCTGTGAAGAGTGTCTGTCCTCAGTATCTGTGACAGATGTAGGACTAACTTTGATAGGTACCAAGCAGATCTTCAACTGTGAAGAGTGTCTGTCCTCAGTATCAGTGACAGATGTAGGACTATCTTCATTAGGTACCAAGCAGATCTCCGTCTGCGAAGAGTGAAGAGTGTCTGTCAACCTCAGTATCTGTGACAGATGTAGGACTAACTTTGATAGGTACCAAGCAGATCTCCGTCTGTGAAGAGTGTCTGTCATCCTCAGTATCTGTGACAGATGCAGGACTATCTTCAGTAGGTACCAAGCAGATCTCCGTCTGTGAAGAGTGTCTGTCATCCTCAGTATCTGTGACAGATGTAGGACTGTCTTCATTATTTACCAAGCAGAACTCCGTCTGTGAAGAGTGTATGTCATCCTCAGTATCTGTGACAGATGAAGGACTATCTTCATTAGTTACCAAGCAGATCTCCGTCTGTGAAGAGTGTCTGTCCTCAGTATCTGTGACAGATGTAGAGTCCGACATCTGTCACAGATACTGAGGACAGACAGTATCTTGGCATTTGGTACCAAGCAGATCTCGATATGTGTAGAGTGTCTGTACTTAGTATCTGTGACAGATGTAGGACTATCTTAATTAGATACCAAGCAGATCTCCATCTTTGAAGAGTGTCTGTCCTCAGTATCTGTGACAAAGGTAGGACTATCTTCATTAGATACCAAGCAGATCTCCGTCTGTGAAGAGTGAAGAGTGTCTGTCAACCTCAGTATCTGTGACATATGTAGGACTATCTTCAGTAGTTACCAAGCAGATCTCCATCTGGGAAGAGTGTCTGCATTCCTCAGTATCTGTGACAGATGTAGGACTATCTTCATAAGGTACCAAGCAGATCTCCATCTGTGAAGAGTGTCTGTCCTTAGTATCTGTGACGTATGTAGGACTATGTTCATTAGGTACCAAGCAGATCTCTGTCTGTGAAGAGTGAAGAGTGTCTGTCGTCAGTATCTGTGACAGACGTAGGACTTTCTTCATTTGGTACGCTATTAAGGGATTGCTTTAAATTTTACAGTATTATACTGGCAACAAGATGCACGTCTAATGAGGAGGACTTCCTCATTAGACTTGCATTCAAACTCATTAACCAGGGTCACTTTCCTGGATTTCATGGACTTTGGTATCCTGGGCATAATGTTACAAAGTACTTGCCACATGTGTTCTGCGATGATCCTCACACTCCGGGGAAAAGTTTTCTCACACTCCTCCAAGCTAGAGAGCTAATTGTTCACCTTCTCTGTAACCTCATCAACTATGAGCTCTGTCAGTATCTGTGTGCTCGAGCTGTGGATGTCACCCTTAACACCCATCTTCTCAGCCAATGTCTGTGCTATGAGGCTGCCCATGTCTCCAAGACACTTAGACACCTGGTCCTTTGGCACAAACATAATGCTCGCACCATCACTCTCACACTGCAAGAGCTCAAAGATGTGTGTTGCTGCAACATCGATTAATTCCAAACACATCTCCGTCAGTTTGGGTTTTGTTCTCGGGTCCAGTGATCCAGCCTCTAGATTAAGCCACTGTATGGATGTCAGGCGGACGCCTGAGTAGGTCCTTGTTGACCAAAATGTTGGTCGGTGTACTTGCCTCTTGTTGTTCATTGTTCTTGCTCTGATGTTGAATTGAGTCTGCACAATCCTGATCTTACTTATATAGACATATCAGAGTCTATGTCCATATATGGACTGATGGAATCACCAAAGCAGCACCAGAGGAACCTCCTTTGATCCAGAGGTCCAATCAGCAGCAAGGGAAGATCAAAGGAACATGTTCTGCCTCCTCCCCCTCGTTGCCATAGTAACTGTTAAAGAATGGTGCTGCATTAGTCTGCCTGTGTCAGGCCAACTGTAATAATCAGCCTTTGCATGTGAGACCCTGCACTCTGCAGTCAGCTGGCTACAGACCAAACACCCTCAGGTCCTCCTCCTCATCTCTGGGGACTTTAATCACACCTCTCCATCCTCCACTTTGCCCACTTTCACCCAGTATGTCACCTGGATATGTCACTTTCACCCAGTATGTCACCTATCTTCACCTGCCACACCAGAGACAATAAAATACTGGACTTACTGTATGCAAACACCAAGGATGCATACAAGTCATCACCCCTCCCTCCCCTGTGGAGATCAGACCACAACCTGGTTTATCTCCAGCCCGTGTACAAACCACTTTTCCACAGGCAGCCAGCTGTGACCCGCGCAGTTAAGAGATGGTCTGAGGAGACTGAAAAGGCTCTGACGGGAAGGTTTTGAGTCAACTGTGTGGAAGGAGTTCTGTGATCCTCACGGGGAGGACATCGACAACCTCACAGACTGTATAACGGATTACATTAACTTCTGTGTGGAGGACACTGTACTCACCAGGACTGTGCGGTGCTTTTCCCATGTTCAGGATCAGACGGGTGCTTTTCCCATGTCCAGCATGGGAAAAGAACGAACTAATTCAATTTTGGACTACCTTCATTAGTTACCAAGCAGATATTCTTCAGTGAAGAGTGTGTGTCCTCAGTATCTGTGACAGATGTAGGACTATCTTCAGTAGGTACAGGGAAGACCTCCATCTGTAAAGAGTGTCTGTCATCCTCAGTATCTGTGACAGATGCAGGACTATCTTCATTAGGTACCAAGCAGATCTCTGTCTGTGAAGAGTGTCTGTCCTCAGTATCCTAACAAAGTAAGTGCTAAGACTAACTTTGTGAGGTACCAAGCAGATCTCCGTCTGTGAAGAGTGTCTGTCCTCAGTATCTGTGACAGATGAAGGACTATCTTCATAAGGTACCAAGCAGATCTCCATCTGTGAAGAGTGTCTGTCATCCTCAGTATCTGTGAAAGATGTAGAGTATATTCATTAGGTACCAAGCAGATCTCTGCCTGTGAAGAGTGTCGGTCATCCCCAGTATTTAAGACAGATGTAGGACTATCGTGATTGGGTACCAAGCAGATCTCCGTCTGTGAAGAATGTCTGTCCTCAGTTTCTGTGACAGATCTCAGACTATCTTTATTAGGTACCAAGCAGATCTCTGTCTGTGAAGAGTTTCTGCCCTCAGTTTCTGAGACTGATTTAGGACTGACTTTGTTAGGTACCAAGCAGACCTCCGTCTGTGAAGAGTGTCTGTCATCCTCAGTGTCTGTGACGGATGTAGGACTATCTTCATTAGGTACCAAGCAGATCTCCATCTGTGAAGAGTGTGTGTCCTCAGTATCTGTGACAGATGTAGGACTAACTTTATTAGGTACCAAGCAGACCTCCGTCTGTGAAGACTGTCTTTCATTGTCAGTATCTGTGACAGATGTAGGTCTATCTTCAGTAGGTACCAAGCAGACCTCCGTCTATAAAGAGTGTCTGTCATCCTCAGTATCTTCGACAGATGAAGGACTATCTTCATTAGGTACCAAGCAGATCTCCATCTGGGAAGAGTGTCTGTCCTCAGTATCTATGACAGATGAAGGACTATCTTCATAAGGTACCAAGCAGATCTCCGTCTGTGAAGAGTGTCAGACATCCTCAGTATCCGTGACAGATGTAGGACTATCTTCATAAGGTACCAAGCAGATCTCTGCCTGTGAAGAGTGTCAGACATCCTCAGTATCTGTGACAGATGTAGGACTATCTTCATTAGGTACCAAGCAGATCTCCATCTGGGAAGAGTGTCTGTCCTCAGTATCTGTGACAGATGAAGGACTATCTTCATAAGGTACCAAGCAGATCTCCGTCTGTGAAGAGTGTCAGACATCATCAGTATCTGTGACAGATGTAGGACTATCTTCATAAGGTACCAAGCAGATCTCCGTCTGTGAAGAGTGTCAGACATCCTCAGTATCTGTGACAGATGTAGGACTATCTTCATTAGGTACCAAGCAGATCTCCGTCTGTGAAGAGTGTCAGACATCCTCAGTATCTGTGACAGATGTAGGACTATCTTTATTAGGTACCAAGCAGATCTCCGTCTGTGAAGTGTATCTGTCATCCTCAGTGTCTGTGACGGATGTAGGACTATCTTCATTAGGTACCAAGCAGATCTCTGTCTGTGAAGAGTGTCTGTCCTCAGCATCTGTGACTGATGTAGGACGAACTTTCTTAGGTACGAAGCAGGCCTCCGTATGTGAAGAATGTCTGTCATCCTCAGTATCTGTGACAGATGTAGGACTATCTTAAGTAGGTACCAAGCAGATCTCCATCTGTGAAGAGTGTCTGTCAACCTCATTATCTGTGACAGATGTAGGACTATCTTCATTAGGGACCAAGCAGATCTCCTCCTGTGAAGAGTGTCAGACATCCTCAGTATTTAAGACAGATGCAGGAGGATCGTGATTGGGTACCAAGCAGATCTCCGTCTGTGAAGAATGTCTGTCCTCAGTTTCTGTGATAGATGTAGGACTATCTTCATTAGGTACCAAGCAGATCTCCGTCTGTGAAGAGTGTCAGACATCCTCAGTATCTGTGACAGATGTAGGACTATCTTCATTAGGTACCAAGCAGATCTCCGTCTGTGAAGAGTGTCAGACATCCTCAGTATCTGTGACAGATGTAGGACTATCTTTATTAGGTACCAAGCAGATCTCCGTCTGTGAAGAGTGTCAGACATCCTCAGTATCTGTGACAGATGTAGGACTATCTTCATTAGGTACCAAGCAGGTCTCCGTCTGTGAAGAGTGTCAGACATTCTCAGTATCTGTGACAGATGTAGGACTATCTTCATTAGGTACCAAGCAGATCTCCGTCTGTGAAGAGTGTCAGACATCCTCAGTATCTGTGACAGATGTAGGACTATCTTTATTAGGTACCAAGCAGATCTCCGTCAGAAGTGTATCTGTCATCCTCAGTGTCTGTGACGATGTAGGACTATCTTCATTAGGTACCAAGCAGATCTCTGTCTGTGAAGAGTGTCTGTCCTCAGCATCTGTGACTGATGTAGACTAACTTTCTTAGGGTACCAAGCAGGCCTCCGTATGTGAAGAATGTCTGTCATCCTCAGTATCTGTGACAGATGTAGGACTATCTTAAGTAGGTACCAAGCAGATCTCCATCTGTGAAGAGTGTCTGTCAACCTCATTATCTGTGACAGATGTAGGACTATCTTCATTAGGGACCAAGCAGATCTCCTCCTGTGAAGAGTGTCAGACATCCTCAGTATTTAAGACAGATGCAGGAGGATCGTGATTGGGTACCAAGCAGATCTCCGTCTGTGAAGAATGTCTGTCCTCAGTTTCTGTGATAGATCTCAGACTATCTTTATTAGGTACCAAGCAGATCTCCGTCTGTGAAGTGTATCTGTCAGCCTCAGTGTCTGTGACGGATGTAGGACTATCTTCATTAGGAACCAAGCAGATCTCTGTCTGTGAAGAGTGTCTGTCCTCAGCATCTGTGACAGATGTAGGACGAACTTTCTTAGGTACGAAGCAGGCCTCCGTATGTGAAGAATGTCTGTCATCCTCAGTATCTCTGACAGATGTAGGACTATCTTAAGTAGGTACCAAGCAGATCTCCATCTGTGAAGAGTGTCTGTCAACCTCATTATCTGTGACAGATGTAGGACTATCTTCATTAGGTACCAAGCAGATCTCCATCTGTGAAGAGTGTCTGTCATCCTCAGTATCTGTGACAGATATAAGACTATCTTCAATAGTTACCAAGCAGATCTCCATTTGTGAAGAGTGTCTGTCCTCAGTATCTGTGACAGATGTAGGACTATCTTCAGTAGGTACCAAGCAGATCTCCATCTGTGAAGAGTGTCTGTCCTCAGTATCTGTGACAGATGTAGGACTATCCTCATTAGGTACCAAGCAGATCTCCGTCTGTGAAGAGTGAAGAGTGTCTGTCAACCTCAGGATCTGTGACAGATGTAGGACTATCTTCAGTAGGTACCAAGCTGACCTTCATCTGTGAAGAGTGTCTGTCAACCTCAGTATCTGTGACAGATGTAGGACTATCTTCATAAGGTACCAAGCAGATCTCCATATGTGAAGAGTGTCTGTCATCCTCAGTATCTGTGACATATGTCGGACTATTTTCCTTTGGTACCAAGCAGATCTCCGTCTGTGAAGAGTGTCTGTCCTTTTTATCTGTGACAGATGTAGGACTATCTTCAGTAGGTACCAAGCAGATCTCCATCTGTGACGAGTTTCAGTCATCCTCCGTATCTGTGACTGATGTAGGACTATCTTCATAAGGTACCAAGCAGATCTCCGTCTGTGACGAGTTTCAGTCATCCTCCGTATCTGTGACATATGTAGGACTATCTTCATAAGGTACCATTGCAGATCTCCGTCTGTTAAAAGTGAAGAGTTTCTGTCATCCTCTGTGTCTGTGACAGATGTAGGACTATCTTCATAAGGTACCAAGCATATCTCCATCTGTGAAGAGTGTCTGTCATCCTCAGTATCTGTGACATATGTCGGACTATCTTCCTTAGGTACCAAGTAGATCTCCATCTGTCTAGAGTGTCTGTCATCCTCAGTATCTGTGACATATGTCGGACTATCTTCCCTAGGTACCAAGCAGTTCTCCGTCTGTGAAGAGTGTCTGTCCTTTTTATCTGTGACAGATGTAGGACTATCTTCATAAGGTACCAAGCAGATCTCCGTCTGTGACGAGTTTCAGTCATCCTCAGTATCTGTGACATATGTAGGACTATCTTCCTTAGGTACCAAGCAGATCTCCATCTGTCTAGAGTGTCTGTCATCCTCAGTATCTGTGACATATGTCGGACTATCCCTTTTTCACCCAGTATGTCACCTGCCACACCAGAGACAATAAAATACTGGACTTACTGTATGCAAACACCAAGGATGCATACAAGTCATCACCCCTCCCTCCACTGTGGAGATCAGACCACAACCTGGTTTATCTCCAGCCCGTGTACAAACCACTTTTCCACAGGCAGCCAGCTGTGACCCGCGCAGTTAAGAGATGGTCTGAGGAGACTGAAAAGGCTCTGAAGGGAAGGTTTTGAGTCAACTGTGTGGAAGGAGTTCTGTGATCCTCACGGGGAGGACATCGACGACCTCACAGACTGTATAACGGATTACATTAACTTCTGTGTGGAGGACACTGTACTCACCAGGACTGTAAGGTGCTTTTCCCATGTTCAGGACTGTACGGTGCTTTTCCCATGTCCAGCATGAGAAAAGAACGAACTAATTCAATTTTGGACTACCTTCATTAGTTACCAAGCAGATATTCTTCAGTGAAGAGTGTGTGTCCTCAGTATCTGTGACAGATGTAGGACTATTTTCATTAGGTACCAAGCAGATCTCCATCTGTAAAGAGTGTCAGTCATCCTCAGTATCTGTGAAAGATGTAGGTCTATCTTCAGTAGGTACCAAGAAGACCTCCATCTGTAAAGAGTGTCTGTCATCCTCAGAATCTGTGACAGATGCAGGACTATCTTCATTAGGTACCAAGCAGATCTCTGTCTGTGAAGTGTGTCTGTCCTCAGTATCTGTGACAGATTTAGGACAGCCTTATTAGGTACCAAGCAGATCTCCATTTGTGAAGAGTGTCTGTCCTCAGTATCTGTGACAGATGAAGGACTATCTTCATAAAGTACCAAGCAGATCTCCGTCTGTGAAGAGTGTGTGTCGTCCTCAGTATCTGTTACAGATGTAGGACTATCTTCATTAGGTACCAAGCAGATCTCCGTCTGTGAAGAGTGTCTGTCATCCTCAGTATCTGTGACAGATGCAGGACTATCTTCATTAGGTACCAAGCAGATCTCCATCTGTGAAGAGTGTCTGTCCTTAGTATCTGTGACTGATGTAGGACTATCTTCAGTAGGTACCAAGCAGATCCCCATCTGCGAAGACTCTCTGTCAACCTCAGTATCTGTGACAGATGTAGGACTATCTTTATTAGGTACCAAGCAGATCTCCATCTGTGAAGAGTTTCTGTCCTTAGTATCTGTGACAGATGTAGGACTATCTTCATAAGGTACCAAGCAGATCTCCATCTGTAAAGAGTGTCTTGATGCGCATGCGTCAGCGTTTACGTTGGGTCCGCAAGACTCTCTCCCAAACCACCGACTTTTTACTACTTTTAACTACTTTTTACGGATTCCTTTCTTCACTCTTTTAACCACAACATCGTTTTAAACATCTTTTAATTGATCTCAGGACAATCCAGGCTGATTCAAGCACTGAAAACTGTGGCTCCTATCCTCGGTGCCAACTCTCCACAGGACCCGGAAGAGTGGGACTTAACAAAAACCCTCAACTCTGGTTTTAAATGGCCGTGTGTGTGGGCTGCAATGAGAAAAACTCACGGTTGGAGGAGAAGCTTAGTCGTCTCCAAAATGACCTCCGCGAAAAGGACAGACTGTTGGAGGGATTTATCTCCATTGCCGCACAACAATCCAAGCGTATATCCCTGATGCAGGCCTCGAGGATCACCGGTCTGTCCCCCTCAGCTCTCGCACCACAGCTGGTCTCAGCCTCCGCTGCCACTCTACCTTGGATGGCCTCTCTCCACTCTCCCAGCAGGCCGACGGAGGGCCCTGCGGCCGGGGCCACAGCCTGCTCCCCCGCGCCGCGGCACAGCGCTGAGGCGGAGGGCTGTCACTCCACCTCCCTGGCCGCGGATCGGGACGCACAGGGTCAGAGGCCGCATGATGCCCCTGGTTCAAGCCTGGAAGCGAGCTCCCAGCGCATCCTGCCCACAGCTCTACCCCGAAGCCGCAGGCAGAGCCAGCCTGGTCTAAGGTGGTACACTGTGGCCGGGGATCGATCGCTGCGGGAGAGCTGGCCACCACCACGGCTCTCCCTCCAACCGCTTCTCAGCCCTGAGGGATGAGGCTCCGGTCTGCACCGCTGACCCTGCCGCTGAGACAACTCGGCCCATCCCTGAAGGACTGGTTCCGCTGTGGCGGCTCCTCCTCCGCTGCCGGCTTCTCCTCCGCTGTGGCGGCTCCCCGGGCCCCTAGCACGGGCCAGGCTGCGCGATCCGCCTCGACCGGGGTTCTCCGACGCCGGCTGCTGAAGGAGGCCGCCTCCAGGCGCCAGGGGGCTCCCCGACCTTCCAGCACCCTCACCCCACCTGGTCCATCTGCACCTGTCTCGGCGCAGGTGGAGCGCCCGAGAGCTGGGGGCTTCAGCACGCGCTCCTCACCTCCGCGCCCTCTCCTCCCTGCCACCACGTTGATTATTGGCGATTCAATAACGAGGTACATCAGATTTTTTAACGCCATCACACTGTATTCCTGGTGCCACCGTTCCTGTCATCCTGGACAAACTCCTCCACCTACTCCCCTCCCTCCCCTCCTCTGTCTCAAAGATAGTTGTGCATGTGGGCTCAAACGATACCTCCCGCAGGAAATCTGAGGTCACCAAGAGTGATTTTAACCTGCTTTTTAACCTTTTAAAGGACACTGGAAAGACAGTTTTTATCTCTGGCCCCATCCCCACACTCGGTCGCGGAGCAGAGCGTTTTAGCAGGATTCTTAATCTCCATACCTGACTCCAGGCCACTTGCCCCGCCCACAACTTCCATTTCATTGACAATTTTAATCTCTTCTGGGACAGAGCATCGCTTTTATACACGACGGATCCACCCCAACAGGCGGGTAGCCAAATGCTGTCATCTAACATTCAATTCAAGATCCACTCACCTGTCTGACAGTCTGCACCCAGCAGCTCATTTTCCCACACTCAGGTCACTCCCGCCTCCTCACAACAACATCTGGTCACCCCAAAGCAGTCCTGTTAACCCCGCCCACTCACCTGCCCATTCCCACCTGCCCCGCCCCACATCAGTACCACCAGTGAATCTTTTATCCCAGTACACACCACCTCCTCACGCCCTCACCCCGCCCAGTCAGAAACTGCACCCCTCCAACCTCATCCACGCCCCCTGCTCCCCGGCTACCCCGCCTGCTTTTTAACAGTAAACCTGTGAACTTTGGACTTTTAAACATCAGATCAATCAACAACAAAACCTTTTTATGCCATGATTTTATTTCCCAAAACAACCTGGACTTTTTGTTTTAACAGAAACTTGGCTCACCCCGACAATTACACCTCCTCATCGAAGCCCCCCCTGACTTTACTCACTTCCATCAACCCCGCTGTCAGGTCGAGGAGGGGGTGGCTGTCATTCACAAGAAGGCTTTTAAATGCACCCCCATCACCATCAGCACTTTTAATTCTTTTGAGCACCTTGCTTTTATTATCACACTAAAAGAGCCTGTTTTAATTTTAGTTATCTACAGACCCCCCAGACATAACATTGCTTTTATTGAAGAGTTTTCAGAGTTTTTAACCCATTTTATTTGTAAATATGACAAAATTCTTATTTTAGGTGATTTTAATGTACACGTCTGTTGCCCCTCACATCCCATGACTGCTGATTTTATTGAAACTCTGGACTCTTTTAATTTAACCCAGGCAATACAGGAACCTACCCACTGAAAGGACATTGTCTTGATTTAGTTTTATATTCTGGACTTAGTCCTGGAGAGTTTTTAACGAAGGATGTCTGTGTGTCAGATCATAAATTGGTTTTATTCTCTGTGGTTTTATCCCAGCCCTCTTTTACTGATAGAACTCCTGTTTATCGAAGGGTTTTTAATTCAACGTCTGCTAGCAAGTTTAAGGAGCTTTTTAATTGTGCATCTTTAACTGCCCTCAACCCAGATTTTAGTCCAGTTTTTAACACAGAAGAGCTTGTCTCTTTTTTAACCATACATGTAAAACCATTTTGGACTCTGTAGCCCCTTGAAATTAAAAAGCTCAAACAAAGAGCCCCAGCCGTGGCTTACAGAGTCCACAAATGAGTTAAAGAAAATTTGTAGAAGATATGAATGGAAAAAATGGAATGAGTCTGGTAGTTTTTCATGAAATCTGGAAAGACTCCATGAAAAACTACCAGAGGGCAGTTAAAGATGCAAGGGCAGCATTTTATTCTGACTTGATTTTAGCCAATCATTCTAACCCCAGAGTTTTATTTAAGGTTTTAGACTCTTACTAACCCTTCCTCCCATTTTACTGATGCTTCTCAAGCTACTTGTGAGAAGTTTTTGACTCATTTTATCAACAAGGTAATGGACATCAGGCATCAAATCACTCCTCCTGAATATCCCGTGCTTTTTAAGTAGGGAAGTTCTTTGTTATTTTAGCAGTTTTGAGCCGGTGTCCTTATCCTTTTATCAGATATTTTAGCCCATATGAAACCAGCTACGCAGTCTTGATTTTATCCCCACCAGATTCCTCAAAGAGGTTTTAGCACAGTTGGGCCCAGCATTTTAGCTTTTATTAATAGTTCTTGTCAGAGGGAGTATTTCCTTCTGCTTTTAAACACGCTGTGGTCCAACCCCTTTAAAGAAACCAAACCTTGACCCCACTGATTTTAACAATTTTAGACCCATTTCAAAACTCTCATTTTTATCCAAACTTTTAGAGAAGGTGGTTTCTACACAGCTTTTACATTTTATGTCTGACAACAACCTCTTTGAGAAGTTTCAGTCTGGTTTTAGAGCAGGTCACAGCACTGAGACGGCCCTCCTCAGAGTGACCAATGATCTTCTTTTAGCAGCGGACAGAGGGGAGGGCTCAATTTTAATCCTTTTAGATCTCAGTGCAGCTTTTGACACAGTGGATCACGCCATTTTAATCGATCATCTTAAAAACTGGGTGGGTATCAGGGACACTGCACTTAGCTGGTTTCAGTCTTGTCTTTTAGAGCGAACCTGTGTGGTCGCCATAGGCAACCGCAGCTCCTCTACTGCTGCCGTTGCCTGTGGTGTACCGCAGTGTTCAGTTTTAGGTCCAATTTTATTTTCTATTTACATGCTTCCCTTTGGCCAAATGATTCAGCGCCACCAAGTCTCCTTTCACTGCTACGCAGACGACACACAGATATACCTTCCCCTGAGACCTGAGGACCTACAGGGCCTAGCTGCTGTCATGAACTGTCTCAGGGACATCAACAGTTGGATGGCAGAAAACTTTCTTCAATTAAATAACACAAAATCTGAAATTATCCTGTTCAACATCAACTGCTCCCCCCTCCTACAGTCCAGTCTTGGCCCTCAATCACCAAACATTAAACAATCAGCCAGAAATTTAGGAGTAATTCTTGATTCAGACCTCACCTTCTCATCCCACATCAATAAAACCGTTCAGTCCTGTTTCTTCCACCTTCGTTCCATAGCAAAAATCAAACATATCCTCACCCCTCCAGACCTCATTAAAGTTATTCATGCCTTCATTTTTTCCAGACTGGACTATTGCAACTCCCTCCTCCGGTTTAAATAAAAATCTCTTTCTCCTCCAACTGGTCCAGAATGCAGCAGCTAGGCTTTTAACTGGTTTTAGTAGACGGCATCACATCACTCCAGTTTTAGCCTCCTCCACTGGCTTCCTGTCAGTTTTAGAATTGATTTTAAGATTTTATTGATTACTTTTAAATCACTCATGGGCTTGGCCCCAGCTACATTTCAGAGCTTTTAACTCCTTATCAGGCAGCCCACAGCCTCAGATCCTCTGGCGAAGGTCTCCTGGTTGTTCCAAAGTCGAGGCTCAAAACTAAAGGTGACAGAGCTTTCTCCATCAGAGCCCTCGACTTTGGAACGACCTGCCAGAGGAGATAAGGCGTATGGAGTCTGTTGCTTCTTTTAAGTCACTTTTAAAAACATATTTTCACAGAATAGCTTTTAAGTCTTTTTAGTCTTTTTAGTCTTTTTAGTCTTTTTAGCCTTTTTTAGTCTTTTTAGTCGTCTTTTATTTTCCTTGCTTCTTTGTGTTTTAATCTTTTCTTTATTTGTGTTTTAGTCTTTTTATCCATTTATTTATTTTTAGGCATTGCTCAGATAATTTTAGCTTCTTATCTTGTAACTGTGTTACTGTTCTGTCTCTTTTTTATCTATATTCTACTGTTTTACTGTTGTCTTTTAATATTATTTTTATTCATTTATTAATACATGTTATTAATTTTATTTCTTTATTTTAGCTTACTTTGGTCCTCACGGTCTCATTTTAGCAGCAGTGTTCCTGTATTGTCTGGGTTCCTATGACACATGGAGGGGCCCTTGATTCATGGGGCTGGAGTCATTGGACATGGACCCGTCCATGTTAGTTAACACCATCAGGATTCAGTTGCACTTGTGTGTTGCTGTGCCCTGGTGTGTTGTGTCTCCAGCCCTGTGGGGTCGGGGCCTCCTCTGCGTCCAAATTTAGTGACTGGGCCTTGTCTTCTGTGCCCACATCGGGGTTTACGTTCCTTATTTGTTATGATCTCTCGATTTCATTTTGCCTTTTGTGTTTGTCTGAAATGTTCTTGATTTTGATTAACCTTCTTCGGTTGTTCTTTTTCCTTTGACGTCAAACTCTTGTGCTTTGTTGTTCTATGTTCCTGCCTTCTGTCAAAGCACTTTGTAAACCAATGTTTTTAAAAGTGCTATATAAATAAAGTTTATTATTATTATTATTATTATTATTATTATCCTCAGTATCTGTGACATATGTCGGACTATCGTCCTTAGGTACCAAGCAGATCTCGATCTGTGAAGAGCGAAGAGTGTCTGTCCTCAGTATCTGTGACAGATGTAGGACTATCTTCATAAGGTACCAAGCAGATGGAGATCTGTGAAGAGTGTCTGTCCTTAGTATCTGTGACAGACGTAGGACTTTCTTCATTTGGTACACTATAAAGGGGTTGCTTTAAATTTTACAGTATTATACCGGCAACAAGATGCACGTCTAATGAGGAGGACTTCCTCATTAGAAGTGCATTCAAACTCATTAACCAGGGTCACTTTCCTGGATTTCATGGACTTTGGTATCCTGGGCATAATGTTACAAAGTACTTGCCACATGTTTTGTGCGATGATCCTCACACTCGGGAAAAGCTTTCACACTCCTCCAAGCTAGAGAGCTAGTTGTTCACCTTCTCTGTAACCTCATCAACTATGAGCTCTGTCAGTATCTGTGTGCTCGAGCTCTGGATGTCACCCTTAACACCCATCTTCTCAGCCAATGTCTGTGCTATGATGCTGCCCATGTCTCCAAGACACTTAGACACCTGGTCCTTTGGCACAAACATAATGCTCGCACCATCACTCTCACACTGCAAGAGCTCAAAGATGTGTGTTGCTGCAACATCGATTAATTCCAAACACATCTCCGTCAGTTTGGGTGTTGTTCTCGGTCCAGTGATCCAGCCTCTAGATTAAGCCACTGCATGGATGTCAGGCGGACGCCTGAGTAGGTCCTTGTTGACCAAAATGTTGGTCTGTGTACTTGCCTCTGTGTTGTTCATTGTTCTTGCTCTGATGTCGAATTAAGTCTGCACAATCCTGATCTTACTTATATAGACATATCAGAGTCTATGTCCATATATGGACTGATGGAATCACCAAAGCAGCACCAGAGGAACGCCCTTGATCCAGAGGTCCAATCAGCAGCAAGGGAAGATCAAAGGAACATGTTCTGCCTCCTCCTCTGCCATAGTAACTGTTAAAGAATGGTGCTGCATTAGTCTGCCTGTGTCAGGCCAACTGTAATAATCAGCCTTTGCATGTGAGACCCTGCACTCTGCAGTCAGCTGGCTACAGACCAAACACCCTCAGGCCCTCCTCCTCATCTCTGGGGACTTTAATCACACCTCTCCATCCTCCACTTTGCCCACTTTCACCCAGTATGTCACCTGCCACACCAGAGACAATAAAATACTGGACTTACTGTATGCAAACACCAAGGATGCATACAAGTCATCACCCCTCCCTCCCCTGTGGAGATCAGACCACAACCTGGTTTATCTCCAGCCCGTGTACAAACCACTTTTCCACAGGCAGCCAGCTGTGACCCGCGCAGTTGAGAGATGGTCTGAGGAGACTGAAAAGGCTCTGACGGGAAGGTTTTGAGGCAACTGTGTGGAAGGAGTTCTGTGATCCTCACGGGGAGGACATCGACAACCTCACAGACTGTATAACGGATTACATTAACTTCTGTGTGGAGGACACTGTACTCACCAGGACTGTACGGTGCTTTTCCCATGTTCAGGACTGTACGGTGCTTTTCCCATGTTCAGCATGGGAAAAGAAAGAACTAATTCAATTTTGGTGTACCTTCATTAGTTACCAAGCAGATCTTCTTCAGTGAAGAGTGTATGTCCTCAGTATCTGTGACAGATGTAGGACCATCTTCATAAGGTATCAAGCAGATCTCCGCCTGTGAAGAGTGTCTGTCCTTAGTATCTGTGACAGATGTAGGACTATCTTCCTTAGGTACCAAGCAGATCTCCATCTGTGAAGAGTGTCTGTCCTTAGTATCTGTGACTGATGTAGGACTATCTTCATTAGGTACCAAGCAGATCTCCGTCAGTAAAGAGTGTCTGTCCTCAGTATCCGTGACAGATGCAGGACTATCTTCATTAGGTACCAAGCAGATCTCCATCTGTGAAGAGTGTCTGTCCTTAGTATCTGTGACAGATGCAGGACTATCTTCCTTAGGTACCAAGCAGATCTCCATCTGTGAAGAGTGTCTGTACTCAGTATCTGTGACATATGTCGGACTATCTTCATTAGATAAGATGAAGATACTAAGATCCTCTTTGGACTCAATTGCTCCACTGAGACAAAAACGTATTAAACGTCAGAGGACAGCCCCTTGGTTTAACTCAGAAACTCGTACACTTAAACAAACAACCCGTAAATTAGAGAGAATGTGGCGCTCTGATAAAAGGGAAGAGTCACGTATACTTTGGCGAGAGAGTCATAATAACTACATGAGAGCCTTAAAACATGCTCGAGCTGCCTACTACTTCTCACTTATTGAAGAAAATAGAAACAGCCCTAGATACCTCTTCAGCACTGTAGCCAGGCCGACACAGAGTCAGAGCTCAATTGAGCCTGTGATTCCTCTAACCCTAAGCTGTGAGGACTTTATGAGCTTTTTCAATGATAAAATTCTGAAAATTAGAGATAAAATTAGCAACTCTCTATCTCCAGCTGAACCTGTCGTACCTCTAAATGTAGTAGTAGTTAGACCTGAGTTAGACAGTTTCTCCACGATTAGCCTTCAGGAGCTACATTCTCTGGTCTCCTCCTCTAAATCATCAACCTGCCTTTTAGACCCGATTCCAACTAAACTGTTCAAGGAGGTCTTCCCTCTAGTTTGTCCATGGTTGCTGGAGACAGTAAATATATCTGTATCAACAGGCTACGTACCACAGTCTTTTAAAACAGCAGTAATCAAACCCCTCCTTAAAAAACCTAACCTCGATTGAGGAACATTAGCTAACTACAGGCCTATTTCTAACCTTCCATTTGCCTCAAAGATCCTGGAGAAAGTAGTAGCTGATCAGCTAGGTGACTTCCTTCAAGACAATAGCCTGCTTGAGGACTTTCAGTCAGGATTTAGAGCTCATCACAGCACAGAGACTGCTCTAGTTAAAGTAACCAATGATCTACTTTCAGCTTCAGATGAAGGACTTCTCTCTGTTCTTGTTTTGTTAGATCTAAGTGCTGCTTTCGACACCATTGATCATGGTGTTCTTATACAGAGATTAGAGATGTTACTTGGGATTACAGGGACTGCCTTAAATTGGTTTAAGTCCTACTTATCCAATAGATATCAGTTTGTACACGTGAACAATAAGTCCTCTGTGTACACTAAAGTAAGTTACGGGGTTCCTCAAGGTTCAGTGCTAGGTCCAATTCTCTTCTCCATATATATATATGCTTCCCCTTGGTGATATCATGAGGAAATACTCTGTTAATTTTCACTGCTACGCTGATGATACACAGCTTTATGTATCACTGAAGCCAGGTGAGACAAACCAGTTAGACAAACTAGATGCCTGTTTAAAGGACATCAGAACCTGGATGGCCAGAAATTTTCTTCTTCTTAACTCAGACAAGACAGAGGTCATTGTGCTGGGCCCTCGACACCTTAGAGAATCCTTTTCTAGTGATTTAACTGCCATAGATGGCATTAGCCTGGCACCAAGCACAACTGTTAGAAATCTAGGAGTACTATTTGATCAGGATTTATCCTTTAACTCCCACATAAAGCAAATTTCAAAAACAGCCTTTTTTCATCTTCGTAAGCATCGCTAAAATCAGGCCTATCCTGTCCCAGAGCGATGCTGAAAAGCTAGTCCATGCTTTTGTTACCTCTAGACTGGACTATTGTAATTCTCTGCTTTCAGGCTGTCCCAGCAAGTCACTTAAGATGCTTCAGCTGGTCCAAAATGCTTCAGCACGTGTACTGACTAGAACTAGGAGAAGAGACCACATTACTCCTGTTTTAGCTTCTCTGCATTGGCTTCCCATTAAATATAGAATAGAATTCAAGATTCTTCTCCTCACCTATAAAGCTCTCAGTGGACAGGCACCAGTCTATCTTAAAGAGCTTGTATTGTCTAACCCCTCTAGAACATTACGGTCCCAAAATGCCGGCCTACTTGTGGTACCATTAATCTCCAAAAGTAGTATGGGAGGCAGAGCCTTCAGTTATCAGGCTCCTCTTCTCTGGAACAATTTACCAACCACAGTTCGGGAGTCTGACACTCTCTCTACCTTTAAGGTTAGACTTAAAACATTCCTCTTTGATAAAGCTTTCAATTAGGGACCAGCTCATAGCTCATAGTTTATAAATGAATAAATAAATTAGTTCATAAATTAGACTCATAGTTTAGATGTAACAGATCTAGACTGCTGGGGGGGGGGGGGAGTCTGGCACAATGGGCTCTATCTCTCTCTCTCTCTCTCTCTCTCTCTCTCTCTCTCTCTCTCTCTCTCTCTCTCTCTCTCTCTCTCAGCATCTGCTTTTGCCCCGTTTGTTTGCTCCTGTACTCGTCTCTGGCTCTTGTCTTGTAGGTGGTCTGGGATCCTTGGTGGAGACTGCCTGCTGCTGTGGAGTCATGAAGCCTCAAAACTACAGTTATAAACATGACACATAGTTGGCCATTTTATTAGGTATTATTAGCTATTTATACAGATACTAGCATGATCTCCATATCCATGATCGTTACACCTACAGTATCTATTCTTTATTACCACATAGTCATGAAGTCCCTCTTGAAAATGGGATGTCACATCTCAAGAGGCCTTTAACACATTTATATTTAATGGAGACAAATATGGTTGGGATGCACTTGTGGTCTGGGCACCCATGAGTTCGTCACTACCATAAATTCTTATTTTCAGTAAGAATATCTAAGATTATACTTCTAGAAAATGATCACCACAACCATTCAGACATGAGGACCCTCTTAAAAATGTGATGTAGCATCTCAAGAGGCTACCCTCTAATAAATCAGACGACAGGGTGATGGTACATGGACCTGTCCCTAATTTTAGTTCTGATTCTAGTCCACTTGTCTCCTCTTACCTTCCTTCTTTTGCCCTCACACCCGACACAGCATCGTGTGGATTTGCTGTTCATCATGAGACTGGGATCCACATTCAAGATTTCCTGTTGCTTAACAGAAGGTTTTTTCTTGCCGCCATGATGGAGGGATCCATGATTGGCTATTTGGATTCATGTTGGGTGTTGGATGTATATATTTGTATATATATGTATATGTGTATTTTATATGTATATATGTATCTATGCATACATGTGTCTCCATAAAATGAAGAGCTTTATGCTCCATTGTAAAGTGTCTTGAGATAACACTTGTTATGAATTGGCGCTATACAAATAAAGATTGATTGATTAGTTACCAAGCAGATCTCCGTCGGTGAAGAGTGTCTGTCCTCAGTATCTGTGACAGATTTAGGACTATCTTCATTAGGTACAAAGCAGATCTCCGTCTGTGAAGAGTGAAGAGTTTCAGTCATCCTCAGTATCTGTGACAGATGTAGGACTATCTTCATTAGGTACCAAGCAGATCTCTGTCTGTGAAGAGTGTCTGTCCTCAGTATCTGTGACAGACGTAGGACTTTCTTCATTTGGTACACTATAAAGGGGTTGCTTTAAATTTTACAGTATAATACTGGCAACAAGATGCACGTCTAATGAGGAGGACTTCCTCATTAGAAGTGCATTCAAACTCATTAACCAGGGTCACTTTCCTGGATTTCATGGACTTTGGTATCCTGGGCATAATGTTACAAAGTACTTGCCACATGTGTTGTGCAATGATCCTCACACTCCGGGGAAAAGCTTTCTCACACTCCTCCAAGCTAGAGAGCTAGTTGTTCACCTTCTCTGTAACCTCATCAACTATGAGCTCTGTCAGTATCTGTGTGCTCGAGCTCTGGATGTCACCCTTAACACCCATCTTCTCAGCCAATGTCTGTGCTATGATGCTGCCCATGTCTCCAAGACACTTAGACACCTGGTCCTTTGGCACAAACATAATGCTCGCACCATCACTCTCACACTGCAAGAGCTCAAAGATGTGTGTTGCTGCAACATCGATTAATTCCAAACACATCTCCGTCAGTTTGGGTTTTGTTCTCGGGTCCAGTGATCCAGCCTCTAGATTAAGCCACTGCATGGATGTCAGGCGGACGCCTGAGTAGGTCCTTGTTGACCAAAATGTTGGTCTGTGTACTTGCCTCTGTGTTGTTCATTGTTCTTGCTCTGATGTTGAATTAAGTCTGCACAATCCTGATCTTACTTATATAGACATATCAGAGTCTATGTCCATATATGGACTGATGGAATCACCAAAGCAGCACCAGAGGAACGTCCTTTGATCCAGAGGTCCAATCAGCAGCAAGGGAAGATCAAAGGAACATGTTCTGCCTCCTCCCCCTCGTTGCCATAGTAACTGTTAAAGAATGGTGCTGCATTAGTCTGCCTGTGTCAGGCCAACTGTAATAATCAGCCTTTGCATGTGAGACCCTGCACTCTGCAGTCAGCTGGCTACAGACCAAACACCCTCAGGCCCTCCTCCTCATCTCTGGGGACTTTAATCACACCTCTCCATCCTCCACTTTGCCCACTTTCACCCAGTATGTCACCTGCCACACCAGAGACAATAAAATACTGGACTTACTGTATGCAAACACCAAGGATGCATACAAGTCATCACCCCTCCCTCCCCTGTGGAGATCAGACCACAACCTGGTTTATCTCCAGCCCGTGTACAAACCACTTTTCCACAGGCAGCCAGCTGTGACCCGCACAGTTAAGAGATGGTCTGAGGAGACTGAAGAGGCTCTGAGGGACTGTTTTGAGTCAACTGTGTGGAAGGAGTTCTGTGATCCTCACGGGGAGGACATCGACAACCTCACAGACTGTGTAACGGATTACATTAACTTCTGTGTGGAGGACACTGTACTCACCAGGACTGTACGGTGCTTTTCCCATGTTCAGCATGGGAAAAGAAAGAACTAATTCAATTTTGGACTACCTTCATTAGTTACCAAGCAGATCTTCTTCAGTGAAGAGTGTATGTCCTCAGTATCTGTGACAGATGTAGGACTATCTTCATTAGGTACCAAGCAGATCTCCGTCTGTGAAGAGTGTCTGTCCTCAGTATCTGTGACAGATGTAGGACTATCTTCATTAGGTACCAAGCAGATCTCCGTCTGTGAAAAGTGTCTGTCCTCAGTATCTGTGACAGACGTAGGACTTTCTTCATTTGGTACACTATAAAGGGGTTGCTTTAAATTTTACAGTATTATTATTCTGGCAACAAGATGCACGTCTAATGAGGAGGACTTCCTCATTAGAAGTGCATTCAAACTCATTAACCAGGGTCACTTTCCTGGATTTCATGGACTTTGGTATCCTGGGCATAATGTTACAAAGTACTTGCCACATGTGTTGTGCGATGATCTTCACAATCCGGGGAAAAGCTTTCTCACACTCCTCCAAGCTAGAGAGCTAGTTGTTCACCTTCTCTGTAACCTCATCAACTATGAGCTCTGTCAGTATCTGTGTGCTCGAGCTCTGGATGTCACCCTTAACACCCATCTTCTCAGCCAATGTCTGTGCTATGAGGCTGCCCATGTCTCCAAGACACTTAGACACCTGGTCCTTTGGCACAAACATAATGCTCGCACCATCACTCTCACACTGCAAGAGCTCAAAGATGTGTGTTGCTGCAACATCGATTAATTCCAAACACATCTCCGTCAGTTTGGGTTTTGTTCTCGGGTCCAGTGATCCAGCCTCTAGATTAAGCCACTGTATGGATGTCAGGCGGACGCCTGAGTAGGTCCTTGTTGACCAAAATGTTGGTCTGTGTATTTGCCTCTGTGTTGTTCATTGTTCTTGCTCTGATGTCGAATTAAGTCTGCACAATCCTGATCTTACTTATATAGACATATCAGAGTCTATGTCCATATATGGACTGATGGAATCACCAAAGCAGCACCAGAGGAACGTCCTTTGATCCAGAGGTCCAATCAGCAGCAAGGGAAGATCAAAGGAACATGTTCTGCCTCCTCCCCCTCGTTGCCATAGTAACTGTTATAGAATGGTGCTGCATTAGTCTGCCTGTGTCAGGCCAACTGTAAAAATCAGCCTTTGCATGTGAGACCCTGCACTCTGCAGTCAGCTGGCTACCCACCAAACACCCTCAGGCCCTCCTCCTCATCTCTGGGGACTTTAATCACACCTCTCCATCCTCCACTTTGCCCACTTTCACCCAGTATGTCACCTGCCACACCAGAGACAATAAAATACTGGACTTACTGTATGCAAACACCAACGATGCATACAAGTCATCACCCCTCCCTCCCCTGTGGAGATCAGACCACAACCTGGTTTATCTTCAGCCCGTGTACAAACCACTTTTCCACAGGCAGCCAGCTGTGACCCGCGCAGTTAAGAGATGGTCTGAGGAGACTGAAGAGGCTCTGACGGGAAGGTTTTGAGTCAACTGTGTGGAAGGAGTTCTGTGATCCTCACTGGGAGGACATCGACAACCTCACAGACTGTATAACGGATTACATTAACTTCTGTGTGGAGGACACTGTACTCACCAGGATTGTACGGTGCTTTTCCCATGTTCAGCATGGGAAAAGAAAGAACTAATTCAATTTTGGACTACCTTCATTAGTTACCAAGCAGATCTCTGTCAGTAAAGAGTGTCTGTCCTCAGTATCCGTGACAGATGCAGGACTATCTTCATTAGGTACCAAGCAGATCTCCGTCTGTGAAGAGTTTCAGTCATCCTCAGTATCTGTGACAGATGGAGGACTATCTTCATTAGGTACCAAGCAGATCTCCGTCTGTGAAGAGTGTCTGTCCTTAGTATCTGTGACAGATTTAGGACTATCTTCATTAGGTACCAAGCAGATCTCCATCTGTGAAGAGTGTCTGTCCTCAGTATCTGTGACAGATGTAGGACTATCTTCATTAGGTACCAAGCAGATCTCCGTCTGTGAAGAGTGTCTGTCATCCTCAGTATCTGTGACAGATGTAGGACTATCTTCATTAGGTACCAAGCAGATCTCCGTCTGTGAAGAGTTTCAGTCATCCTCAGTATCTGTGACAGATGTAGGACTATCTTCATTAGATACCAAGTAGATGTCCGTCTGTTAAGAGTGAAGAGTGTCTGTCCTCAGTATCTGTGACAGACGTAGGACTTTCTTCATTTGGTACACTATAAATGGATTGCTTTAAATTTTACAGTATTATTATTCTGGCAACAAGATGCACGTCTAATGAGGAGGACTTCCTCATTAGAAGTGCATTCATACTCATTAACCACGGTCACTTTCCTGGATTTCATGGACTTTGGTATCCTGAGCATAATGTTACAAAGTACTTGCCACATGTGTTGTGCGATGATCCTCACACTCCGGGGAAAAGCTTTCTCACACTCCTCCAAGCTAGAGAGCTAGTTGTTCACCTTCTCTGTAACCTCATCAACTCTGAGCTCTGTCAGTATCTGTGTGCTCGAGCTCTGGATGTCACCCTTAACACCCATCTTCTCAGCCAATTTCTGTGCTATGAGGCCGCCCATGTCTCCAAGACATTTAGACACCTGGTCCTTTGGCACAAACATAATGCTCGCACCATCACTCTCACACTGCAAGAGCTCAAAGATGTGTTGCTGCAACATCGATTAATTCCAAACACATCTCCGTCAGTTTGGGTTTTGTTCTCGGGTCCAGTGATCCAGCCTCTAGATTAAGTCACTGTATGGATGTCAGGCGGACGCCTGAGTAGGTCCTTGTTGACCAAAATGTTGGTCTGTGTACTTGCCTCTGTGTTGTTCATTGTTCTTGCTCTGATGTCGAGTTAAGTCTGCACAATCCTGATCTTACTTATATAGACATATCAGAGTCTATGTCCATATATGGACTGATGGAATCACCAAAGCAGCACCAGAGGAACTTCCTTTGATCCAGAGGTCCAATCAGCAGCAAGGGAAGATCAAAGGAACATGTTCTGCCTCCTCCCCCTCGTTGCCATAGTAACTGTTAAGGAATGGTGCTGCATTAGTCTGCCTGTGTCAGGCCAACTGTAATAATCAGCCTTTGCATGTGAGACCCTGCACTCTGCAGTCAGCTTGCTACAGACCAAACACCCTCAGGCCCTCCTCCTCATCTCTGGGGACTTTAATCACACCTGTCCATCCTCCACTTTGCCCACTTTCACCCAGTATGTCACCTGCCACACCAGAGACAATAAAATACTGGACTTACTGTATGCAAACACCAACGATGCATACAAGTCATCACCCCTCCCTCCCCTGTGGAGATCAGACCACAACCTGGTTTATCTTCAGCCCGTGTACAAACCACTTGTCCACAGGCAGCCAGCTGTGACCAGCGCAGTTAAGAGATGGTCTGAGGAGACTGAAGAGGCTCTGACGGGAAGCTTTTGAGTCAACTGTGTGGAAGGAGTTCTGTGATCCTCACTGGGAGGACATCGACAACCTCACAGACTGTATAACGAATTACATTAACTTCTGTGTGGAGGACACTGTACTCACCAGGATTGTACGGTGCTTTTCCCATGTTCAGCATGGGAAAAGAAAGAACTAATTCAATTTTGGACTACCTTCATTAGTTACCAAGCAGATCTTCTTCAGTGAAGAGTGTATGTCGTCAGTATCTGTGACAGATGTAGGACTATCTTCATTAGGTACCAAGCAGATCTCCATCTGTGAAGAGTGTCTGTCCTCAGTATCTGTGACAGATGTAGGACTATCTTCATTAGATACCAAGTAGATGTCCGTCTGTGAAGAGTGTATGTCGTCAGTATCCGTGACAGATGCAGGACTATCTTCCTTAGCTACCAAGCAGATCTCCGTCTGTGAAGAGTGTCTGTCATCCTCAGTATCTGTGACAGATGTAGGACTATCTTCATTAGGTACCAAGCAGATCTTCTTCTGTGAAGAGTGTCTGTCAACCTCAGTATCTGTGACAGATGTAGGACTATCTTCATTAGTTACCAAGCAGATCTCCATCTGTGAAGAGTGTCTGTCCTCAGTATCTGTGACAGACGTAGGACTTTCTTCATTTGGTACACTATAAATGGATTGCTTTAAATTTTACAGTATTATTATTCTGGCAACAAGATGCACGTCTAATGAGGAGGACTTCCTCATTAGAAGTGCATTCAAACTCATTAACCAGGGTCACTTTCCTGGATTTCATGGACTTTGGTATCCTGGGCATAATGTTACAAAGTACTTGCCACATGTTTTGTGCGATGATCCTCACACTCTGGGGAAAAGCTTTCTCACACTCCTCCAAGCTAGAGAGATAGTTGTTCACCTTCTCTGTAACCTCATCAACTCTGAGCTCTGTCAGTATCTGTGTGCTCGAGCTCTGGATGTCACCCTTAACACCCATCTTCTCAGCCAATGTCTGTGCTATGATGCTGCCCATGTCTCCAAGACACTTAGACACCTGGTCCTTTGGCACAAACATAATGCTCGCACCATCACTCTCACACTGCAAGAGCTCAAAGATGTGTTGCTGCAACATCGATTAATTCCAAACACATCTCCGTCAGTTTGGGTTTTGTTCTCGGGTCCAGTGATCCAGCCTCTAGATTAAGCCACTGCATGGATGTCAGGCGGACGCCTGAGTAGGTCCTTGTTGACCAAAATGTTGGTCTGTGTACTTGCCTCTGTGTTGTTCATTGTTCTTGCTCTGATGTTGAATTAAGTCTGCACAATCCTGATCTTACTTATATAGACATATCAGAGTCTATGTCCATATATGGACTGATGGAATCACCAAAGCAGCACCAGAGGAACTTCCTTTGATCCAGAGGTCCAATCAGCAGCAAGGGAAGATCAAAGGAACATGTTCTGCCTCCTCCCCTCCATAGTAACTGTTAAAGAATGGTGCTGCATTAGTCTGCCTGTGTCAGGCCAACTGTAATAATCAGCCTTTGCATGTGAGACCCTGCACTCTGCAGTCAGCTGGCTACAGACCAAACACCCTCAGGCCCTCCTCCTCATCTCTGGGGACTTTAATCACACCTCTCCATCCTCCACTTTGCCCACTTTCACCCAGTATGTCACCTGCCACACCAGAGACAATAAAATACTGGACTTACTGTATGCAAACACCAAGGATGCATACAAGTCATCACCCCTCCCTCCCCTGTGGAGATCAGACCACAACCTGGTTTATCTTCAGCCCGTGTACAAACCACTTTTCCACAGGCAGCCAGCTGTGACCCGCACAGTTAAGAGATGGTCTGAGGAGACTGACGAGGCTCTGACGGGAAGGTTTTGAGTCATCTGTGTGGAAGGAGTTCTGTGATCCTCACGGGGAGGACATCGACAACCTCACAGACTGTATAACGGATTACATTAACTTCTGTGTGGAGGACACTGTACTCACCAGGACTGTACAGTGCTTTTCCCATATTCAGGACTGTACGGTGCTTTTCCCATGTTCAGCATGGGAAAAGAAAGAACTAATTCAATTCTGGACTACCTTCATTAGTTACCAAGCAGATCTCCGTCTGTGAAGAGTGTCTGTCATCCTCAGTATCTGTGACAGATGTAGGACTATCTTCATTAGGTACCAAGCAGATCTCCGTCTGTGAAGAGTGTCTGTCCTCAGTTTCTGTGACAGATCTCAGACTATCTTTATTAGCTACGGCGTAACCGCCATATACTTTGGGAGGGACGTGTCCCCCCCAATATTGGAAAAATACCAATCTGTCCTCCCCAATAATAAGCCTATTATATCTTAATATGTGACATATGATATGCCCTCCTTTTATGAAACCTGGCTGTAGTGGATCCGTCACTTGTTATTTCTCATTTACTTTAAATTTAAGAAAAAAAAGAGAAACAAAACTGTGACCCCCTCCCTGTAGCCTACACTTGGTTCAGTCCCACCAGAACACCGGCTCGGTTCGGTTGAAAAACCGCTCAGTCCGCCTGTCACTGGTGGTCATTAAGGGTCAGGAACAAATGGAGGTTGGGACAAAAAGAAGGAAGCAGGACCAACAGGCGGACATTCGCCTTTGTTCAGACGGTAAGCTACTAGACACGCAAAAAGTAGTGTCATGGTCAAAAAGGCCGCTTCAATGTTGTAATAAATGTGAAGAAATATCATTTATCACTGCGTTCATCATCTGACCGACTGTTGGAGTCTCAGACCGAGGAGTTCCTGCACTTCCCACTCCGTTGATAAGCCTCGATTCATTCTTAAATGGCCTGTAAAACCTCAAACCTGTTGACTCCTGGTCTGGCTCCGCTTATTACGTCAGTTTATTTTTGTAGTCAAGTTAACTGCGATCTGGTTTTGAGACAGTTTGTTTTATTTCGAAAGTCACAGGGCCTTTTTAGGAAGTTTCCGTGCACAACTTCCGGTCCTGCTCGATCTGCCCTCCGCTGAATTACATGCATGAAAACTTCAGCATCGCAGCGCCGGCAAAAAAGGATGGTTGTGAACCAGCCCGACCGCGCCGGAGCAGACCCAGTGTAATATCACAAATTCAATTTAATGGAAAACTTTCTGATCTGATCCGGAGGCTTAATTATGGTGGGGGAAACTTTTAAAAGGGTTTCATTTGAACTGTTTCATCAGTGTGTGCTGTTCTTTTTATCGCCCCCCACCCCCGTGTCGTGTGAGTGTGAGTGTGTATGTGTGTGTGTGTGTGTGTGTGTGTGTGTGTGTGTGTTAGAGAGAAAGAAATTGTTTGATGGTTTTATACTTCACTTGGCACTTAAACAGGCTGGGTATGGTTAAAGCAAATAGCACTAGCAGCAATAAAAGTAGAATATTCAATGCATCAATTTAAAATGATCATTTTGCTCAGTCATTGTTTCTTTAGTCCAATGATTTTTTTAGTAAAATGATACCTGCTCTGAAGATGAACAGGTGAAGCATTGTAATATGAGTCTCTAAACAGGGTAAAAACATTATTTGGGTCTTTCCGCCAAAAGAGTGCAATTTGCTTGTTCTAACTCTTCAAAATTACACTTAATTTTTCATTCCATTTCAATTTAGAATTTAGTAATATACACATTTACTCATTCAAAATGAGTACTGGTCAATCTCAGGCTACTTTATTTAATTAATTGCAACTTCTAAAAGTTTATTATCATTGCAATTTTTTCTCTGCTGTTACCAAAACTCAAATGCCATTTTAAAACCATCTTTAAAAGAATATCAATCACATACGATGTTTTCCCTTTAAAAAAGAGTTAATTTACAAGAAATGGTTGGTTACATGATGAAAATACTAATATTTCTGACAAAAGATGATTATTTTTACCAGAGTTGTATTTTTCTGAGAATGCAAATCAAAACTTTTCCTTTATAGGACATAAAAAATAAATTTAATCCAAAGATTGAGCATGTAGTTCATTTAGCAATCAGACAGCTGTTGGAACCAATATAAATGTAAAAATACAGTTTATTTTCTTTATTTTTTAAAGTGACAATTAAATAATCAGAAAAAAAACATTTGGTAACAAGAATGAAAATGGGTAACATGAATGAGTATGTGAGTGCGTTACGTGAGTCAAAACTGATCTCAGATTACAGCAAAGTTTAGTTTGATATTTCATTTAAAATCTATGCAGTCATGTAGACCAGTTACTATTCATCCATTCATTATATTATTTACATTTGTTCATTCATTGTATTCTTTTAATCAGTACAAAAGGGCATCAGAGGGAACTAGCCTACTCATTGCTGTTACTGTCAACACATTTATTAAATTCTTTCTAAAACAGATTACTTATTACTTGTTTTATACACAGTTCTATGTTGTTTTGACCTGTTAGGGAGCAGTGTAGAGGAAAAAAAAACAGCCACACACATCCAGAGAAGAGCCCCCCTCATGTATTTGAACTGAGTGGACAATATTAGGAGCACTTTTATATAATAGAGAAAATGAAGTATTATCAATCTGTATCAACTTCAACAAAAAATGAAAATGCAGGAGCTTTATAAAATATGAATTTATAGCAGAGTTGTTGTTTTGGATTTTAATAGATTGCACAGGCCAATGAACTGTAAGTCTGTAAAGTTATGTTAACTATTACCTGACAAAGTGGTTAAGTTCAAATTAAAGAAGTGAAATGTTTTTTGTCTATATTTCATAAATACTAAAAAAGTACATGTCATTATAAGAGGTCAATGTTTTTCACTATCAAGCAGTTTCGATATGAAACTTAACTATTGTGATAGACTTCTCAACCATGTCACTCAGTTCAGACTCAGGCATCTCTTGTTTATGTGTTTTGTTGCCTGGTAGTCAACACCAAGATTTAACATTTAATTTTTATTTAATCTATGATTTCGTTCACATAAAACTTTCCAGTGTAAATGTGCAGGAATTTATTTTGAGACAAATCAACAAAATGTGAATTCACTTTGACTTACTTAAAAGTCCATAGTACATCTTATTGTTTCAATCACAATATTTAAACCAACACACTTTAGGTATGAAAGTTTTCCTCATTGGTCCTATTTGCTGCTATGTCAGATAAATTTCAGACTGTTCTTGAAATGTTAATTCAAATGGCCAATGTATTCCTCAAAACTATGTTCTAGATGAGCAAATCTTTATCAATGTATGGAAATTTTAAATTGTGGGAAATGCACTTGAAAAAATAATATCTGGGGAAGAACTCACATTTGGACCCCTCCAATATCTATACCATGGTTACGCCCTTGCCCCTCTTTCTTGGTGGGGTGCTTGAGGATGAGTTGGTGCTTGTCGAGGTAGTGGTGGTAGTGGTGGTGCTGGAAGCTGTGCTGGGGGTGGTGGACGAGTCAACAGGCAGTGACAAGCTGCGTTTTCCCTTCTCTAAAACAGAATAAAGGTTATCCATAAGTTAACTTCTAGCCTGAATTAATTCACTCATACATCCATGATAGGTTCTTACCGGGTTCTTTGTGGTTTTTAGATGTGCCTGGACAGGAAAGATTTGCAATGAGGGTGCTCAGGCGATCTCACAATTTATTGCATTCCTCAATCAGTTTTTGCCGCTCTTCTTTCAATCTGTTTACGAGCATCCAGCCTGTTGGTGCTCGGACGGATGTCTCCTGGCTCTGTCCCTGGTCTTCGCTTTCCAATATGTAAGCGGGAGCTGCTTCAAAAGATGTAACAGGATTGAATCATTTTAAATTTTATAGATTTTTGCTGACTGAGCTGCATGAACATATATTAAAATTTCTAGTGGTGTGATGCAAAGTAGGTCACAGGCATAAACAAATGCAAATGCGTCAACATTGTCACAGCAACATTAGCCTTAGATTTTACTTAGAAAGTGATTTTTGTATTCCAGAAATATTTTCAAACTCCAGACTTTAGTAAGTAATGCTCTGATTTCTGTTGGTTATCTTATCAATAACCCAAAAGTAATTAAGAAATAGACTTAGATGCAGGCCTATCCTGATTTTTCTGAAAGGACATTCAACTTAAAATACTGAATTAATTTTTAATGACGACAAATTTGTGCTTCAACCAAATTAAATATTCACATGGGACTTACTTCTTGCATTCACTAACTCTGTCCATGTTGTCATCCGGAACGATTTTTATGTTCTCCATAACTAGTCTGAAATAAATGAAGGCAGGCATAACAATCACACACAATCATTATCCAATTTAGGAAATTTAACTAATGCCAAAAGAGCAGTTACTTTCATTGGCTACAACACACGTACTACATTGTCTTCAGTTAACACAGGAGGGAAGGCTTTCCTGTGTAACATGATCATTTAGTAGGCTGAAACCAGATGTCTCTGACTGCACCAGTTTTATATCATATTATAAAGTCTAAGGTAAAACACAATTCTAAGGAAAAATTGTACAACACACCTCCACAGGATTCATTCCCAAAAAATAATTACCAAACTGATTTAGTGTGTTAGAACATTGTTTGAAACTACACTGTGAGAAGTAATAAGGTCAGCTGTACATGTGTACATGCTAATGTATAACCAAATACTAAACCTACCTGTTAATTTGAATATAGCAGTTAGATTGAAAAAGTATTAACGGTTCCCTCCCTATTTCGGGGAAAGGTTTATAAATTGGGGGATTGAATATTGCTATGACAATACCTCTGCTGTGTGTGACTTTGGGCTTTCGAAGGTCCTCTGAAAAGATGACACAAAATCATAATAAGTTAGATGAAAGCATAGTTGGTAAATCCGTGTTACATATTATGCTACGCAAATACCTACTCCACTCTGGGTACTTGAACGACTGTAAAGGTAAAAACCCGTGTTATAGATGAGGCTATGTTAAAAGTTAGTGTTAATATCACCTGATAAAAGCTATGTACACACTAAATCATAATAACCGGTAGTACCTATTGCCTTTTTTTTTTTTTAATCATTAAGTGGCGGCGGTGGCCTACCTTCTGGTTGGAGTTGAGTCACTTGATCATTCGAGAGAACTGAGACGACAGCTTCTTCCGTGGTTCCTGGAAGACTAACCTAGCAAATATGCTGATTTCGGTCTATGGAGTTTTCCCACACCCTTTCACCCAGAACAAGCAGCCCAACTCCAGAATACTGCGACTTGGCGAAAGTTTGACGATGTTCAGTAGCCATAGGCCATACCCTCGACAACTATTCTACAAGGCGAATAGGTGGTTTGTGGGTGACGCGTCACATGACGCCACGATCGCAGAGATGGAGGGCAGGAAGTGTTTTGGCGGACGGATAACAACAGGAGGATGCCGGCGTTTTTGCGCTGTTTACGGTTGGTCAAACCGGGATGTTGAGGTTGACTCGTGAGCACATGTGCTGATGGCCTCAGCACATTCCCTCACAGGCTCAGCAACTCTGCTCACAGCAGCCTGCAGGGGCCCCAGATGGCACAGAAGGGGTTAAATACAGCAACAGATGCCACAGTAAATACAGTTGTGACATTAGGCTTCTTCATAAAGTTTTTAATTTTAATATTTTTCCCACTTTTATTCTCTTCAGCACATGTGCGGCTGGGGGCGTGTCAGCTCCTACAGTGACACACTTGCAGTTAGGCTTCACAATGTGTCATTGAAATGCCATGTTTTGCATGTGGCACATTCCACATTCCAGCCCATAACCATATGTGCTCCATTGATCAGTTCAGCATATGTGTACATGTTTATGTGAACACGCCAGAAATATGGGAAGTGATGGGGACTGAAGAGTGATCTTCTTTCCTTCATTTTCGACATGTTAAGCTACATAAAATGTCAAAATCCACTCAATCATGTCACTTTATTTTTTTGCCTGTTCATGCCTGTGCATCACATGTGAAGAATTACAGTGAAATAATACAATCAGAATGTTGTGGATATAAGGGATTAAATTTACTTTGATTCCGTCTTGTTTACCTTTAATCTTCACAAGCTGTCAAAATCCACCTCATCATGTCACTTCACTGTTTGCCTGTTTATGCCTGTGCATCACATGTGAAGAATTACAGTGAAATAACCATAATACAATATACATTTTTATTGCACCACATAAAGATTTCTGTGCATGATGTGTTTGTACATTTTTTTAAAACAGTGGTTCATTATGACTCCCCTGAGAACTGAATAAATCTAGTTAAAAACTGGGTTTTACTGTACAAGGTTTTCCCTGTGTGTAATCTAGACATCCACCACCGGGTGGTGCTAGTGACCACACATGTTCCTGCTGTCTAGCTGGGCTTCAGAAGCCTGTGGGGGATGGTGGAATATGTGTATGACAGCCACAGGCTGTCAAGCTGCACTGACAGTTTCCCCTGCAGCCTGAGTTCACTGATTGTATATATATCTATATATATATATATAGATATATATATATTATTTCGTGCTGACCTCTGACTTATGAGGTTGTTTAAACTGATTTAAAGCAAGGAAACACACACACTTTAAACACCTTTAGAATCTTGGTAGATCCACAATTCTCAAATTGAAGCTTCAAATCAGACCTTTTCACAGAGGGCAGGGGATTAAAATAAAGTCTAGAGCACCAGGCTGTACCAAGGATGTAAATGAAGTCTAGAGTATCAGAATCTGTTTTAAAAAAAAAAAAAAAAAAAAAAGACCTCCAGGCTGGAGAAGAGGCCTGATGCTTACCCGCAGAAGAGCACTCTCAGGCGGGCAGGACAACCGAGAATCTCCCCTTTCCTCTGGAGCTCCGTAAGTGACATCCTTTAAATCCATTAAAATCAATGCTTTGACCTAGGAGGCTGAAATTTGAGTATGTTCATCGTGGGTACCTGTAGAATCAGTGTGCAAAAGATGGTTAAAACAAACCAAAAAAAGACCTCCAGGCTGGAGAAGAGGCCTGATGCTTACCAGAAGAGCACTCTCAGGCGGGCAGGACAACCGAGAATCTCCCTCTTCCCTCTGGAGCCCAAGTGACATCCCTTTAAATTCATTAAAAATCAATGCTTTGAGCTAGGAGGCTGAAATTTGAATGTGTTCATCGTGGGTACCTGTAAAATCAGTGTGCAAAACATGGTTTAGCTGCGACCTTCCTTAGTGTCAAAGGTCACGAGTTTTGACCAAAGGTCAAGTCAAATCAGGAAAAATCCCTTTAAATTCATTGAATGCTTTGACCTAGGAGGCTGAACTTAGAGCATGTTCATACATGATACAATCATAACTTTCCAGATATAAGGGATAAAAATCAACTTCAGTTAAATTCATTTCTCTGAGCCTAGAAGCTACAGAAACTTTCAAAGTCTACTGGAATATGTCACTTTTTTTGCCTGTCTATGTATGTCCATCAAATGAAGTGAAATTATCATAATGAAATCATTACAATGTGGATATAAGGGATTAAACTGTCATTTTCTTCCTTTATTCTGTCTTATTTCTGTTAATCTCCATCAACTGTCAAAGGTCACTGTATTAGCACATGCTCTCTACAAACATGCCAGCAAATCTTTGGAACTTTGTTGCATAAATATATCTATGCATGGTGTGTTCATACATTTTTTTAAACAGTGGTACATTATGAGTCCTCTGAGAACTGAATAACCTGTGTGTAATCAAGACACTCACTACTTCGTGGTGCTAGTGACCACACATGTTCCTGCTGTCTAGCTGGGCTTCAGAAGCCTGTGGGGGATGGTGGAAATTTACAGTGGTATGAAAAAGTATCTGAACCTTTTGGAATTTCTCACATTTCTGCATAAAATCACCATTAAATGTGATCTGATCTTTCTCAAAATCACACAGATGAAAAAACAGTGTCTGCTTTAACTAAAACCACCCAAACATTTATAGGTTTTCATTATTAATGAGGATAGCATGCAAACAATGACAGAAGGGGGAGGAATAAGTAACTGAACCCTTTGCCTAAGGAGACTTAAAGAGCAATTGAAACCAATTTTTACCAAACAATTTAAGTCAGGTGTGTGCCCAATCACTGATGAGTGGCTTAAAGCTGCCCTGCCCACTATAAAACACACACCTGGTAAGAATTGTCTTGATGAGAGCATTGTCTGATGTGCACCATGGTTCGCTCAAAAGAGCTGTCTGAAGACCTGCGATCAAGAATTGTTGATTTGTATAAAGCTGGGAAAGGATACAAAACCATCTCTAAAAGTCTGGATGTTCATCAATCGACAGAGAAGTTGTCTACAAATGGAGAGAGTTTGCCTGTTGCTTCTTCCCAAGGAGTTGCCCACCAAAGATGACGCCAAGAGTTCAGCACAGAATACTCGGAGAGGTAAAAAGAACCTAGAGTGTCTGCTATAGACTTACAGAAATCACTGGCACAGTCCAATATCTCTGTGCACACATCAACTATATGTAAAACAATGGCCAAGAATGGTGTTCATGGGAGGACTCCACGGAGGAAGCCATTGCTGTCTAAAAAAAACATTGTTGCTCGTTAATGTTGCAAAAGGCACTTGGACACTCCACAGAAGTTTTGGCAAAATATTTTGTGGACTGATGAAACCAAAGTTGAATTGTTTGGGAGGAACACACAACGTCATGTGTGGAGGAAAAATGGAACAGCTCACCAACATCAACACCTCATCCCCACCGTGAAGTATGGTGGAGGGTGCATCATGGTTTGGGGCTGTTTTGCTGCCTCAGGGCCTGGACAACTTGCAATCATTAATGGAAAAATGAATTCAAAAGTTTATCAGGATGTTTTGCAGGAAAACCCGAGGCCGTCTGTCAGACAGTTGAAGCAAAAAAGAGGATGGATGCCACAACAAGACAATGATCCAAAACACAGACGTAAATCAACTTCAGAATGGTTTCAGAAGAACAAAATACACGTTCTGGAGTGGCCAAGTCCAAAGTCCAGACTTGAACCCCATTGAGATGCTGTGGCATGACCTCAAGACAGCGATTCATGCCAGACATCCCAGGAATCTGACTGAACTACAGCAGTTTTGTAAAGAAGAAGCCAAGAGCCAAGATTAGTCCTGATCGATGTGCCAGACTGATCTGCAGCTACAGGAAGCGTCTGGTTGAAGTTATTGCTGCCAAAGCCAAAATATTAAATGTGATGGTTCAGTTACTTATTCCTCCCTCTTCTGTCATAGTTTGCATGCTATCCTCATTAAAATATGAAAACCTATAAATGTTTGGGTGGTTTTAGTTAAAGCAGACACTGTTTTTTCATCTGTGTGATTTTGAGAAAGATCAGATCACATTTGATGGTAATTTTATGCAGAAATGTGAGAAATTCCAAAAGGTTCAGATACTTTTTCATGCCACTGTACAAGTGTTTGACAGCCACAGGCTGTCAAGCTGCACTGACAGTTTACCCTGCAGCCTGAGAACACTATTGTAAATATATATTACTTAGTTCTGACCTCTGACTTATTAAGTTAAATAATTTAAAACAAGAAACACACACAAAGTAATATCAGGTGCTAAGGTTTTATAGTGAGATCTGGAGACATCCACCATAAGTGATGAAGTTACAGATCTCAACAAAACTCTCTGCAAGAGACTATTTGTATGAAATAATAAGCTGCTATCTCCCTTTCTGGGTGAAATATCACAAAGTTCAGTGCAGATTTTTGTACACAAAACATAAAACCTCTTCACAGGAGCCATTACCCAACTACAGACTAACACGGCCACACAAAAGTAGAGAGCCGATTCAAAGTTCAAACAAATTGCCTTTATTGAACATTTGAAAAACTACAGTGGCACTGACAGTTACACAGGACCATTTAGATGCTCTCTCAAAGTCTGGTGCTGGGCAAATGCAATGAAACACACACTTTTCTATAAGATGAAGAGACATACTCCACCATGGAGTCCAGGGACCTCATTTATAAAACCATCAAACATTTCTCGAGCTAATACATACAAACGAGCGCAGACCCTCTGGGGATGACTGCATTTATCAGTCCCACAGAAGAAATCCTAAATGACTTACACTAGGCAATCAGGCTAGAGTCTTTTAGACCCTGGGCAATAGCTAATAAAAACAAATCAGTTCCCTTAGGACTTAAGTTAACGCCATCACTTAAAAATAAGTCAGGCTGGTCAAACAAGATATAAGGATGAGACAGCATTTCCATTAACACCTGTGACAAATGTGGCCATGACATTGTTCACAAACTTCCTGACTTTTTCAATCTTGGCAGGTGAGGCATACACTGGCGCCTCATTTATGGAAGATAATAAAATCTTCATGGCAGGAAACTTTTCGTAGGTAATGTAGATCCTCCTTCATTGCTTTGAAAGCAGCACGCTTAACACGCCCCAGATCAGCCACAGTGAATCACCAGCACATCCGGAGCAGTTGTTACCAGCAGGCCCCAGAAGAGCTCAAGCAGTGCCCAACACAGTTGCCAAACCACTGACCTGGGCAGAAACACCAAGATTGGTCGATGGTACTCCTGGCTGTTCAGCACGACGGATGAAGCACGCCCAAAATCCAGACTTTGCAGGCTGTTGAAGGAAAACAAAGTACCATATTAGGACCACCTTAGAAAAATGAAATCTTCCAGTAAATTACAAGCATTAATTTTATTGTCCAATGTTTATTTTTTCATTCAGACATTAACCTCACTTTTGTCAGCCATAGGTTTAAATCTAGGTTATAAATTGCAACAAATATCTGAATCAGTAACAAGCTACTATGTTCAAATTACTAAATATTTTGGAAACAAATACCAAAAGTTAATTACAAAATGACTTTGCATGAACATACCTTTCTTGGAGCGGACTGTCCTGAACATGCGTCCATGTTGAAAACATGTGCTGCTGACGCCAGATTTCTGAAAAGAAAGAGAAATGGACAGCAGTGTGTGCATGGGAACTTAAAAAAGCTATTAATAACAGTGTGAACTAAGGTACTCTCCAGCTTAAACTGCAAAAATTCAACTGAACCAGACAGATTAGTAGAGTAAAATTAAAAATCAAAGTCTCAACTGATCTCAACTTGAAGCAGACTATCACACTGTGAATGAATTTTAAGTTTATTTACAAAAGTCTTTCAGTCTAATTAGCACCGATCTCACAACAATAACTGAATGTCCTACATAGAAACTCACCCACCTCATTAGCACATTTAGCAGTGAGGGTGTGAACATGATGTCTCTCACACAGTTTCAGAGCACTCAGCTGAATTTTATAAAACTATGTTATTGTGAAGGATACTTTGTCATAGTTTATGTAAAAGTTGATATGTGTTTAAACTAACTTGGTTTCATTAGACTAATCTTGAGGTACTCTCAAGCTTAAGCTGCAGGAAAATTCAACTGAACCAAAAGGACAAGTTGAGAGTGAATAAATAAAATCAAAGTCTTACCTCTTCAGCATTGGCAGCATTGTAGATTAAACCAAAAAGATCACTGAAGATGGAAACCAAAAGATCAGGGCAGGCACCAAGAAGTTCAGTGGAGAGAGAATCCACAGATCAGTAAGAATCCACAGATCAGTGAAAATCACGCAGATCAGTGAAGAATCCACAGATCAGTGAGGAGAATCACGAGATCAAAAAATCAGAGATCAGTGAGGAGACACGCAGATCAGTGAGGAGAATCACGCTGATCTGAGGAGAATCCACAGATCAGTGAAGAATCCATAGATCAGTGAAGAATCACTTAGATCAGTGAAAATCAGTTGATTTGTGAGGAGAATAGATCAGTGAGGAGAATCCACGAGATCAGTGATACCTGATCAGTGAGGAGAATCCACTAGATCAGTGAAGAATCCACGATCAGTGAGGAGAATCACTGATCAGTTAGAGAACCACGAGATCAGTGAGAGAGAATCCACGAGATCAGTGAGGAGAATCCACGCTGATCAGTGAGGAGAATATTTGATCAGTGAAGAGAATCCACAGATCAGTGAGGGAGAATCCACAGATCAGTGAGGAGAATCCAAGAGATCAGTGAGGAGAATCACAGATCAGTGAGGAGAACCAAGATCAGTTAGGAGAATCCACCCAGATCAGTGGAGAGAGAATCCACGAGATCAGTGAGGAAAATCCACGCAGATCAGTGAGGAGAATCACGAGATCAGTGAGGAGAATCCAAGATCAGTGAGGAGAATCCACGAGATCAGTGAGGAGAATCACGCAGATCAGTGAGGAGAATCCACTGATCAGTGAGGAGAATCCACAGATCAGTGAGGGAGAATCCACGCAGATCAGTTAGGGAGAATCACCAGATCAGTGGAGAGAGAATCCATGAGATCAGTGAAAAATCCACGCAGATCAGTTAGAGAATCCACGAGATCCTGTGAGAGAGAATCCACGAGATCAGTGAGGAGAATCCACGAGATCAGTGAGGAGAATCCACGAGATCAGTGAGGAGAATCCACGCAGATCATAAGAGAGAGTCCAAGTAGGTCAGTGAAGCAAAAATCCACGATCAGCAAAGTCAAACGAAGTAAAGGCAGGGTTGTGACAAAAGCACAGTAAATTTAATTGAATGTACCTCCTGTATTTATAATAAATCCTCTGCCAGCCCCACCCATTTTCATGCATGGATGGCTGGGATTGGTCAGGTGAGCTGCTGGCCTGTGGGTCATTTGCATTATGGCAGTGAAAGTTTCTCAGAAATAACTTTAAACTTTCAAAACTTAGATTTAACTAGAATTAATAACTTTAATTTTATTTAAAATAAAAATTCTGGGGAAGTCACATCTTTGTTGGCTGTGAGATTGTCCTGACCTAGAGCCTTTATACTGAGATCTTCTACAAGAGACTATTTGTTTCTCTCAGTTTCAAATGAATCCTTACAGAGAGCCTAAAAGAACAAATCTAATGAAACACAGAGTTTTATTTTAGTTAAGTCTTAGAAAACTCTGTATTTTATTTAAGTATAACAGTTGATATGTGATAATCTGCCTTTTTTCATTAGACATCTTAACATTGTTGAAGCTGACCTCTGACCTTCCTGGGTTACTTTTAGTTGTTTGAATCAAAAGAAATAAGAGAAAGACACATTTGTAGTGAAGAGGATTTCACTCTGAGTCATTTGGTGTATATTTTGTGCTACTTTATGATAAAACTGCTAAGGCCCTTATAGTGAGATCTGGAGATATCAATCATATGTGATAAGGTTACCCAGATCTCAACTTGAAGCAGACTATCACACTGTGAATGTCTACAGGAGACTGTTTCACTTAGTTTCAAGTGCCTAAGAGAACAACTGTGATGAAGCAGAGACCATTTTAATTTATGTTGTTTTATATTAGTTTGTTTATTTACAAAGTCTGGGATTTTAAAACTGCTTTTGGTTGTTTTTGTAACTGTGGGTCAAAGAAATTTCCATGTTTTGAACTTTAGATGGGCACCTTTAAGCTCTTGTGAACAGTCTAATTAGCATAGCCATCCTCTCAACAATAACTGAATGTCCTCCATAGAAACTCACCCAAATTAGCACATTTAGCAGTGAGGTGTGAACATGATGTCTCATAGTTTCATAGCACTCAGCTGAATTTTAAAAACTATGTATGTACTTTCAGTATTGTGAAGGATACTTTGTCATAGTTTATATAAAAGTTGAAATGTGTTTAAGCTAACTTGTTTCATTATACAACAAGTATTATCTTGACAGTGTCTCAAACAAAGCAGAGACTGCTACACTGTCATGACCTCTGACCTTCCTGGGTTACTTTTAGTTGTTTAAATTAAAAAGAAAACAAAGAAAAATTTAGTGAAGAGAGAGTTTCACTCTGAGTCATTTGGTGTATATTTTGTGCTACTTTATGATAAACTGCTAAGGTTTTATAGTGAGATCTGGAGACATCCACCATATGTGATGAAGTTACCCAGATCTCAACTTGAAGCAGACTATCACACTGTGAATGTCTACAGGAGACTATTTGTATCAAACAGTTTCAAGTCAATCCTTAGAGACAAATAAGCATACAGAGAGCCGATTCAAAGTTCAAACAAATTCCGTATTGAACACTTTGAAAAAAAAAATCTCTCAATCAATCACAATCATAAGTAAAGTTATCTCACACTTTTATAAAAACATTCACAGGTCAGACCCTGAATGTTAATAAAATTTTATTAAAAGAAACCCAACATCAAGACAAGATAAGGAGTATTATCTCATCTTAACCCACCATGAGTACAGCTCTTTGCAGCATTTAGCAAGTTACAGTGGCAAGGAAAACTTCCCTTTAACAGGCAGAAAACCTCGGACAGAACCAGACTCATGTTAGACAGACATCTGCCTGACTGTGTTGGGGATAGAGAGACAGATAGAGGAGAGAGAGGGAGAGAGTATGGATAGAAAAAGAGGGAGGAGACACACAACAGACAGACATAGTCCAAGCTTGGCATTTAGACGGTTAGGAAACCAGCAGGCCATTCCGCAAAAAATCCAAAGCTGTAGCAGCTGGAGTCTGACAGGAAAACAGCAGCAGGGACATCACCAATCCAGATGAATCTAAAAGACAGACTCAGAGACCAAGAGAGTTGTATGGTCAGTAACTATCACCCACTCTCAGATCAGATGCAAAACACAAAGATTAAGGCATACATTTACAGTAAAGAGCAAAAATTTTTAAGATATTTAAAAAGAAACACTATACTTACATTTTACAAAGTACCTCTACAGCCCCAGGACATTGACAGTGCACAGGACCGTTAGATGCGTCTGCGAGTGCTGGTGCTGGTGCTAAGCTGGCGCTGATGCTGGTGCTGGCTGAGGACACTGACAGTTCAGGATTAGATCAAAAGTCTGGTGCTGGTGCTGGCGCTGATGCTGGCTGAGGACACTGACAGTTACACAGGACCGTAGATGATTTAAAGTCTGGTGCTGGTGCTGGCGCTGATGCTGGCTGAGGACACTGACAGTGACCGTTAGATGTTTACAAAGTCTGGTGCTGGTGCTGGTGCTGATGCTGGTGCTGGCTGAGGACACTGACAGTCACACCGTTTAGATGTGGCAAAGTCTGGTGCTGGTGCTGGTGCTGATGCTGGTGCTGGCTGAGGACACTGACAGTTACACAGGACCGTTTAGATCGTCTCTGCGTAAAATCTGGTGCTGGTGCTGGCGGATTGTTGCTGGCTGAGGATAACTGACAGACAGGAGGAGATTCGCGTAAAGTCTGGTGCTGGTGCTGGCACTGCTGGTGCTGGCAGAGGACACTGACAGTTACACAGGACCGTTAGATGCGTCTCTGCAAAGTCTGGTGCTGGTGCTGATGGCGCTGATGCTGGTGCTGGCTGAGACACTGACAGTTACACAGGAGGTGCATAAAGTCTGGTGCTGGTGCTGGTGCTGGCGCTGATTGTTGCTGGCTGAGGACACTGACAGTTACACAGGACCAGATCATTCGCGTAAAGTCTGGTGCTGGTGCTGGTGCTGGCGCTGGCGCTGATGCTGGTGCTGGCTGAGGACACTGACAGTGACAGGACCGTTTAGATCGTAAAGTCTGGTGCTGGTGCTGGCGCTGATGCTGGCTGAGGACACTGACAGTTACACAGGACCGAGAAGTCTGCATAAAGTCTGGTGCTGGTGCTGGCACTGATGCTGGCTGAGGACATGACAGTTCAGGGACCGAGATTCTGCGAAAGTCTGGTGCTGGTGCTGGTGCTGGCGCTGATGCTGGTGCTGGCTGAGGACAGACAGTTGCCAGGACCGTTAGATGCGATTCGCGTAAAGTCTGGTGCTGGTCAGCTGATGCTGGTGCTGGCTGAGACACTGACAGTTACAGGACCATTTAGATTGTCTCTGCATAAAGTCTGGTGCTGGCACTGATGCTGGTGCTGGCTGTACACTGACAGTTACACAGGACTTAGATTCGTTTCTGCATAAAGTCTGGTGCTGGCACTGATGCTGGTGTTGGCTGAGGACACTGACAGTTATACTTAGATCTCTGCAAGTCTGGTGTTGGTGCTGGTGCTGGTGCTGGTCTGGTGCTGGTGCTGGCCTGATGCTGGTGCTGGCTGAGGACACTGACAGTTACACAGAGTTTAGATTTCTGTAAGTCTGGTGGTGCTGGTGCTGGTGCTGGTGCTTATGGTGCTGGTGCTGGCTTAATTGAGGTAATTCTGCTGATGCTGGACTAGACTGGCTTAACAATGTCCTGGATTAGAACTTGAAAACAGATTGTTGACAGTGGATGAGTCTAACCCAGCCAAGAAAGGTCCAGGTCCCGAAGGACTTCTTTACGTAGTGAAAGAGGAGTTCTGTCATTCTGATAAATTCTGCTAGCGAGGAAAAAGAATGACATCTTTTTCTCTATACAACCTGGGCTTGAGGTTGGCTTTGATTTGGAATGGTTGATTAACCTTCCCACAATCTGCATGTCAGGGTGACACTGACAAATGGGTGAATGTGCATCGATGCACATGTTCTGTCCTTATGATTTGAAAAAGAACATGTACCCAGTCTCCTCCTCACTGGTGTTCTGGTGTATAGTCTGACCTCTTTGGCTGTGATTACACTGCCATGGTAGTCACAGACCACCTCACCAGTCTGAAACCTGTGGCAACAACATTACCTTTGCCTTCAATGTCCGCCACCATCAGTCCTTTCTACTTGAGAAGTGGTCAACTTTCGAATGTGTCCAGAATCCATCACCATGTCCACAGTTCCAGATGGCTTCCACCCCTTGATGATGCTCAGAGGTGGGGACGTTATTTCCCATCCCTGCCTAGAAATCCAGGCGTTACCCTTCTCAGTCGGGAGACGCCGGCTGAAGTATGCTGTGGAGAACACATTACAATGTTTCTGATTTACAAAATAGAATTGACAACTTTGAATCATGTACATAGGTGATAGATAAGTGAAAATATTTAATTAAACATTGAAAATAACAGAGAACATGCTGCACGCAAGTAGTTTCATCTGTGTTCAGCCAACGCTGCATAACTTGCTGCAAGTCTGACACCTTCCTGCGGACTTGTCTGGCACGATCCAGAGTCAGGTGTGTTCACCTGCAGTGTGTCAAATGCCACTTATATGTCCATTTGCACATTTGTACCAGAGGCAGGCTTGTCAGCAGCCTCTGAGAGCGCCCATACCATGACTGGGACCCTCATCTCCAGAGTCAACACTACATAAGAGGAGAAGGAGAAGAAGAGTATTTGATAAGTTCAGTGTGCCTACATATAAATTACGGTGGGTTTGATTATGTTTACAAATTGCTGATGGTATTAATTGTTGACAATAGAAGAAATCCTTACCTTGAGTCACCAGCGAGCCTTGCCAGCAGCTGATTGGCCCTCACAATGTTCTCTGGCTGCTTCATGATAGTGTTTCTCTGCCATCGCAGTGGAATCGTCAGGTAGTCGGCCACCGGAGACTTATCTGTGTCATTCATAGTCTTTGTGGCGTCTCGAAGACCCCGGTACTTGGCTGGTCACTGGCTTGAGATTGTATCTAAAGTGAAAGTTTAAAAACATTTTAATATGACATTAACTAACACATCGCACCAGAGAGCTGAGACAGCTGTTTACAGAAGTACATTTTGGAGGAAAATGAATCATGATGGTTAGCTTACTTTGAGTGCAGTTCAGGTCATTAGAGTTGTAGATCGTGGGTGATGAAAAGCGCTCCTCCTCATCATCATCCGAGTCAAAGCTTCCTGGAGAAGTTGAGGAGTTGTGGCCGCACATTTGTGAAGTACATATCAAACCACTGTTGGTAGCGGGAACATAGGAATAAAGATTAATTTCTTCTTCTGAACAACAGGTTCTGACTGACAGATCCTCAGAGGAAATCTGATGAACTTACACACTCCTCCTCCTGTGACAGAGCGAACGTGGCAACTTGCTGTGCGGCCGTTTTGTGCTCTTTCACACCAATAATGGTGTTGCCTGAACCGTCCGTCTTCCGCACCATCCACTCATGCACCTGCACAAAACAAGGACATCTCATTGATTAGTATGGGGAATGGCAAAAATGTCAGGTGAAATTTACTAACAATGCAGACAAGAAGAGCATAAGAACACTCACAGCCATGTGCTCCACCATGCCAGGTCGTTGCAGGTGCCTCAGGATGACCACTGCCTGGAGGTAGTAGACCACGAAGCTGCACTCCGCCATCTCCAGGGTTACGAATTTGTCAAGAAAGATCTTTGCCATCACTGCCATAAAGTCTTGCTTGGCAGCCCTCAGCACAGCCAAGCAGTCATTTGGTGTCAGCGGTTGTTGTTCGAGCAACATGGCATGCCTATGAGAAAATAGTTCAAATGTTATCAACAAATCATCACATTACATGCCACATTGCTCACATCGGTATACTGTAATCCAGTTAGGTGGGTGAGAACAGTTAAACTTACCTCTTTTGGGTGATCTCCTTGCTCACTTGCTTGGAGTTGCATTTCTGCAGAGACCCAACGAATTCTATGAAAAGTTTACAGTCGTCAAAGAGTGGCCGATCCTCATGCATCAAGTTGGTGTTGACTGTATGGTACATGAGGAATCTGTCGGAGGAAGTACAAGTATTCAAGTATATGTATTTAAGCCCAATTATGTTTATTGTCTACACAAGTGTTATACATACACATACATTGTATGAAAAAAACACCAAATGCGTTAGAAACTCGTACTACGACTTTAAAAAAAGAAGTTGAAGGAAGAAAAACACAAAGACAACAGCAAAAATGACCAAAGTGATCCTTAAAAAAATGTCAAAGGAGAAAAAGTAAAAGTTGAAGGAAATAAAGACAAAGTGTTAGGGGAAAACATAAAAAATTAAAGCTGCAAGCAGCATTGGACGGGTCCTCGCTGTCTCGCAGGTCCCTCATGCCCCATTGACGTCCATTTTGAGGGTTTCATCAGTTCAGGGGTCAGGAGTGTCAGCATGAGATTTGTGGGTCTTGATGAGACAAACATTTTGACGTTGGTTTGATCCCTCTAGTACATTCCTAGTGGAAGTTACAGCCATTTTAGTGGTGTTTGTCCATAGGGGGCGCTAGAGAGCATATTTTGGCATGTTTGGGATTATTCTTATCATTTTAGGAGTTGTTTTACATCATTTGGCATGTGTGTATGTTTTGGTCTGGCTGTGAACTTGTTTGGGGTGTCAAATCATTGTGCGAAATGGGGATTATCGAGTGAGCTTTTATTTTGAAGGGCATATTGCCGACTTCCTGTTTGAGGTAGGTCAGTAATGTCAGCACGTGATTTGTGGGTCTTGAAGGGTCCTTGTCCAAAGGGCAAGGACCTCTTCTCATTTTGTTATTTTTGGGGTTCAGTTTGATCACAGATAGACCCTGCTTTAGTTTTTCTGTGTCACAGTCCAGCTGAGGTGAACCTGTTAATCAGTGAGTGACATCATCAGCTGTGAAGATCAAGGCAGAGGAGAGTTCCATCAGTCTGAGGGCCTGCGCTCCAAGTGGAAACTTTTTTAAACAACTCCTCATAGATGCCACAATTTTGACTCAATCTCTCTAAAAATATGACCATTTTATGTGAAATTTTGTCAGGAATCCAGTAATGTAACTTTTAAAGCTGAAGTTTGTTTCGTTTTTTCTGTTTTGGCCCAACTGTCACAGGATGTCCCTTACTGTTCTGTCAGTCCTCCATTGAAGTCAATGGGCAGAGCTGCGAGGGCTGGTTCAGCATGACTAACTTTGAGGGCTTGTCATTCAGAAACCGTTTGAGAAACAACAAATCCCTCTATAACTTTTGTTCATCAATGTCTCCTCTCTCGTCTCACCGCATTTCAAGCTGATACCATTTACGGTGTCGGAGAAGATAATTTTTCCGTGGGACCTATTTTTCACCTGAAATTTTACTTTGAAGGGCAAATTGCAAACTTCCTGTTTGAGATAGGTCAGGGGTGTCAGCGCGAGATTTGTGGGTCTTAATGAGACGAACATTTCGGTGTTGGTTTCATTTCTCTACTACATTCCTAGTGGCCGTGAGGTCCATTTTAGTATTTCCAGGTGGCGCTAGAGAGCACATTTTGGCATGTTTGGGGTTAATTTTTCCATTTTATAAAATTTTTTGGCATACCGGAGGTGTGTGCCCGTTTTGGTGAGTTTTCGAGCATGTTTAGGGGGTCAAATTAAGGTTTATTTGCCCCCATAGGTTAATAATAAGAAGAAAGAAAGAAAGAAACGAAGCAAAAACAATAGGGTCCTTGCCCTTCGGGCAAGGACCTCTCTTGCTCTAGCAAGAGAGGTCCTTCCCTTTGGGCGAGGACCCTAATTAGGAGAAAAAAATAAAGTGTTAGGATAAGAAAACAAAGTTGTAGGAGAAAAAAATAAAGTGTGAGGCGAAAAAAAATAAAGTGGTAGGACAAAAAACAAAGTGGTGTAACTTCTAACTACAGGCTGTCCGCACTCTTTTGGAATGTCTTTTGGTAATTATTAGATTCTAGTTGATGAATGGTCTGTTATCACTCACCTTACGGAAGAAGAAAAAGCGAAATTAAGGCAAGTTTCAACGTCTCCTGCCTCTTCAGAAACCATCTCATCCGTGCAGAATGGGCCCATTTTATCCTCCGAGCTGTACAATAAATGTGGGAGTGTGAGGAAGATTGCTGCTTGCATCTCAAACAACGTAAAAACACTCATAAAAGCACGAAGGACTCCATTGCCGGTGCTCAAACAGGGTCGTTGATGCCGTCTCAAACACGATACAAGAAACACATTAGAAGGAAAAAAAGAAGAGGAGAGCGAGACGTAAACATTGGTTGTTAAGTGTGGGAAATGGTTACCATGGTAGCCTTTTCTTCGTTCTCCTCTGTAGCAGGTTTGGTAACCAGTTGCATGCATATCACCCCCTGCTGTTTCAAACTGAGTAAATACACAAGTGGGTCCGGCATGGTTCGATATTGCCAGTGTGAATGCATGATAGCAGGGGCGTAGGGGAAGGGGGTAACCATGCTGCAGCACGGTTCGAAACAAGTGGGCCTAGTGTGAAAGCACCCTAAGAGAAGCCAATATTTATTTGATTCTAAAAAAAGGGAAATGTCCTGAGGATTGGGCCTCATGTAGGTCAATCTTGCTACTGAATGTAAATTTAAAGGTTCTTTCCATATTCTTAGCAAGATGCTTAGAAGCTCTTCAACCAATCACAGTGAAGGAGGATCAAACTGGCTTTATTAAGGGACATAATTCTACAACAATATTAGAAGACTGTATAGTATTATTCATTTTTCTGAACAGCAGGCAATAGATGGCCTTGTGATTTCCTTAAGACGCTGAAAAAGCTTTGACAGTGTTGAATGATCATATATTTATTTTTTACACTTGAACGTTTTGGCTTAAGTGATGGCTTTGTTAAAAGGGCGAAGGTCCTGTATACTCATCCAATGGCTGCAGTCATAACTAATGGTTTTAGGTCCACAAATTTTAGGGTCTGGGGGGGTAGCAGACATGGCTGTTCTCTGTCACCTCTTTTGTTTGCGGTGGTGATTGAACCTCTTGCAGAGGCTATCAGATGAGACCCTTTGATGACTGGAGTGGATGTGGGTGAAAGATCATAAAAAATTACATTGTATGTTGATGATGTGTAACTTTTCAGGTCTGATACCTCTGCATCAGTGCCTCGGCTAATACATATTATTGCCCAGTTTGCTGCATTTCTGGATATAAAGTGAATTTTTCTAAATCAGAAGCAATGCCTCTGGGTAATTTGTGACAACATCCAGAAAATCCCAAACCTTTTCCATTCAAGTGGTCTCCTGCAGGTTTTACATATTTTGGCATCTATTACACCTAAACTCGATCAAATGTTTAAAACCAACTTTAACCATTATTTGATCAAAATTAGTAAGACCTGGAATGTTGGAACAGGCTCCCTATCTCATGGCTGGGCTTAATCTTACTCTAGAAAATTAACTTTCTCACACATTTTCTCTATGGCATACAATGATCCCCATCTGATTTAATCACAAAATAGTGAAACAACTGAATGGTTGGTCTAGTTCTTTTATTTGGTGTAAATGAAGAGCATGGATTAGGATGTCTGTGTTGCAATTACCAAGTGCTGTAGGTGGGCTGGATCTCCCAGATATTAAGAAATATCAATCGAGTGCCATCTAAGATACAGCGCTGATGCCTCTTAGAGCTGGCTTGATATTGAGAAGTCTGTATCTAATTGCCCTTTAAAAAAGCTATTTTTATTGATAAACTTCAGTGTGTCAAAAAACTTTGCAATAACTGGGTTATGATTAATACTGTAAGAGCTTGAAGGATCACACAGCATATTAAAGGCAAGGCAGGGCTTTCATTGGTTTGTAGCCCAATCACTAATAACCCTGACTAGCAGGGTCTTTAGATACAGTTTTCAAATGCAGGACAGCTGAGGAAATTTCTTCCTTTGTCCTCTGCTCTGTCCTCTTGCCTTTCAACCCAAGTTATGGAAAACCATGGTATATCTTAAAATGACTTTTTTCAATATCACCAGGTCAGAAACTTTATTATAAAAGACACATCTTTGCTTGCTGATAGGTCACACAGATAGAAAAACAAGTGCTTCTCTCTCAGGGGAATGCTTCCATAAGAACATACAGTATGCTGGTCTGAGGGATTGCTCATGTGTCAGTGCCCAGACTTTGGATATGGTCTGGGAAAGGGAGCTGGGTGTTGAGATACCTGAAAAGATGTGGGAAGACATCTGGGATCAGGCAACAAAAATAACGGTGTGTAACCGAACAAGAGCTTTGCAACTAAAGATTCTTCATAGAGCTGTTGCTCCAAGCCATCTCTCCAAATATAGATAGATAGATAGATAGATAGATAGATAGATAGATAGATGGATGGATAGATTTTTATTAATCCCTGAAGGAAATTCATGTAGTTTGGCAACAAGAATAAAAAATAAAATAAAGATTAAATAACAAACTAAGCAACAAAAGTAAAACAATAACAATACAAATTATATATACAATATTGATAATTCTATATACAAAAACAATAGTGGGCTCATCTTCCATAGATTAAAGAATTATAAACTCTGATGGCTGCAGGGAGGAACGATCTTCTGTATCTCTCAGTCCTGCAGCGCAGAGAGGTGAGTCGTCCACTGCTGCTGTTTCTCTGGTCAAGGATGATGTGAAGTGGGTGATCAGTGTGACGAATGATGGATGTCTCTCCATTTTGCCTTAAATGTAGGCCTGGATTTGGTGATCTTACTCACTGCTTCTGGTCTGGTGTTAAAATACTGAAATATTGGAATGATGTCTTATTTGAAATAGAAAAGAAAGAAGGAGTTTGAACTTGACCCAGTTTCCCTCCGTCTGGGTTTTCCTGATGGCTATGTGACTAATAAATATCAGAAAAAGCTGTACAGAAGGGAAAAGCATTCTTCAGCACTGGATTTCAGATAAAGTCCCCTCAGTTCATAGGAAAATAATCATCATAGGAAAATAATGGATTATAGCTCTGGACTTTTTGACTTGTCTCTTGAACTACAAATCTGATGCCTTTAAAAAAATATGGAGACCATTCCTGGATTATCTTAATGTCAATACTTTTGCTATAATGACAAGAGCATTTATGTAAGGAGAAGGGAGGATTTATTTTTATTTTTTCATTAAGCTCCGACTACATATTACATTTAACCCTATTCTGTAGAATGTACCTTTTTTGTATTGTTATTTCAAGCTTGTTGTTGTTATTGTATATTGTATTGTTATTGTAATATACAAAATATTATTGACTGTAACTATCATCATAGGGTTAGAATAGAGGACCTTAATCATTCCAATGAAACCCTGCCCAAAACCAAATCTACCAAGGACCTCCCACAGGTACTGCCACTCAAGTCGATCAAAAGCTTTCAGCATCGAGGGACAGCACTGCACAGGGGTCCCCGATATCTTTGGAAAAATTTATCACACGTAATAATCTTCGTATATTGTCTCCGGGATTTCACAAAACCAGTCTGGTCCTGGTGTACTTGATTGATTAAGTGAGGTTAAATTCTTGGTGCCTAAACTTTGGTAAATCCATTCACTTCAGGAAGAAAAATACTCAAATGCCTATAGTTATTACAGAGTAGAGGGTCTTTCTTAGGCAGAACAGCATGCAAAGCCATATTAACGTCACTAAGAAAAGAACCATTTTTATCTGAGGCCTATATCATATTTAACATATACTGTCCAAGATCTTCCCAAAATGTAGCGTACAATTCTGGAGGAATACCATCCAGTCCAGGTGCTTTCCCTCTTTTCATGCTTAAAATAGCATTTTTTGGCTTCCAATTCTGTTGCCTCCTCCTGATTCAAAGAGGGAAGGTTTAGATTTCCAAAGAAACCATAACATTTGAAATATCTGGCAATAGCTCTGATTTATACATTTTAAATTGAATTTACAAAATTCTGTGTTGATGTCCTGTGGATCTGTTAATATTCCATTGAAGGAGCAAATACATGTCATATTTGAACATTTTTCATTTTGTTTGGTCCTTAGCAAAAGCAAATGGCTGGGCCTAAGTCCATTAAAATAATAGTTTCTCCTGATTCTTACATCAAGAATTTTGCCCTTAGCCTTACCATTGAATTTAACCGTGTGAGTGGCATCAAGAATCATGTTTATATCCTTGGAAGGGGAGGCTTGATGGATGTTTTCAAGGTCAAATAATTAACCTGTAACTGGTCAATTTTCACTAACCTAGATTTATTCTGATATGCTGAAAATGATATTGCAGTGCTGCGTATGAATCCTTTTAAGGTGCCCCCAAAAATTTGTGGATCATCAATGAAAACTTTGTTTCTAGTTAAACATTTTTGTAACCCATCTTTTAAAAACTGACAAAATGGCCTTAATCAGCATAGATAAGGTGAAGCACCACTGACTATCTTTTTAGGTGTATTCTTAAAAATTATCTTAAACAACACAATGTTATGGCCGGAAATAGAAGTAGGTAAAATCAAAGAACTGCAAATTTTATTTATCAGTGAAGCAGAAGTAAAAATAAAGTCAATACAGGAGTTAAGGTCTGTGTCAAAAGACTAAAGTCAGCCATAAATTTAGTAAGATAGTTTGAGAAAGTATTATGGGAGTGATGGTTTGAGTGGTGTGTTCGGTCAATCATAAGGTAATTGGCATTCATGTGAGCACCAGAAATTAAAGAAAAAATCCTGCATGTTAGACAGCAGATCTACTAAAAAAGTATAGAAGTCTGAACCATGTTCGTTAGGAGCAAAATAGATATAAATGCCACTTTTATGCCTGCTATAATTGTAACATGATAATGACAAAACTGGTTTCAAAAAAGCTTTACATCCCATTTTATTCACTGGGCAGCAAGAATGTATGAGCAATGCTTGTGTTTTAAATTGTTACTGTCCCTAAAACTGTCACACTTTCACTGTAAGTTTGTTGATTTATTTCCCACATGTATTGTTATTTATTGCCTTAAACTTTTATCTTGAAAATGTATTTATTATGATATGTGCTGATGACCTTCTGGCCATGTCACTTTGTATATGAGCTCATGATTTCAGTTGGAAATTACCTGGTAAAATAATGGTTAAATAAAAAAAATTGAAAATAAAATGAAAACAGGATGGCATGGTGGTGCAGCAGGTAGTGAACAAGCCTAACAGCAAAAAGGTTCCCTGATTTGATCCCCGGGTAGGGCAAGGCCTTTCTGTGTGAAGTCTGCATGTTTTTTTTTTAAACATGATTGTGAACATACTTTAGAAATCATAAAAAAGAATACATGCACCTGAGATGAGACATTAAATGACCTCTTAAATATGTTCATCCATAATTTTAGCTGCTATTTAGGGTTGAACAACTAACAGTCCAACTGCTGTGAAACAGCTGTAAGACGACATTATGACATCCCATTATTATCTGGGGTTTAGCTCTTCCCACAGCAATGGATCCACCTCAGAAAGAGCTCTGATCAGAATAGAGCTGGCCATATTCCCTTTCTTGAACTGAGTCGATCACTTCTCGTGCTTTATCCCTCTGTCTTTGGTTTTGATCTTCTGCATCTCCTCATCATTTAGAACATAATGCTCCAGGAGCTTATCCAGGAGTTGGTTCAGGACTGGATCAGACACACTGTCAACAAACTCAGTCCTGACTGAGCTCAGTGTCTTTGTAGGGGCCACTGCAGGGTCCCTGTCTACTGCTTGGACAACACTCTGAAGAGTTTCTCTTCTTGCACCTGGAAAAAAACACAAAAAGACCCTTGTCAAATATTTGGCATCTATGAAAACACAAAGTTTACTGCTAAACAAAGGATATAATGAATGCTAATTTCAAAAAGAGTTGGAACGTTGAGCATATGTGAATAATGACAACACAATATTTTGCAAATCTATTTCCAACCTGAGTATAACTAAATGAAGCACAAAGACATGAAGTCAATGTATCTTCAGGCAGATTAGTGGCAGTTGTAAAAGGTCCAGCAGCCAATTGACTCGTAGATGACAGCCATTCATCTTCATCAGAAGCACCAGGATCCAGAGAAGAAGAGCTTCTCAACAGAATTGGCATACAGTATGTTAGATTAGACAGTCTTTGTTAAATCTTTGTGTTATTTGTGCTTGTATTTCAGAGGTCCTGTAGGTTAAGGGCGTTAGTGAAGTTGTTTGTTTCAGTTGTTTGTAATCCTCTTTACCTTTTGGATCATTTATTTTAGTCCTTCAGATATTTAATTTCAATTTGAGTATTTTACTTTTACTAGTGCTTCTTAGTTTGCCCTTTTCAGTCTTATTTTGTTAAACTTGCTTTATTTTTCTTAAATAAAAAATAACTTTAATTTAAACCATTTTAAATTTGTTTATTTGTGTTAAGTCCCTTTTCTCCATTGAGAAGAGTTGTTACATCCATTGAATCACCCCTCAGGCAAAATCTTTCAGCATTCAACAATCTGCAGCCGTATCATCTTTTATGTTTACAACATCAACATTAACAACATTAACAACTTTGAGGGAATTAGTTCTTCCTATACAATAGTGATAACTTAACTGATTACATTCTGCTCTGCACAGATGTTGCTCCCTCCATCAGTTTTAGGGGGTTTTACAAGGCTACAGTTGCCTTCACTTTGTCAGCCTAAATCCACTGACTCGAAATTCCAGTCTCTTTCATCTGCCCTTCATGAACTTATCCCACCTTCAAAGTAGTCACCCTTTAGGAGCCAAAACAGTCAAGAAAGTCTACACTCATACACTCAGACATCACAGCAGCCGATACTTCCTCCATCATCATGTTATCTTTAATCTTTAACTAGCTCCACAGATGCCGAGCCTCACCCTTACCTCCAAGGAGGCAGTCCTCCACAGTCTGGCCCCAGCACACTCTTTGCTGAATCTGACAATTTCATGCTGCTATCTGTAGTCCTACTCTACAATAGCAGCTGGAATAATACACTGATACATCTAGCCAACATCTTTGTAGGCCTAAGACTTTTGTCCTTTCCCCTGCTCTGACATTTGGAACATGTGACCATTATTCCATCTATCAAGAAATTCCTGAGACACACACAGCAGAGTAGATATACCCAGAGGTCAAGAGTTCATCCTCAAAGTGTTTTGTTTTAATTTTATTTATACCGGCAGCTGCTCTTCTTTTCCAAATGCATGTCCATCTTGGATCCACTACACATGCTAACATCATTCAAATCCAGATCATGCATTATTCAGTCCCACCTAGCAGGAATTAACTTTTGTCATCAAACTTATCACAGGACTCTACCGCACTTCAGTCTTCTGAACTCGTGTAACCATGTCGACGAAGTCCAAGACAACAGGAACTTATTGTTACAAGCTCCTGTTTCTCATCTCTGATCAACTTAGCCTGATATTCACTTTACTTGTTAGGGATTCTTATCTCATCTGACATATTTAACCCGGTGCTCCCACTAGCCTCTTTGTGCTCATCAGACATTTGGAATCTATCCCTGACCACTGTAATCCTTCCATCATTTTGGGCCGTCTTACATACACATACCTCAGTTCCCTTGCATTCATGTTACAGGGAAGAAGGGCTGTAATCAACCAAAGAAATTGTTGGTCGACCAAAATACAGCTATTGTCACCAAAAATCGACCAATCACACGGGGGGCAGTGGACCACGGCTCAGTAAAACTAATATCAGCACCTGCTTTTGTTTTAGCCCAGTTTTTCTGCTTTTTGTCCCTTTTAAAATGCGCCACAAAATGACGTGCTGCTGCTGGATTAAACTAGTAACTGTTAAAGAATGGTGCTGCATTAGTCTGCCTGTGTCAGGCCAACTGTAATAATCAGCCTTTGCATGTGAGACCCTGCACTCTGCAGTCAGCTGGCTGCAGACCAAACACCCTCAGGCCCTCCTCCTCATCTCTGGGGACTTTAATCACACCTCTCCATCCTCCACTTTGCCCACTTTCACCCAGTATGTCACCTGCCACACCAGAGACAAAAAATTCTGGACTTACTGTATGCAAACACCAAGGATGCATACAAGTCATCACCCCTCCCTCCCCTGTGGAGATCAGACCACAACCTGGTTTATCTCCAGCCCGTGTACAAACCACTTTTCCACAGGCAGCAAGCTGTGACCCGCGCAGTTAAGAGATGGTCTGAGGAGACTGAAAAGGCTCTGACGGGAAGGTTTTGAGTCAACTGTGTGGAAGGAGTTCTGTGATCCTCACAGGGAGGACATCGACAACCTCACAGACTGTATAACGGATTACATTAACTTCTGTGTGGAGGACACTGTACTCACCAGGATCAGACGGTGCTTTTCCCATGTTCAGCACGGGAAAAGAAAGAACTCATTCAATTTTGGACTACCTTCATTAGTTACCAAGCAGATATTCTTCAGTGAAGAGTGTATGTCCTCAGTATCTGTGACAGATGTAGGACTATCTTCATAAGGTACCAAGCAGATCTCTGTCTGTGAAGAGTGTCTGTCCTCATATCAGAGTCTAGGTCCATATATGGACTGATGGAATCACCAAAGCAGCACCAGAGGAACGTCCTTTGATCCAGAGGTCCAATCAGCAGCAAGGGAAGATCAAAGGAACATGTTCTGCCTCCTCCCCCTCGTTGCCATAGTAACTGTTAAAGAATGGTGCTGCATTAGTCTGCCTGTGTCAGGCCAACTGTAATAATCAGCCTTTGCATGTGAGACCCTGCACTCTGCAGTCAGCTGGCTACAGACCAAACACCCTCAGGCCCTCCTCCTCATCTCTGGGGACTTTAATCACACCTCTCCATCCTCCACTTTGCCCACTTTCACCCAGTATGTCACCTGCCACACCAGAGACAATAAAATACTGGACTTACTGCATGCAAACACCAAGGATGCATACAAGTCATCACCCCTTCCTCCCCGGGAGAGATCAGACCACAACCTGGTTTATCTCCAGCCCGTGTACAAACCACTTTTCCACAGGCAGCCAGCTGTGACCCACGCAGTTAAGAGATGGTCTGAGGAGACTGAAGAGGCTCTGAGGGACTGTTTTGAGTCAACTGTGTGGAAGGAGTTCTGTGATCCTCACGGGGAGGACATCAAAAACCTCACAGACTGTATAACGGATTACATTAACTTCTGTGTGGAGGACACTGTACTCACCAGGACTGTACGGTGCTTTTCCCATGTTCAGCATGGGAAAAGAAAGAACTAATTCAATTTTGGACTATCTTCATTAGGTACCAAGCAGATCTCTGTCCATGAAGAGTGTCTGTCCTCAGTATCCTAACAAAGTAAGTCCTATGACTAACTTTGTTCGGTACCAAGCAGATCTCCGTCTGTTAAGTGTATCTGTCATCCTCAGTGTCTGTGACGGACGTAGGAATATCTTCATTAGGTACCAAGCAGACCTCCGTCTGTGAAGAATGTCTGTCATCCTCAGTATCTGTGACATATGTCGGACTATCTTCATTAGTTACCAAGCAGATCTCCGTCTGTGATGAGTGAAGAGTGTCTGTCATCCTCAGTATCTGTGACAGATGTAGGACTATCTTCATTAGGTACCAGGCAGATCTCCATCTGTGAAGAGTGTTAGTCATCCTCAGTATCTGTGACAGATGTAGGACTATCTTCATTAGGTACCAAGCAGATCTCCATCTGTGAAGAGTGTCTGTCCTTAGTATCTGTGACAGATGTAGGACTATCTTCATTAGGTACCAGGCAGATCTCCGTCTCTGAAGAGTGTCTGTCATCCTCAGTATCTGTGACAGATGTAGGACTATCTTCATTAGGTACCAAGCAGATCTCCGTCAGTAAAGAGTGTCTGTCATCCTCAGTATCTGTGACAGATATAGGACTATCTTCAATAGGTACCAAACAGCTCTCCATCTGTGAAGAGTTTCTGTCATCCTCAGTATCTGTGACAGATGTAGGACTATCTTCATTAGGTACCAAGCAGATCTCCATCTGTGAAGAGTGTCTGTCCTTAGTATCTGTGACAGATGTAGGACTATCTTCATTAGGTACCAGGCAGATCTCCGTCTCTGAAGAGTGTCTGTCATCCTCAGTATCTGTGACAGATGTAGGACTATCTTCATTAGGTACAAAGCAGATCTCCATCTGTGGTCCTTGTTGACCAAAATGTTGGTCTGTGTACTTACCTCTGTGTTGTTCATTGTTCTTGCTCTGATGTTGAATTAAGTCTGCACAATCCTGATCTTACTTATATAGACATATCAGAGTCTATGTCCATATATGGACTGATGGAATCACCAAAGCAGCACCAGAGGAACGTCCTTTGATCCAGAGGTCCAATCAGCAGCAAGGGAAGATCAAAGGAACATGTTCTGCCTCCTCCCCCTCGTTGCCATAGTAACTGTTAAAGAATGGTGCTGCATTAGTCTGCCTGTGTCAGGCCAACTGTAATAATCAGCCTTTGCATGTGAGACCCTGCACTCTGCAGTCAGCTGGCTACAGACCAAACACCCTCAGGCCCTCCTCCTCATCTCTGGGGACCTTAATCACGCCTCTTCATCCTCCACTTGGCCCACTTCCACCCAGTATGTCACCTGCTACACCAGAGACAATAAAATACTGGACTTACTGTATGCAAACACCAAGGATGCATACAAGTCATCACCCCTTCCTCCCCGGGAGAGATCAGACCACAACCTGGTTTATCTCCAGCCCATGTACAAACCACTTGTCCACAGGCAGCCAGCTGTGACCTGCACAGTTAAGAGATGGTCTGAGGAGACTGAAGAGGCTGTGAGGGACTGTTTTGAGTCAACTGTGTGGGAGGAGCTCTGTGATCCTCACGGGGAGGACATCAACAACCTCATGGGCTGTATAACGGATTACATTAACTTCTGTGTGGAGAACACTTTACTCACCAGGACTGTACGGTGCTTCTCCAACAACAAGCCCTGGATTGATCCTGAGATAAAGGCTCTCCTGAAGGAGAAGAAGAGAGCCTTTAAGTCAGGAGACAAGGAGGAGCTGAAGTCTGTGCAGAGGGAGCTGAGGAGGAAGATCCGAGAGGGGAAGGACAGCTACAGGAGGAAGATGGAGGACCAGCTGCAGCAGAACAACAACAGTGGAGTCTGGAGGGTCTGTGGGGGACCAGAGGTGGGTGAACGATCTAAACCTGTTCTTCAGGGGGTTTGATCAGCCACCTGCCCCTCCCCCCGCCTTGCCAGCCCTGCCTTCCATGATGTCCAGCCCTCAACCACCCCCACTGCTACTCCTGCCAGGAGTCCAACAACCCAACCCACACCTTCTAACACCCAGCCCCCCTCCTCCAGCCTGTCCCTCACATCCACCCAGGTGAGACATGAGCTCAGGAAACTAAAGACCAAAAAGGCTGCAGGTCCGGATGGCATCAGCTCCAGGCTGCTGCAGACCAGCTGTGTGGGATTGTGGAGCACATCTTCAACATGAGTCTGATGCTGGCGAGGGTACCACAGCTGTGGAAGACATCCTGTCCGGTACCAGTGCCAAAAAAACACCCCAAGGACCTGAACAGCTACAGGCTGGTGGCACTGACGTGTCATTTGATGAAGACACTGGAGAGGCTGGTTCTTTCCCACCTCCGGCCTCTGGTGAGCTCATCGATGGATCTGCTTCAGTTTGCCTACCAGCCTGGCAATCGGAGTGGATGATGCTGTCATCTTTCTGATGAACAGGGCTCTGTCTCACCCGGAGAAGCCTGAGAACTCTGTGAGGATCATGTTCTTTGATTTCTCCAGTGCTGTCAACACCATCCAGGCTCTTCTACTGAGAGACAAGCTGGAGCACACGGGGGTGGACCACCACCTGTCGGGTTGGATCCAGGACTACCTCACAGTATGTGAGGACTAGGGACTGTGTGTCTGACATGGTGATCTGCAGTACAGGGGCCCCGCAGGGAACGGTTCTGTTGCCTCTCCTCATCACCCTGTACACTGCGGACTTCATGTACAGGATGGACAGCTGCCACCTGCAGAAGTTCTCTGACGACTCTGCGATCGTCGGCCTCATCACTGAGGAGGATGAGCGGGAGTACAGAGGACTGACGCAGGACTTTGTGGACTGGTGCCAACAGATCCACATCCAGATCAACATGGGGAAGACCAAGGAGCTGGTAGTGAACTTCCTTAGGTGTAGACCCCCCCCACCCAACACCGGTTAGCATCCAGGGTTTGGACATCGAGACTGTGAACTCCTACAGATACCTGGGTGTTCACCTTAACAATAGACTGGACTGGTCTGACCAGGCGAGCGCCCTCTACAGGAAGGGCCAGAGCAGACTCTACCTGCTGAGGAGACTGAGGTCATCAGCTGTGTCTACAGAAAACCAGGTTCAAGTACACATTTATCACAATAATGGAAAGAATGTTTTCCTCAACAAAACAAAAAAACACTTATATTTGTGGGGATTATAACATTGATTTGCTGAATCCAAACAAGAATAAATCAGAAGATGAATTTATTGAAATAATGTATAGTATGAGTTTTTTCCCAACAATATCTTAAACCAACCAGAATAACATCCCATTGTGCTTCTGTAATTGATAATATTAGAAATGATATGGAAAGTAAAGTGATAAGTGGAATTTTAATCAACGACATTAGTGATCACCTGCCTGTTTTTCTTATTTCTGAATGTGATAATAACAAAAGAAAGAAATTAAAGGAAATTAAATTAAAGAGAATAACAACTGAAGAATCTATAGATGCTTTAAAAAACGATCTAATGAATTGAAATTGGACTAATGTATACAACAAGACAGCAGTGGATGAGGCTTATGACTTATTCTTAGATATATTAACACATCTATATGATAAGCATTGCCCGCTTAAAAAGTGTAGCACTAAGAACGTGCAGAAAACCCATGGATGACCAAAGGACTACAAAATGTATGCATAAAAATGAACACCTTGTCTGGAATGTTTCTTAAAAGCAAAACAAAAGAGGCAGAGTTAAAATATAAGAAATATAAAAATAAATTAACAACTATTATGAGAGTGTGCAAGAAAGACTATTATATAAAATTGTTAGAGAAGAATAAAAATAATGCTAAAGGCATATGGACTATTCTGAATAGTATTATTAGAAATAAACAAAGAAATCAATCATTTCCTGATCATTTTTCAGATAAGGGAAGGCAACTTCTCACAGTGAAGGAAGTGGTTGATGGTTTTAACAGCTCTTTGTTGATGTTGGTCCCAATTTGGCAAAAGAAATTAATGTAACTGGGAAGAAGCAAGCTGATCTGGAATGCTGTGAGAGAAATGTAGATTCAATGTCTTTGGGAACTGTTGATAAACTGGAAATTATTGCTATTGTAAATAGAAGTGTCAACAAGACTTCTACAGATTGGAATGACATCAATATGGCACTGGTAAAGAAGATAATTGAGGGAATAGCTGATCCACTTACTTATATATGTAACCTTTCATTTAAAACTGGCATCTTCCCAGATAAAATGAAACTGGCTAAAGTGATTCCATTATACAAAGCTGGCAATAAAACATCTGTTCACAAATTATAGACCTGTTTCCTTACTTTCACAGTTCTCAAAGATACTGGAGAAATTATTTGTACAGAGATTGGATGACTTTATTGACAAACATAAATTAATAAATGACAGTATGGTTTTAGACCATCTAGATCTACTTCTCTGGCTCTTATGGAGCTAATAGAAGAGATAACAGGATGCATCGATAAAAAGAAAATATGCAGTAGGTGTTTTCATTGATTTAAAGAAGGCTTTTGACACGATTGACCATTGCTATATTTTACAAAAGAGAGCCATAAGGATTGTTCACCATGCTGAGCACCTTGCTCATACAAATCCTTTGTTTTTAAAATCGAGGATTTTAAAATTCTGGGACTTAATAAAATTTAAAACAGGTCAGATTTTGTTTAAAGCTGGAATAAGTTGTTACCAAGCAACATCCAAATGATGTTCATGGTCAGAGAGGCAGCATACAATTTAAGAGGGAATTTAAATTTAAACAACCAACCATCCATTCAACACTGAAAAGTATGTGCATCTCTTTTAGTGGTGTAAAATTGTGGAATGAACTAGAGGAGGACTTAAGAATGTGCATTAACTTAAAACAATTTAAAAGTAACTACAAAAAAAACACTCTTGTTCTGCTATAAAGAACTGGACAGCTAATTTCATTATCTTTTTATTTTAAATAATTGAGTCAGTCAACATGCTTTTAACTAAGGTTCTTTTTATATTAAAGTTGTTTGTTTTATTCTAAGATTATGTGAATTATGAAATTATATGACAGTGTAAGGAGGGGCTGAACTTGATAAGCTTTGCTTCCTTCAGCCCCTTCTCGAACTCGCCCTTTATCATTGTATGCTATTTTTTCCCATTACACATATTGTTTGTTTTTATGTATGTGCTTGTTTGAGACAAATAAAAAATCAAATCAAATCAAAAATCATTTACAGTAATGTTACTGTCTTTATTACAGTAAATAACTGTAGATTTCACAGCCGTTTCTTATAGTGTACTGAACTAAAATAGTTATCATTATGAATCCAGTTGCTAATGGTATGTTTTCATGGTCAAGGAAGCTAAATATTTACATGAAATAAAGGTAGGACTAATATTTATGGTGGAAATCACAATATGGGCGAGGACTGTGGCACTGGCAAAGGTCTGTTTTCTAGTTATTTGATGTATTTCTGTCGTGTTTTCATTTTTTGTGAAGCGCTTTGGGTTGCATTTTATGTATGAAAAGTGCTATATAAATGGTTTGATTTGATTTAGGACAGATGGGGTCATCTCACCTGGTTTCCACCATTTGTAGCAGCCTCCCGCGGTCTGGCCAGGTCTGGTTTCACACCATTCCCTGTCCTTCTTTTACTCTCTTTTGGTTTGATGTTTAAATAGTTTTTTTCTCAAAGGCTCTTAGCTGACAGTTCCACTTCATGCAAGAGCCCAAACAGCGGTGACAATCTCTTTGGGGCTTTGGCACGCGCGCAGGAAATGTTCCCCTTAAAAAACACAGTGGGCACACCCCTTCCTCCAAGAGCCCCACCCAGAGATTTCTGCCAGCTTTCTGGGATTAATTAAACTACAAACCAACCAGCTGCAGGGCGGGCATTGGCTGCACTGGTTTAATTTTAGTTGGATACTGAATGACAAAATCACAAGTATGCCATTCCACATCATATTGATACCTATAATGTCTTCCTACAGATGCCATTGGGGAACTCGCCCTGAAGCAGTTGCCAGCCTTGCTTCCTCCAACTGCGTACAAACTTGACCGTGGCTGTGGTGCAAAAATGGTTCGCCACACCATCGAAGAATGCGGCTTGACCTTCATTGATCATAAGCCTGTAAGTCCTCCAGCACATCTAAAGGGGAACTTTTTCATTTTATTAAGATATACCTGTTATTCCTGGGCTCAAGAATGCACTAGCTTAACAATAGTCAGAAAATAGCCTTTCTACAAGCTTACAATGTGTTGGTCACTGTCAAAGCATCCTGGGCTTCGAGAACATCTCAGCAGTGCCACAGGCTGATCACCTTCATACCACACCACACTGATGCAGTGATTTGTTCTAAAACAGGCCCCAACAAAGTATTGAGTGCAGAAATGAACATATTTATAAGAAGGTTGACACTTTTGTATTGTAACCCATTTGGACCATTCTTTCTTTTTTAGCCTGGAACAAACATGGTGGAATATCTCCATGAGGCCAAGGCATCAAGACCATATCCTTATGTCCTGACGCTGGGAAACGACAATCTGCATGCAACTCAAGCCTTTGTTATTCTTGCCTGACAGGCTCTTGAACATGATGTACTGCTTCAGGCCATTGATGTCTGCTTCAACGCATTTTATATCTTTGACATTAATTACCCGAAGCCATGTCAACACGTGTGGGAATTCCTGCAGAGTGCGGTGTATGAAATGCCAGGAGGGGGGTCGAAACTGGTCAAATTTCTTCAAACAAGAATACATAATTGCAAGTAGAGATAAATGAAGGACAGCTAACTACAAGGCAAAAAACTGAAAAATTGTTACTAGGCCTGTTAAATGTTGTCAGTTGTTTAACGCTAAATGTTGTACTGACACTGATTTAAAGATGCTGTGAGGAGTTTCTAAATAATTACAAAAAAGTCTCACTTTTAGATAAATGCCTGATCAAAATACACACTTATTGATGAGTTTTATAGCATCAAAATAGGTTATCTATAAATGCTATTCCTTAGCCTTCCATTCGGGTCGGACAGGGCTGGACTGGCCTGGATACTCAACTTCCAGAACAAGACAATGAAAACTAGAGCAAATTTTTTATTATTTATATTGCACCTCTTAGAGCACCGGGCTGTAAGTATAAATAGCCGGCTACAACTACGATAATAAGTTTTCCAAAAATTGCTTGTTGTCACACATCAAAAACTACCACTATGAAACTAGAAAGAGATAAATTACCTCGTCGCCTTGCATCCTGTAAGCTGTTGAAAAAACGCAGTTGTAGACCGATGCAGAGTTCGGATGAAGGTCCTTATTGCATCCATAGCTTCAAAACAAACACACACTGTGGATCGTAAACGTCTGTGATGCGTTCTAGTTGTAGTCAGAAGTAGGAATTTTGAGCTTCAAGTAGGAAACTGCAACTGGAACGTTCCTCAAAGTCAGAATTTCCTCCTGGGAATGCGGTGAAACCTCGCCACCCTCGGGTTGACAATGGAAGATGGATGCCCCCAGTGTGAACAGTTATTTAGCTCCTGTAATAATCCATTTATTTGCACTTCTGACTGGGTTGTGTCGCTCTAGATCAGCTGTATACATAGTATTGTTAGACTTATATTTACAAAAATGCTGCCATAGTGATAATCACATTCTTCATGTGATATTTGTGAACAACAACACAGGGCGTGCTAACAACAGCTAACAATAGCCTGGTAGATGGGCATGTTTTTTTTTATTTTAACTGGAACGCTGATAACTGTGAGATGATGTCATCCCCATTTCCAAGGTTACTGGAACTCAGCATTACGACAGTGCCGGGCTCATGGGTAGCAGAGTCTTTTACGTTGCCGGTAACAGATTCTCCTCACAGTCCCTTTAAACTGTTCGTTCTAGACCTGAATGATATATGTTGATATGAAATGTTATATGAAATGTTATATGTAATATTGTGGATATTTTGTGAAAATAAATTTCAAGGTGGCACCTTGCACAGATTCCAGTATTGTTTTAAGTGTTTATTGCACAATATATACTTTGCATGACCAAATCTAGCATGTTTTTGTTATAGGTTATAGTTTTATGGATATGGGAAGTCTATTGCAATTTACTTTCTTATAGATTGTACTGTAATGTGTTAGAATTAATCTGGCATTTTAGTTAATTTGACCCTGTATTTGGGTAGAGTAAATAACAAATATATGTCGTTGAAATAAAGCAGAATTGTAGTTAATTTGACCCAGCATTCGGGTAGAGTAAATAACAAATATATCAATCAATCAATCAATCAATCAATCAATCAATCTTTATTTGTATAGCGCCAATTCATAACAAGTGTTATCTCAAGACACTTTACAATAGAGCATAAAGCTCTTCATTTTATGGATACACATATATGCATAGATACATATATACATATAAAATATACATATACATATATATACAACTATATACATCCAACACCCAACATGAATCCAAATAGCCAATCATGGATCCCTCCATCATGGCAGCAAGAAAAAACCTTCTGTTAAGCAGCAGGAAATCTTGAATGTGGATCCCAGTCTCATGATGAACAGCAAATCCACACGATGCTGTGTCGGGTGTGAGGGCAAAATAAGGGAGGTAAGAGGAGACAAGTGGACTAGAATGGTAACTAAAGTTAGGGACAGGTTCATGTACCATAGACCTGTCGTCTGATTTATTAGAGGGTAGCCTCTTGAGATGCTACATCTCATTTTCAGGAGGGTCCTCATGTCTGAATGGTTGTGGTGAACATTTTCTAGAAGTATAATCTTAGATATTCTTACTGAAAATAAGAATTTATGGTAGTGACGAACTCATGGGTGCTCAAATATATGTAGTTGAAATAACCCAGAATTGTAGTTAATTTGACCCAGCATTTGGGTAGAATATTTAACTCATCTGCTGGGTTAAAATGGACCAACCCATCTTGCTGGGTTAAATTAACTACTGCTGGGCTGGTGCTATAGTGACCCAGCGGTTGGGTTATAAAACAGCCCAAATTGGGTTATTTTTAACCCAACAGTTTTAGTGTGCAGACGTAAGACTTTCTTCATTTGGTACACTATAAAGGGGTTGCTTTAAATTTTACAGTATTATTATTCTGGCAACAAGATGCACGTCTAATGAGGAGGACTTCCTCATTAGAAGTGCATTCAAACTCATTAACCAGGGTCACTTTCCTGGATTTCATGGACTTTGGTATCCTGGGCATAATGTTACAAAGTACTTGCCACATGTGTTGTGCGATGATCCTCACACTGGGAAAAGCTTTCACACTCCTCCAAGCTAGAGAGCTAGTTGTTCACCTTCTCTGTAACCTCATCAACTCTGAGCTCTGTCAGTATCTGTGTGCTAGAGCTCTGGATGTCACCCTTAACACCCATCTTCTCAGCCAATGTCTGTGCTATGAGGCTGCCCATGTCTCCAAGACACTTAGACACCTGGTCCTTTGGCACAAACATAATGCTCGACCATCACTCTCACACTGCAAGAGCTCAAAGATGTGTGTTGCTGCAACATCGATTAATTCCAAACACATCTCCGTCAGTTTGGGTTTTGTTCTCGGGTCCAGTGATCCAGCCTCTAGATTAAGCCACTGCATGGATGTCAGGCGGACGCCCGAGTAGGTCCTTGTTGACCAAAATGTTGGTCTGTGTACTTGCCTCTGTGTTCATTGTTCTTGCTCTGATGTTGAATTAAGTCTGCACAATCCTGATCTTACTTATATAGACATATCAGAGTCTATGTCCATATATGGACTGATGGAATCACCAAAGCAGCACCAGAGGAACGTCCTTTGATCCAGAGGTCCAATCAGCAGCAAGGGAAGATCAAAGGAACATGTTCTGCCTCCTCCCCCTCGTTGCCATAGTAACTGTTAAAGAATGGTGCTGCATTAGTCTGCGTGTGTCAGGCCAACTGTAATAATCAGTCTTTGAATGTGAGACCCTGCACTCTGCAGTCAGCTGGCTACAGACCAAACACCCTCAGGCCCTCCTCCTCATCTCTGGGGACTTTAATCACACCTCTCCATCCTCCACTTTGCCCACTTTCACCCAGTATGTCACCTGCCACACCAGAGACAATAAAATACTGGACTTACTGTATGCAAACACCAAGGATGCATACAAGTCATCACCCCTCCCTCCCCTGTGGAGATCAGACCACAACCTGGTTTATCTCCAGCCCGTGTACAAACCACTTGTCCACAGGCAGCCAGCTGTGACCCGCGCAGCTAAGAGATGGTCTGAGGAGACTGAAGAGGCTCCGAGGGACTGTTTTGAGTCAACTGTGTGGAAGGAGTTCTGTGATCCTCACGGGGAGGACATCGACAACCTCACAGACTGTATAATGGATTACATTAACTTCTGTGTGGAGGACACTGTACTCACCAGGACTGTACGGTGCTTTTCCCATGTTCAGCATGGGAAAAGAAAGAACTAATTCAATTTTGGACTACCTTCATTAGTTACCAAGCAGATCTTCTTTAGTGAAGAATGTATGTCCTCAGTATCTGTGACAGATGTAGGACTATCTTCATAAGGTACCAAGCAGATCTCCATCTGTGAAGAGTGTCTGTACTCAGTATCTGTGACAGATGTAGGACTATCTTCATTAGTTACCAAGCAGGTCTCCATCTGTGAAGAGTAACTGTAGTCGAGAGTATACGTGACAGATGTAGGACTATCCTCATTAGTTACCAAGCAGATCTCCATCTGTGAAGAGTAACTGTCTTCCTCAGTATCTGTGACAGATGTAGGACTGTCTTCATTAGTTACCAAGCAGATCTCCATCTGTTACGAGTGTCAGTCTTCCTCAGTATCTGTGACAGATGTAGGACTATCTTCATTAGTTACCAAGCAGATCTCCATCTGTGAAGAGTAACTGTAGTCCTCAGTATCTGTGACAGATGTAGGACTATCTTCAATAGTTACCAAGCAGATCTCCATCTGTGAAGAGTATCTGCAGTACTCAGTCTCTGTGACAGATGTAGAACTATCTTCATTAGTTACCAAGCAGATCTCCATCTGGGAAGAGCAACTGTAGTCAAGAGTATCTGTGACAGATTTAGGACTATCATCATTAGTTACCAAGCAGATCTCCATCTGTGAAGAATAACTGCAGTACTCAGTATCTGTGACAGATGTAGAACTATCTTCATTAGTTACCAAGCAGATCTCCATCTGTGAAGAATAACTGCAGTACTCAGTATCTGTGACAGATGTAGAACTATCTTCATTAGTTACCAAGCAGATCTCCATCTGTGAAGAGTAACTGTAGTCCTCAGTATCTGTGACAAATGTAGGACTATCTTCATTAGTTACCAAGCAGATGTCCATCTGTTACGAGTGTCAGTCTTCCTCAGTATCTGTGACAGATGTAGGACTATCTTCATTAGTAACGAAGCAGATCTCCATCTTTGAAGAGTTACTGTCTTCCTCAGTATCTGTGACAGATGTAGAACTATCTTCAATAGTTACCAAGCAGATCTCCATTTGGGAAGAGCAACTGTAGTCAAGAGTATCTGTGACAGATTTAGGACTATCTTCATTAGTTACCAAGCAGATCTCCATCTGTGAAGAGTGACTGCAGTACTCAGTCTCTGTGACAGATGTAGAACTATCTTCATTAGTTACCAAGCAGATCTCCATCTGGGAAGAGCAACTGTAGTCAAGAGTATCTGTGACAGATTTAGGACTATCTTCATTAGTTACCAAGCAGATCTCCATCTGTGAAGAGTGACTGCAGTACTCAGTATGTGTGACAGATGTAGGACTATCTTCATTAGTTACCAAGCAGATCTCCATCTGTGAAGAATAACTGCAGTACTCAGTATGTGTGACAGATGTAGGACTATCTTCATTAGTTACCAGGCAGATCTCCATCTGGGAAGAGCAACTGTAGTCAAGAGTATCTGTGACAGATTTAGGACTATCTTCATTAGTTATCAAGCAGATCTCCATCTGTGAAGAGTAACTGTAGTCCAGAGTATCTGTGACAGATGGAGGACTATCTTCATTAGTAACCAAGTAGATCTCCATCTGTGAAGAGTAGCTGTAGTCCAGAATATCTGTGACAGATGGAGGACTATCTTCATTAGTTACCAAGCAGATCTCCATCTGTGAAGAGTAACTGTAGTCCAGAGTATCTGTGACAGATGTAGGACTATATTCATTAGTTACCAAGCAGATCTCAATTTGTGAAGAGTGTCTGTCATCCTCGGTATGCGTTACAGATGTAGGACTATCTCCATAAGGTACCAAGCAGATCTCCATCTGTGAAGAGTGTCTGTACTCAGTATCTGTGACAGATGTAGGATTATCTTCATTAGTTACCAAGCAGACCTCCGTCTGTGAAGAGTGTCTGTCCTCAGTATCTGTGACAGATGAAGGACTATCTTCATTAGTTACCAAGCAGACCTCCGTCTGTGAAGAGTGTCTGTCATCCTCAGTATCTGTGACGGATGCAGGACTATCTTCAGTAGGTACCAAGCAGATCTCCATCTGTGAAGAGTGTCTGCCTTAGTATCTGTGACAGATGTAGGACTATCTTTGTTAGGTACCAAGCAGATCTCCGTCTGTGAAGAGTGTCTGTCATCCTCAGTATCTGTGACAGATGTAGGACTATCTTTGTTAGGTACCAAGCAGATCTCCATCTGTGAAGAGTTTCAGTCATCCTTAGTATCGATGACTGATGTAGGACTATCTTCATTAGTTACCAAACAGATGTCCAAAAAACAGAGTGTTGACACTGATGAGCAGAGTCCAAGCACCAAGAAACAGAGTCACTACACTGATAAAATGAGTTAAAGCACCAAGAAACAGAGTCACTACACTGATGAACAGAGTCCAAGCACCAAGAAACAGAGTGTAGACACTAATGAAAAGAGTCCAGGCACCAAGAAACAGAGTCACTACACTGATAAACAGAGCTAAAGCACCAAGAAACAGAGTCACTACACTGATGAACAGAGTCCAAGCACCAAGAAACAGAATGTAGACACTAATGAAAAGAGTCCAAGCACCAAGAAACAGAGTGACTACACTGATGAACAGAGTCCAGGCACCAAGAAACAGAGTGGCTACACTGATGAAAAGTCCAGGCACCAAGAAACAGAGTCACTACACTGATGAACAGAATCTAAGCACCAAGAAAACAGAGTGACTACACTGATGAACAGATACCAAGCACCAAGAAACAGAGTGACTACACTGATGAACAGAGTCCAGGCACCAAGACACAGAGTGACTACACTGATGAACAGAGTCCAAGCACCAAGAAACAGAGTGACTACACTGATGAACAGACTCCAAGCACCAATAAACAGAGTGTCTACACTGATGAACAGAGTCCAGGCACCAAGAAAAAGAGAGACTACACTGATAAACAGAGTTCAAGCACCAAGAAACAGAGTGTCTACACTGATGAACAGAGTCCAGGCACCAAGAAACAGAGTGTCTGCATTGATGAACAGAGTCCAGGCACCAAGAAACAGAGTCACTTCACTGATGAACAGAATCCAGGCACCAAGAAACAGAGTGACTACACTGATGAACAGAGTCCAGGCACCAAGAAACAGAGTCACTACACTGATGAACAGAGTCCAGGCACCAAGAAACAGAGTGTCTGCATTGATGAACAGAGTCCAGGCACCAAGAAAATGAGTGACTACACTGATGAACAGAGTCCAGGCACCAAGAAACAGAGTGTAGACACTAATGAAAAGAGTCCAGGCACAAAGAAACAGAGTCACTACACTGATGAATAGAGTCCAGGCACCAAGAAACAGAGTGTCTGCATTGATGAACAGAGTCTAGGCACCAAGAAACAGAGTCACTACACTGATGAACAGAGTCCAGGCACCAAGAAACAGAGTGACTACACTGATGAACAGAGTCCAAGCATCAAGAAAATGAAAGTCTGGATTGATAAACAGAGTTAAAGCACCAAGACACAGAGTCACTACACCAATGAACAGAATCCAAGCACCAAGAAACAGAGTGTTGACACTAATGAAAAGAGTCCAAGCACCAAGAAACAGAGTCAATACGCTGATGAACAGCGTCCAAGCACCAAGAAAAAAGAGTGACTACACTGATGAACAGAGTTGAAGCACCAAGAAACAGAGTCACTACACTGATGAACAGAGTCAAGGCACCAAGAAACAGTGTCACTACACTGATGAACAGAGTCCAGGTACCAAGAAACAGAGTGACTACCATGATGAAAAGAGTCCAGGCACCAAGAAACAGAGAGACTACACTGATGAACAGAGTCCAGGCACCAAGAAACAGAGTGTCTACACTGATGAACAGACCCCAAGCACCAAGAAACAGAGTGACTACACTGATGAACAGAGTGCATGCACCAAGAAACAGAGTGTCTACACTGATGAACAGAGTCCAGGCACCAAGAAACAGAGTGACTACACTGATGAACAGAGTCCAGGCACAAAGAAACAGAGTCACTACACTGATGAACAGAGTCCAGGCACCAAGAAACAGAGTGTCTGCACTGATGAACAGAGTCCAAGCACCAATAAAAAGAGTCACTACGCTGATGAACAGAGTCCAAGCAGCAAGAAACAGAGTCACAACTCTGATTAACAGCCATTACACTGATACACAGAATCACTACATTGATAAACAGAGACCAAGCACCAAGAAACAGAGTGTCTGCATTGATGAACAGAGTCCAAGCACCAAGAAACAGATTGTCTACACTGATGAACAGAGTCCAGGCACCAAGAAACATAGTCACTACACCCGGAACAGAGTCCAGGCACCAAGAAACAGAGTGACTACACTGATGAACAGAGTCCAGGCACCAAGAAACAGAGTCACGACACCGATGAAAAGAGTCCAACCACCAAGAAACAGAGTGACTACACTGATGAAAAGAGTCCAGGCACCAAGAAACAGAGTGTAGACACTAATGAAAAGAGTCCAAGCACCAAGAAACAGAGTCACAACACTGATTAACAGTCATTACACTGATAAACAGAGTCACTACACTGATGAACAGACTCCAAGCACCAAGAAACAGATTGTCTACACTGATGAACAGAGTCCAAGCACCAAGAAACAGAGTGACTACACTGATGAACAGAGTCCAGGCACCAAGAAACAGAGTCACTACACTGATGAACAGAGTCCAGGCACCAAGAAACTGAGTCACTACACCTGCGAACAGAGTCCAGGCACCAAGAAACAGAGTCACTACACTGATGAACAGAGTGCCGGCACCAAGAAACAGAGTGACTGCACTGATGAACAGAGTCCAGGCACCAAGAAACAGATTGTCTACACTGATGAACAGAGTCCAAGCACCAAGAAACAGAGTCACTACACTGATGAACAGAGTCCAGGCACAAAGAAACAGAGTCACTACACTGATGAACAGAGTCCAGGCACCAAGAAACAGAGTGTCTACACTGATGAACAGAGTCCAAGCACGAATAAACAGATTGTCACTGCAACTGATGAACAGAGTCCAAGCAACAAGAAGCAGAGTGTCTGCAATGAAGAACAGAGTCCAAGCACAAAGAAATAGAGTGACTACACTGATGAACAGAGTCCAGGCACCAAGAAACGGAGTCACTACACCAATGAAAAGAGTCCAGGCACCAAGAAACAGAATGTCTTCATTGATGAACAGAGTCCAAGCACAAAGAAATAGAGTGACTACACTGATGAACAGAGTCCAGGCACCAAGAAACAGAGTGACTACACTGATGAACAGAGTCCAGGCACCAAGAAACAGAGTGTCTTCACTGATGAACAGAATCCAGGCACCAAGAAACAGAGTGACTACAATGATGAACAGAGTCCAAGCACCAAGAAACAGAGTGTCTGCATTGATGAACAGAGTCCAAGCACCAAGAAACAGAGTCACTACACTGATGAACAGAGTCCAGGCACCAAGAAACAGAGTCACTACACTGATGAACAGAGTCCAAGCACCAAGAAACAGAGTGTCTGCACTGATGAACAGAGTCCAAGCACCAAGAAACAGAGTCACTACAATGATGAACAGAGTTCAAGCACAAAGAAACAGAGTCACTACACTGATGAACATAGTCCATTCACCAAGAAACAGAGTCACTACACTGATGAACAGAGTCCAAGCACCAAGAAACAGAGTCATTACACTGATGAACAGAGTCCAAGCACCAAGAAACAGAGTTACTACACTGATGAACAGAGTCCAAGCACCAAGAAACAGAGTGACTATGCTTATGAACAGAGTCCACGCAGCAAGAAACAGAGTGTCTGCACTGATGAACAGAGTCCAAGCACCAAGAAAAAGAGTGTCTGCACTGATGAATGGAGTCCAAGCACCAATAAACAGTTTGTCTACACTGATGAACAGAGTCCAGGCACCAAGAAACTGAGTCAATACACCTGCGAACAGAGTCCAGGCACGAAGAAACTAAGTCATTACACTGATGAACAGGGTCCAGGCAGCAAGAAACAGAGTCATTACACCGATGAAAAGAGTCTAGGCACCAAGAAACAGATTGTCTACACTGTTGAACAGAGTCCAAGCACAAATAAACAGAGTCACTACACTGATGAACATAGTCCAGGCACAAAGAAACAGAGTCACTACACTGATGAACAGAGTCCAGCTACCAAGAAACAGAGTGTCTACACTGAAGAACAGAGTCCAAGCACCAAGAAACAGATTGCCTGCAATGATGAACAGAGTCCAAGCACCAAGAAACAGAGTGTCTACACTGATGAAAAGAGTCCAAGCACCAAGAAACAGAGTGTCTAACTTATGAACAGAGTCCAGGCACCAAGAAACAGAGTCATTACACAGATGAACAGGGTCAAGGCACCAAGAAACAGAGTCACTTCACTGATGAACAGAGTCCAAGTACCAAGAAACAAAGTGACGACAATGATGAACAGCGTCCAAGCACCAGGAAACAGAGTGTCACTACACTGATTAACAGTCATTGCAATGATAAGCAGAGTCACTACACTGATGAACAGAGAACAAGCACCAGGAAACAGAGTGACTACACTGATGAACAGGGTCCAAGCACCAAGAAACAGAGTTACTACACTGATGAACAGAGTCCAAGCACCAAGAAACAGAGTGTCTGCATTGATGAAAAGAGTCCAAGCACCAAGAAACAGAGTCACTACAATGATGATCAGAGTCCAAGCACCAAAACACAGAGTGACTACACTGATGAACAGAGTCCAAGCACCAAGAAACAGAGTCATTACACAGATGAACAGAGTCCAAGGCACCAAGAAACAGAGTCACTTCACTGATGAACAGAGTCCAAGCACCAAGAAACAGAGTGTCGACAATGATGAACAAAGTCCAAGCACCAGGAAACAGAGTCACTACACTGATGAACATAGTCCATTCACCAAGAAACAGAGTCACTACACTGATGAACAGAGTCCAAGCACCAAGAAACAGAGTCATTACACTGATGAACAGAGTCCAAGCACCAAGAAACAGAGTTACTACACTGATGAACAGAGTCCAAGCACCAAGAAACAGAGTGTCTGCATTGATGAACAGAGTCCAAGCACCAAGAAACAGAGTGTCTGCGTTGATGAAAAGAGTCCAAGCACCAAGAAACAGAGTGTCTAACTTATGAACAGAGTCCAGGCACCAAGAAACAGAGTCATTACACAGATGAACAGGGTCAAGGCACCAAGAAACAGAGTCACTTCACTGATGAACAGAGTCCAAGCACCAAGAAACAAAGTGACGACAATGATGAACAGCGTCCAAGCACCAGGAAACAGAGTGTCTACACTGATGAACAGAGTCCAAGCACCAAGAAACAGAGTCACTACACTGATGAACAGAGTCCAAGCACCGAGAAACAGAGTCACTACACTGATGAACAGAATCCAAGCACCAGGAAACAGAGTCACAACACTGATTAACAGTCATTACATTGATAAACAGAGTCACTACACTGATGAACAGAGTCCAAGCACCGAGAAACAGAGTCACTACACTGATGAACAGAATCCAAGCACCAGGAAACAGAGTCACAACACTGATTAACAGTCATTACATTGATAAACAGAGTCACTACACTGATGAACAGAGACCAGGCACCAAGAAGCAGAGTGTCTTCACTGATGAACAGAGTCCAGGCACCAAGAAACAGAGTCACTACACTGATGAACAGAGTCCAGGAACCAAGAAACAGAATGACAACTCAGATTAACAGCCATTACACTGATACACAGAATCACTACATTGATGAACAGAGTCCAAGCACCAAGAAACAGAGTGTCTGCATTGATGAACAGAGTCCAAGCACAAATAAACAGAGTCTACACTGATGAACAGAGTCCAGGCACCAAGAAACATAGTCACTACACGATGAACAGAGTCCATGCACCAAGAAACAGAGTCACTTCACTGATGAACAGGGTCCAGGCACCAAGAAACAGAGTCACTACACCGATGAAAAGAGTCCAGGCACCAAGAAACAGAGTGACTTGACCGATGAACAGAGTCCAAGCACCAAGAAACAGAGCGTCTGCATTGATTAACAGAGTCCAAGCACCAAGAAACAGAGTCACAACACTGATTAACAGTCATTACACTGATAAACAGAGTCACTACACTGATGAACAGACTCCAAGCACCAAGAAACAGATTGTCTACACTGATGAACAGAGTCCAAGCACCAAGAAACAGAGTGACTACACTGATGAACAGAGTCCAGGCACCAAGAAACAGAGTCACTACACTGATGAACAGAGTCCAGGCACCAAGAAACTGAGTCACTACACCTGCGAACAGAGTCCAGGCACGAAGAAACGAAGTCATTACACTGATGAACAGGGTCCAGGCAGCAAGAAACAGAGTCATTACACCGATGAAAAGAGTCTAGGCACCAAGAAACAGATTGTCTACACTGTTGAACAGAGTCCAAGCACAAATAAACAGAGTCACTACACTGATGAACATAGTCCAGGCACAAAGAAACAGAGTCACTACACTGATGAACAGAGTCCAGGTACCAAGAAACAGAGTGTCTACACTGAAGAACAGAGTCCAAGCACCAAGAAACAGATTGCCTGCAATGATGAACAGAGTCCAAGCACCAAGAAACAGAGTGTCTGCAATGAAGAACAGAGTCCAAGCACCAAGAAACAGAGTCACTTCACTGATGAACAGAGTCCAAGCACCAAGAAACAAAGTGACGACAATGATGAACAGCGTCCAAGCACCAGGAAACAGAGTGTCTACACTGATGAACAGAGTCCAAGCACCAAGAAACAGAGTCACTACACTGATGAACAGAGTCCAAGCACCAAGAAACAGAGTCACTACACTGATGAACAGAGTCCAAGCACCAAGAAACAGAGTCACAACACTGATTAACAGTCATTACATTGATAAACAGAGTCACTACACTGATGAACAGAGTCCAAGCACCGAGAAACAGAGTCACTACACTGATGAACAGAATCCAAGCACCAGGAAACAGAGTCACAACACTGATTAACAGTCATTACATTGATAAACAGAGTCACTACACTGATGAACAGAGTCCAGGCACCAAGAAACAGAGTGTCTGCACTGATGAACAGAGTCCAAGCACCAATAAAAAGAGTCACTACGCTGATGAACAGAGTCCAAGCAGCAAGAAACACAGTCACAACTCTGATTAACAGCCATTACACTGATACACAGAATCACTACATTGATAAACAGAGACCAAGCACCAAGAAACAGAGTGTCTGCATTGATGAACAGAGTCCAAGCACCAAGAAACAGATTGTCTACACTGATGAACAGAGTCCAGGCACCAAGAAACATAGTCACTACACCCGGAACAGAGTCCAGGCACCAAGAAACGGAGTCATTACACTGATGAACAGGGTCCAGGCACCAAGAAACAGAGTCACTACACCGATGAAAAGAGTCCAGGCACCAAGAAACAGAGCGTCTGCATTGATTAACAGAGTCCAAGCACCAAGAAACAGAGCGTCTGCATTGATTAACAGAGTCCAAGCACCAAGAAACAGAGTCACAACACTGATTAACAGTCATTACACTGATAAACAGAGTCACTACACTGATGAACAGACTCCAAGCACCAAGAAACAGATTGTCTACACTGATGAACAGAGTCCAAGCACCAAGAAACAGAGTGACTACACTGATGAACAGAGTCCAGGCACCAAGAAACAGAGTCACTACACTGATGAACAGAGTCCAGGCACCAAGAAACAGAGTCACTACACTGATGAACAGAGTCCAGGCACCAAGAAACAGAGTCATTACACTGATGAACAGAGTCCAGGCACCAAGAAACACAGACACTACACTGATGAACAGAGTTCAGGCACCAAAAAACAGAGTGTGTAAACTGATGAACAGAGTCGAAGCACCAAGAAACAGAGTCACTACACTGATGAACATAGTCCAGGCACAAAGAAACAGAGTCACTACACTGATGAACAGAGTCCAGGTACCAAGAAACAGAGTGTCTACACTGAAGAACAGAGTCCAAGCACCAAGAAACAGATTGCCTGCAATGATGAACAGAGTCCAAGCACCAAGAAACAGAGTGTCTGCAATGAAGAACAGAGTCCAAGCACAAAGAAACAGAGTCACTACACTGATGAACAGAGTCCAGGTACCAAGAAACAGAGTGTCTACACTGAAGAACAGAGTCCAAGCACCAAGAAACAGATTGCCTGCAATGATGAACAGAGTCCAAGCACCAAGAAACAGAATGTCTTCATTGATGAACAGAGTCCAAGCACAAAGAAATAGAGTGACTACACTGATGAACAGAGTCCAGGCACCAAGAAACAGAGTGACTACACTGATGAACAGAGTCCAGGCACCAAGAAACAGAGTGTCTTCACTGATGAACAGAATCCAGGCACCAAGAAACAGAGTGACTACAATGATGATCAAGGTTCAAGCACCGAGAAACAGAGTGTCTGCATTGATGAACAGAGTCCAGACACCAAGAAACAGAGTCACTTCACTGATGAACAGAGTCCAGGCACCAAGAAACAGAGTCACTACACTGATGAACAGAGTCCAAGCACCAAGAAACAGACTGTCTGCACTGATGAACAGAGTCCAAGCACCAAGAAACAGTCACTACAATGGTGAACAGAGTTCAAGCACAAAGAAACAGAGTCACTACACTGATGAACATAGTCCATTCACCAAGAAGCAGAGTCACTACACTGATGAACAGAGTCCAAGCACCAAGAAACAGAGTGTCTACACTGATGAACAGAGTCCAAGCACCATGACATAGAGTGTCTACATTGATGAACAGAGTCCAAGCACCAAGAAAAAGAGTGACTATGCTGATAACCAGAGTCCAAGCACCAAGAAAAAGAGTGTCTGCACTGATGAATGGAGTCCAAGCAGCAAGAAACAGAGTGACGACACTGATGAACAGAGTCCAAGCACCAAGAAACAGTTTGTCTACACTGATGAACAGAGTCCAGGCACCAAGAAACTGAGTCAATACACTGATGAACAGAGTCCAGCACGAAGAAACAGAGTCATTACACTGATGAACAGGGTCCAGGCAGCAAGAAACAGAGTCATTACACTGATGAAAGAGTCTAGGCACCAAGAAACAGAGTCTACACTGATGAACAAAGTCCAAGCACCAAGAAACAGAGTCACTACACTGATGAACAGAGTCCAGGCACCAAGAAACAGAGTCACTACACTGATGAACAGAGTCCAAGCACCAAGAAACAGAGTGTCTACACTGAAGAACAGAGTCCAAGCACCAAGAAACAGATTGCCTGCAATGATGAACAGAGTCCAAGCACCAAGAAACAGAGTGTCTGCAATGAAGAACAGAGTCCAAGCACCAGGAAACAGAGTGTCTACACTGATGAAAAGAGTCCAAGCACCAAGAAACAGAGTGTCTAACTTATGAACAGAGTCCAGGCACCAAGAAACAGAGTCATTACACAGATGAACAGGGTCAAGGCACCAAGAAACAGAGTCACTTCACTGATGAACAGAGTCCAAGCACCAAGAAACAAAGTGACGACAATGATGAACAGCGTCCAAGCACCAGGAAACAGAGTGTCTACACTGATTAACAGTCATTACAATGATAAGCAGAGTCACTACACTGATGAACAGAGAACAAGCACCAGGAAACAGAGTGACTACACTGATGAACAGGGTCCAAGCACCAAGAAACAGAGTTACTACACTGATGAACAGAGTCCAAGCACCAAGAAACAGAGTGTCTGCATTGATGAAAAGAGTCCAAGCACCAAGAAACAGAGTCACTACAATGATGATCAGAGTCCAAGCACCAAGAAACAGAGTGTCTAACTTATGAACAGAGTCCAGGCACCAAGAAACAGAGTCATTACACAGATGAACAGGGTCAAGGCACCAAGAAACAGAGTCACTTCACTGATGAACAGAGTCCAAGCACCAAGAAACAAAGTGACGACAATGATGAACAGCGTCCAAGCACCAGGAAACAGAGTGTCTACACTGATTAACAGTCATTACAATGATAAGCAGAGTCACTACACTGATGAACAGAATCCAAGCACCAGGAAACAGAGTGACTACACTGATGAACAGGGTCCAAGCACCAAGAAACAGAGTTACTACACTGATGAACAGAGTCCAAGCACCAAGAAACAGAGTGTCTGCATTGATGAAAAGAGTCCAAGCACCAAGAAACAGAGTCACTACAATGATGATCAGAGTCCAAGCACCAAGAAACAGAGTGTCTAACTTATGAACAGAGTCCAGGCACCAAGAAACAGAGTCATTACGCAGATGAATAGGGTCCAGGCACCAAGAAACAGAGTCACTACACTGATGAACAGAGTCCAAGCACCAAGAAACAAAGTGACGACACTGATGAACAGCGTCCAAGCACCAGGAAACAGAGTGTCTACACTGATGAACAGAGTCCAAGCACCAAGAAACAGAGTCACTACACTGATGAACAGAGTCCAAGCACCGAGAAACAGAGTCACTACACTGATGAACAGAATCCAAGCACCAGGAAACAGAGTCACAACACTGATAAACAGTCATTACACTGATAAACAGTCACTACACTGATGAACAGAGTCTAAGCACCAAGAAACAGAGTGACTACACTGATGAACAGAGTCCAAGCACCAAGAAAAAGAATGAATACACTGATGAACAGAGTCCAAGCACCAAGAAACAGATTGTCTACACTGATGAACAGAGTACAAGCACATAGAAACAGAGTGTCTGCACTGATGAACAGAGTACAAGCACCAAGAAACAGAGTGTCTGCACTGATGAACAGAGTCCAAGCACCAAGAAAAGAAACAGAGTGTACACTGACTGATTAATGGAGTCCAAGCACCAAGACAAAGAATGAATACACTGATGAACAGAGTCCATGAACCAAGAAACAGAATGACTACACTGATAAACAGAGTCCAGGCACCAAGAAACAGAATGACTACACTGATGAACAGAGTCCAGGCACCAAGAAAAAGAGTAACTACACTGATAAACAGAGTCCAAGCACCAAGAAAAAGAGTGTCTGCACTGATGAATAGAGTCCAAGCACCAAGAAACAGATTGACTACACTGATGAACAGAGTCCAGGCACCAAGAAACAGAGTCACTAAACTGATGAACAGAGCCCAGGCAGCAAGAAACATAGTGACTACACTGATGAACAGAGTCCAGGCACCAGGAAGCAGAGTGACTAGACCTGCGAACAGAGTCCAAGCACCAAGAAACAGAGTGACTACTCTGGTGGACAGAGTCCAAGCACCAAGAAACAGAGTCACTAAACTGATGAACAGAGCCCAGGCAGCAAGAAACATAGTGACTACACTGATGAACAGAGTCCAAGCACCAAGAAATAGAGTCACTACAATGATGATCAGAGTTCAAGCACCGAGAAACAGAGTGTCTGCACTGATGAACAGAGTCCAGGCATCAAGAAACAGATTGTCTACACTGATGAACAGAGTCCAAGCACCAAGACTATCTTCAATAGTTACCAAGCAGATCTCCATCTGTGAAGAGTAACTGTAGTCCTCAGTATCTGTGACAGATGTAGGACTATCTTCATTGGTTAGGTACCAAGCAAATCTCCTCCTGTGAAGAGTAACTGTAGTCCTCAGTATCTGTGACAGATGTAGGACTATCTTCATTACTTACCAAGCAGATCTCCATCTGTGAATAGTAACTGTAGTCCTCAGTATCTGTGACAGATGTAGGACTATCTTTAGTAGGTACCAAGCAGATGTCTGTCTGTGAAGAGTAACTGTAGTCCTCAGTATCTGTGACAGATGTAGGACTATCTTCATTACTTACCAAGCAGATCTCCATCTGTGAATAGTAACTGTAATCCTCAGTATCTGTGACAGATGTAGGACTATCTTCATCAGTTACCAAGCAGATCGCCATCTGTAAAGAGTAACTGTAGTCCTCAGTATCTGTGACAGATGTAGGACTATGTTTAGTAGGTACCAAGCAGATCTCCATCTGTGAAGAGTGTAACTGTAATCCTCAGTATCTGCCTGTGACAGATGTAGGACTATCTTCATCAGGTACCAAGCAGATGTCCATCTGTGAAGAGTAACTGTAATCCTCAGTATCTGTGACAGATGTAGGACTATCTAGTAGGTACCAAGCAGATCTCCATGTGTGAAGAGTGTCTGTCATCCTCAGTATCTGTGACAGATGTAGGACTATCTTCATTAGTTACCTAGCAGATCTCCATCTATGACGAGTGTCTGTGATCCTCAGTATCTGTGACAGATGTAGGACTATCTTCATTAGTTACAACTAATGATGATAGTCCTACATGCCAAAGGGACACGTTTTAAATGCCCGTTTACCCAGGCCCAAGCAAGAGAAAACTGGATCCAATCTTGTTACTCGTCATAGCTGTCCCTGAGTCACGCTCATCTGGCCCCTCTCCCAGGACCTGTTTGCCTTGGGTGACCCACGCCTGCTTTTAAAAAGGCTGGCGCCAGTGACCTGCTCTCTGGCTCTGGCGCCTGCACCCTTCTGCCTGAGCTCCATGCCCATTTACTACAATTTTTAATAAATGTAAATGATCATTTTGCGCATCAGCCAAGACAATCTTCAGTCAAGATTGTCTTGGCTGATTTGAGTGATGAGATTTTGAGTAATTCTGAATCCATGAGTAGCTTGAATGCTTTGGAGGACCCAGGCCTTGGCAGGAAGTCCTCCTCATTAGACGTGCATTCAAACTCATTAACCAGGGTCACTTTCCTGGATTTCATGGATTTTGTTATCCTCGGCATAATATTACAAAGTACTTGCCACATGTTTTGTGCGATGTTCCTCACACTCCGGGGATGAGCTTTCTCACACTCCTCCAAGCTAGAGAGCTCCTCGTTCACCTTCTCTGTAACCTCATCGACTATGAGCTCTGTCAGTATCTGTGTGCTTGAGTTCTGGATGTCACCCATGACACCCATCTTCTCAGTCAATGTCTGTGCTATGATGCTGCCCATGTCTCCAAGACACTTGGACACCTGGTCCTTTGGCACAAACATAGTGCTGCATCTCCGTCAGTTTGGGTTTTGTTCTCAGGTCCAGTGATCCAGCCTCTAGATTGAGCCACTGTATGGATGTCAGCTGGTCCACAAACGAGGCAATAAGTGGCCTGAATAGGTCCTTGTTGACAAAAATGTTGGTCTGTGTACTTACCTCTGTGTTGTTCATTGTTCTTGCTCTGATTGTCGAATTAAGTCTGCACAATCCTGATCTCACTTATATAGACATATCAGAGTCTATGTCCATATATGGACTGATGGGATCACCAAAGCAGCAGCAGAGGAACGTCCTTTGATCCAGAGGTCCAATCAGCAGCAAGGGAAGATCAAAGGAACATGTTCTGCCTCCTCCCCCTCGTTGCCATAGTAACTGTTAAAGAATGGTGCTGCATTAGTCTGCCTGTGTCAGGTCAACTGTAATAATCAGCCTTTGCATGTGAGACCCTGCACTCTGCAGTCAGCTGGCTACAGACCAAACACCCTCAGGCCCTCCTCCTCATCTCTGGGGACCTTAATCACGCCTCTTCATCCTCCGCTTGGCCCACTTCCACCCAGTATGTCACCTGCCACACCAGAGACAATAAAATACTGGACTTACTGTATGCAACCACCAAGGATGCATACAAGTCATCACCCCTTCCTCCCCTGTGGAGATCAGACCACAACCTGGTTTATCTCCAGCCCATGTACAAACCACTTGTCCACAGGCAGCCAGCTGTGACCCGCACAGTTAAGAGATGGTCTGAGGAGACTGAAAAGGCTCTGAGGGACTGTTTTGAGTCAACTGTGTGGGAGGAGCTCTGTGATCCTCACGGGGAGGACATCGACAACCTCATGGGCTGTATAACGGACTACAATAACTTCTATGTGGAGAACACTTTACCCACCAGGACTGTACGGTGCTTCTCCAACAACAAGCCCTGGATTAATCCTGAGATAAAGGCTCTCCTGTAGGAGAAGAAGAGAGCCTTTAAGTCAGGAGACAAGGAGGAGCTGAAGTCTGTGCAGAGGGAGCTGAGGAGGAAGATCCAAGAGGGGAAGGACAGCTACAGGAGGAAGATGGAGGACCAGCTGCAGCAGAACAACAGTGGAGTCTGGAGGGGCTGTGGGGGACCAGAGGTGGGTGAACGATCTAAACCTGTTCTTCAGGGGGTTTGATCAGCCAACTGCCCCTCCCCCCACCTTGCCAGCCCTGTCGCGACCCTCATCTGCATCTGAAGGTCACTGTCTCACCCTAACCTCCTCCCTGCCTTCCATGATGTCCAGCCCTCAACCACCCCCACTGCTACTCCTGCCAGAAGTCCAACAACCCACCCCACACCTTCTAACACCCAGCCCCCCACCTCCAGCCTGTCCCTCACATCCACCCAGGTGAGCCATGAGCTCAGGAAACTAAAGACCAAAAAGGCTGCAGGTCCGGATGACATCAGCTCCAGGCTCCTCAAGTCCTGTGCAGACCAGCTGTGTGGGATTGTGGAGCACATCTTCAACATGAGTCTGATGCTGGGGAGGGTACCACAGCTGTGGAAGACATCCTGTCTGGTACCAGTGCCAAAAAAACACCCCAAGGACCTGAACAGCTACAGGCTGGTGGCATTGTCGTCTCATTTGATGAAGACACTGGAGAGGCTGGTTCTTTCCCACCTCTGGCCTCTGGTGAGCTCATCGATGGATCTGCTTCAGTTTGCCTACCAGCCTGGCATCGGTGTGGATGATGCTGTCATCTTCCTCCTCATGAACAGGGCTCTGTCTCACCTGGAGAAGCCTGAGAACTCTGTGATGATCATGTTCTTTGATTTCTCCAGTGCTGTCAACACCATCCAGGCTCTTCTACTGAGAGACAAGCTGGAGCACACAGGGGTGAACCACCACCTGTCGGGTTGGATCCAGGACTACCTCACAGTATGTGAGGACTAGGGACTGTGTGTCTGACATGGTGGTCTGCAGTACAGGGGCCCCGCAGGGAACGGTTCTGGTGCCGTTCCTCGTCACCCTGTACACTGCGGACTTCATGTACAGGATGGACAACTGCCACCTGCAGAAGTTCTCTGACGACTCTGCGATCGTCGGCCTCATCACTGAGGAGGATGAGCGGGAGTACAGAGGACTGACGCAGGACTTTGTGGACTGGTGCGACAGAACCACCTCCAGATCAACAAGGGGAAGACCAAGGAGCTGGTAGTGAACTTCCTTAGGTGTAGACCCCCCCATCCAACACCGGTTAGCATCCAGGGTTTGGACATCACATATTGGACTCCTACGGATACCTGGGTGTTCACCTTAACAATAGACTGGACTGGTCTGACCACGCGAGCGCCCTCTACAGGAAGGGCCAGAGCAGACTCTACCTGCTGAGGAGACTGAGGTCTTTTGGAATCCTCAGTATCTGTGACAGATGTAGGACTATCTTCATTAGGTACCAAGCTGATCTCCATCTGTGAAGAGTGTCAGTCATCCTCAGTATCTGTGACAGACAGGGCAGTTGCTCGGAATTCTGGGCCCCCTGAAAGACTATTGGTGTGGGCCCCTCTACCCCATTCATTACAACCTTCGATTTTCCTGTTTTTCAGTGTTCTTGACGGTGCCTGGTGTAATAACACCCAATTTGTTTCCTTTTTTACAAGTAGCGACTTAACAAGCCTGAGTATTATTATGTAAATTGTGTGTTACTGGTTGTCTTATTCTCATTTCACTGATTAGCAACATGCTATTACACCTCTGATTGCAAATAAACTTTCGATGAACCACTCACCAAATAGGTAGCGGCTGATTCTGGAGCAGCAGAGCATAAAGGTTTATTGTTCCATTGTGTATATTACATTAAATAAACATTAAATATTATGTTTCATGGAAAACCTGATGAACTAATCTATTCATGGAAAAAATCTAAATGGGCTTCTTAGTACCATAGCTCTAAGTGGACAGCTTCACTTTCCCGGAGAAAAAATATTTTTAAACAATTCAAAAGTCAGTGTTAACTGTCCAAAATTCTGAATAGTCTTTTTTCTTTGATGCTGTCAACTATTATGCTGTCTTTTGTTTTATGTTGCTATGAAAACAAACAACAACAACAAAACTTTGAACATTCATTTTTTTGTATTGAGACTACTCAAATGTCCCACTAATAACACATTTACAACACCGCATTGAACACATCATTGTAACGTTACTGACCTTCGTCAGATGCTGATAATTACAGAGCAGAACCTGAATGCATCATAATACAATTCAATGCATCCTCTGAGTGGGCGCATACTGGAGCACTGTCCCACAATATGGGTGAAACACACAATTACTGCAGTAGCCTCTGAATTAGTAATAACGAATTAGTAGTAATTAGGAACTGACGACTTGTCCAGAGTGTAGCGAGGCCAGATGACAGCTAACGTGGGCTCCAGCCTGCGCCCCTTCAACGTAAGCTAATGTTGCAGACATTAAATGAATGAACAAGTAGGCGGTGTTTCAGCCGTCTTCGGTAGTTTTACTCTCACCGTTCTTAGAAAAAAAGCTTTTGATGTCCTGGAACCCTGCTCTGCTGCTTCTACTCCTGGCCTCGTTTTCAACTCTTTTTTTGGTGTCCAGACTTGTGTTTTTTGGGAGCCACCCTAACCCTGCTGGAGTTCGCTCGCGCTCACGTACTTTCGCTGAGGAAGAACGCATCTTGGTGTGGACCAAACAATTTTTTAAGAAGGGGCAAAGGCGGTTATTGAAATAATTAAAATTAGGAAATTGCATGCCTTGTGGCTTTGTTTTAATTCAGATTCATTCGTATAAATATATATTATTTCAGTGTATGTGATATAGAAGCTACTGGGGCTGTGGGCCCTTATAATCGTCAACACCTTTACCCCCTATACGACGGCGCTGGTGACAGATGTAGGACTATCTTCATTAGGTACCAAGCAGATCTCCATCTGTGAAGAGTGTCAGCCATCATCAGTATCTGTGACAGATGTAGGACTATCTTCAGTAGGTACCAAGCAGATCTCCATCTGTGAAGAGTGTCAGTCATCCTCAGTATCTGTGACAGATGTAGGACTATCTTCATAAGTTACCAAGCAGATCTCCATCTGTGACGAGTGTCAGCCATCATCAGTATCTGTGACAGATGTAGGACTATCTTCAGTAGGTACCAAGCAGATCTCCATCTGTGAAGAGTGTCAGTCATCCTCAGAATCTGTGACAGATGTAGGACTATCTTCATTAGTTTCCTCATTCATCAGTTGCCTGGGTTTTGTTCTCGGGTCCAGTGATCCAGCCTCTAGATTAAGCCACTGCATGGATGTCAGGCGGATGCCTGAGTAGGTCCTTGTTGACCAAAATGTTGGTCTGTGTACTTGCCTCTGCGTTGTTCATTGTTCTTGCTCTGATGTCGAATTAAGTCTGCACAATCCTGATCTTACTTATATAGACATATCAGAGTCCATGTACATATATGGACTGATGGGATCACCAAAGCAGCAGCAGAGGAACGTCCTTTGATCCAGAGGTCCAATCAGCAGCAAGGGAAGATCAAAGGAATTCTGCCCCTCCTCGTTGCCATAGTAACTGTTAAAGAATGGTGCTGCATTAGTCTGCCTGTGTCAGGCCAACTGTAATAATCAGCCTTTGCATGTGAGACCCTGCACTCTGTAGTCAGCTGGCTACAGACCAAACACCCTCAGGCTCTCCTCCTCAACTGTGGGGACCTTAATCACACCTCTCCATCCTCCACTTGGCCCACTTCCACCCAGTATGTCACCTGCCACACCAGAGACAATAAAATACTGGACTTACTGTATGCGAAAACACCAAGGATGCATACAAGTCATCACCCCTCCATCCCCGGGCGAGATCAGACCACAACCTGGTTTATCTCCAGCCCATGTACAGACCACTTGTCCACAGACAGCCAGCTGTGACACACAGTTGGCTGTTAAGAGATGGTCTGTGGAGACTGAATAATAATAATAATAATAATTTATTTGTATAGCACTTTTAAAAACATAGTTTACAAAGTGCTTTGACAAGCATTCAGCACAAAATAATAAAATACAAACAAACAATGAGCATAATGAAGTAAAAACAAAAAGCACAGCTTAAATCAAGACTAACAGAGAAACACAATGTAAAAAGACATGAGGTGGAAAGGTCCTTTCCATAATTTATAGTACTTTATAGGAACCCAGACAATACAAGAACCATGCAGCATAAAAAGAGACCATGAGGACCAAACATAAAAACCACAAGATCAGCAAGAATAGGAAACGCAATAAAAAAGGGATGAAAGCAGAAATCAGGTCAGAAAATATAAAAAGATGAAATGAACAATGATGATACAATTACAAAATAATAAAAAATAAGTGGCGATGATAAAATATAGTAATAAGCATGTGCAAGCATTAAGACAATTAGAAAGGTCTAAAAATTATCTATAAAAAAGTTTAAAAAGGTGAACCATTAAAAAGTTATAATCATAATTAATAGCACATAATAGTATTAATAAATTAACGAAAAGGAGTAAAAGAAGGTAAAGAAAAACAAACAGTAAAACAAAATAAGATAGAGATAAAAGACATTAAAAGATGGTAAAATACAGTACAAGACAGTAATAGACGGCATCACATAAAAGCAAGTCTGTAAAAGTAAGTCTTTAAAAGGGACTTAAAAGAAGCAACAGACTCCACACGCCTTATCTCCTCTGGCAGGTCGTTCCAAAGTCGAGGAGCTCAGATGGAGAAAGCTCTATCACCCTTAGTTTTGAGTCTCGACTTTGGAACCACCAGCAGGCCTTCACCAGAGGATCTGAGGCTGCGGGCAGGCACATATGGTATTAAAAGCTCCGATAAATAATTGGGGGCCAGCCCCATGATTGCTTTAAAAGTAATCAGTAAAATCTTAAAATCAATTCTAAAACTCACAGGAGTAAAGAGATTTTTTTATTTAAACCGGGAGGAGGGAGTTGCAATAGTCGAGCCTGGAGAAAATGTTGCAGACATTAAATGAATGAACAAGTAGTGATTTTTTGGAGGTCTGGAGGGGTGAGTATGTGTTTTATTTTTGAAATGGATGTAAATGAAAGAAACAGGACTGGATGGTTTTATTGATGTGGGTGGAGAAGGTGAGATCCAAATCGAAAATGACTCCTAAATTTCTGGCAGAGGGGTGATGTTTACTGATAGTGGACCAAGGCAATTTTTAAGAAGGCAAAGGGGGAGTTTTGAATGGTACAGAGGAAATTGCATTTCGGATTTTAATTATTTAACTGAAGAAAGTTTTCTGCCATCCAACAGTTGATGTCCCTGAGACAGCAGCTAGGCCCTGTGGGTCCTCAGGTCTCAGAGGAAGGTATATCTGTGTGTCGCCTGCGTAACAGTGGTAGGAGACTTGGTGGCGCTTGAACTAGTTGGCCAAGCATGTAAATAGAAAATAAAATTGGATTCCAAATTGAACCCTATGGTACACCATAGGCAACGGCAGCAGTAGAGGAGCTGTGGTTGCCTATGGTGACCGCAAAGGTTCGCTTAAAAGATAAGACTGAAACCAGCTAAGTGTGCCTCTGATACCCACCCAGTTTTTAAGACGCTCAATTAAAATGGGTAGTATCAAAGGATGCACTGAGATCTAAAAGGATTAAAATTGAGTCCCTCTGTCCGCTGCTAAAAGAAGGTCATTGGTCACTCTGAGGAGGGCTGTCTCAGTGCTGTGACCTGCTCTAAAACCAGACTGAAACTTCAAAGAGGTTATTTTCAGATATAAACTTAAATGCTGTGTAGAAACCATCTTCTAAAAGTTTGGATAAAAAGGGAAGTTTTGAAATTGGTCTAAAATTGTTAAAATCAGTGGGTCAAGGTTTGGTTTTTTAAAAGAGGTTGACCACAGCTGTTTAAAAGCAGAAGGAAATACTCCTCTGACAAAGAACTATTAATAATGGATAAAATGCTGGGCCCAACTGTGTTAAAAACCCTTTGAGAAATCTAGTAGGAATAAAATCAAGACTGCACGTAGCTGGTTTCATGTGGGCTAAAATGTCAGATAAAAAGGATAAGGACACCAGCTCAAAACTGCTAAAATTATAAAGGACTTCTACTTAAAAGCACGGGATATTCAGGAGGAGTGATTTGATGCCTAATGTCCTTAACCTTGTTTAAAAAGTGGGTTAAAACTTCTCACAGGTGTCTTGAGAAGCATCACTAAAATGAGGAGGGTTAGTAAGGAGTCTAAAACCTTAAATAAAACTCTATTAGAATGATTGGCAAAAATCAAATCAGAATAAAATGCTGCCCTTGCATCTTTAATCTGTTAGAGCCATGGCATCTTTCCAGATGCCATGAAAACTACCAACCCAGTCTTCCATTTACGCTCATTTCTTCTGCAAATTTTCTTCAGTTCCGCGGACTCTGTAAGACGGTGGGGGTCTTTAACCTTTTCAATTTTGAGGAGCTACAGAGTCCAGGATGGTCTGACATGTAATTAAAAAGAGAGACAAGCTCTTCTGTGTTAAAAACTGGATTAAGATCTGAGTTAAAGGCAGTCAAAGATGCAGAAATAAAATGCTCCATAAATTTGCTAGCAGAAATTAAAAACCCTTCGATGAGCAGGAGTATGGTCAATAAAAGAAGGCTGGGATCAAACCACTGAGAATAAAAAGCTTGTGATCTGACACACAGATATCCTTTGTTAAAAACTCACCAGCTAAGACCAGTAAAATGACTAAATCTAGACAGTGTCCTGCATGGGTTGGTTCATGTATTGCCTGGGTTATTAAAAGAGTCAAGAATTTTAATAAAATCATCAGTCATGGGCTGAGAGGGACAACAGACGGTATGTTAAAATCACCTGAAATAAGAATACTGTCATAATTACATAAAAATGGGATAAAAACTCAGAGAACTCATGGATAAAACAGTGCTGTGTTTGGGGGTCTATAGATTATTAAAACTAAGACAGGGTCTTTCAACTTAATAATAAAAGCAAGGTGCTCAAAGGAATTAAAAGTGCTGATGGTGATGGGGTGCATTTAAAAGCCTTTCTGAATGACAGTCACCCTGTCAGCCGGGTTGATGGAAGTGAGTAAAGTCAGGGGGTGGCTTGATGAGGAGATGTAATTGTCCGGGTGAGCCAAGTTTTGTTAAAACAAAAAGTCCAGGTTGTTTTGGGAAATAAAATCATGGCATAAAAAAGGTTTTGTCGCTGATTGATCTGATATTTAAAAGTCCAAAGTTCACTTTACTGTTAAAGCAGGGCGGGTAGCCGGGGAGCAGGGGATGGATGAGGTTGAGGGGTACAGTTTCTGACTGGACGGGGTGAGGACGGGGAGGTGGTGGACTGGGATAAAGGATTCACTGGTGGTACTGATGTGGGGGGCGGGGGCAGGTGAATGGGCAGGTGAGTGGGCGGGGTTAACAGGACTGCTTTGGGGTGACCAGATGTTGTTGTGAGGAGGGGGGCAGTGACCTGAGGTGGGGAAATGAGCTGCTGGGTGCAGACTGTCAGACAGAGGAGTGGATCTTGAATTGAATGTCAGATGACAGCATTTGGCTACCCCTGTTGGGGTGGATCCTGGGGTAAGAAACTAAACTCTGTCCCAAAAGAGATTAAAATTGTCAATGAATTGGGGCGGGCAAGTGGCCTGAGCAAGGGAGACTAATAAAACGCCTCAATCAGTGATGGGGCCAGAGATAAAAACTGTCTTTCCAGTGTCCTTTAAAATGTTAAAAGGAAGTAAAGTCAGTCTAGGTGACCTCAGACTGCTTGCAGGATGTGTCGCTTGAGCCCTGCACAACTATCTTTGAGACAGAGGAGGAAGGGAGGGAGTAGGAGGAGTTCCATGATGACAGGAACGGTGGCACCAGGAAAACAGTGTGTGATGGTGTTAAAAAAATTTGATGTACCTGGTTCTGATTCGCCAATGATCAGCTGGTGGCAGGTTCTGACTACTTTTGGGGTTCCACTGACTTTGGGTTCTGACACTTTGGGGTTTTGACTCTCAGAACTTTGGGTTCTGACACTGACTTTTGGGGTTCTGAGACTGACTTTGAATTTTGGGGGTTCTGACTTTTGGGGTTCTAACAGAACACTCTTTGGGGTTCTGATTTTTGGGGTTCTGACTCTGACTTTTTCTGTGTGACTCTGACATTTGGGGTTCTTACTGATGGGGTTCTGACACGACTTTGGGGTTCTGACTCTGACTTTGAGTTTGGGGTTCTGAACTGACTTGGGGTTCTACACTGACTTTGACCACTGACTTTGGGGTTCTGACTACTGGTTCTGACACTGACTTTGGGGTTCTGACTGCTCTTTCTTGAGGTTCTGATCACTGGGGGTTCTGACACTGACTTTGGGGTTCTGGACTGGGGTTCCCAACTTTTGGGGTTCTCACTTTGAGGTTCTGACACTGACTTTGGTTCTGACTTTTTGGGGTTCTAACACTGACTGGGGGTTCTGACTGACTTAACACTGACTCTTGGGGGTTCTGACCACTGGGTGACACTTTTTGTTCTGACTCTGGGGGTCCTGACTTTTGATTCTGACACTTGGGGAAAACTGACTTTGGGGTTTCCTGATTTTGGGTTCTGATGACTTTTAACAGATTCTCACTGACTTTGGGGTTCTGACTGACTTTGGGGTTCTCTTAAACTTGGGTTCTGACAGACTTGGGGTTCTAACACTGACTCTTTCAGCTACTTGGGTTCTGATTACTTTTGGGGTTCTGACACTGACTCTGGGGTCTTGCTGACACTTGAACACTGACTTTTGGGGTTCTGACTATGATCTACTGACTTTGGGGTTCTGACTACTTTGGGGTTCTAACTGATCTTGTTCTGACACTGACTTTGCAGTGACTTTCTGACACTGACTTTGGGGGTCTGACTTTTTCTTTCTGACACTGACTTGGGGGCTGATCTGACTCAGCTGATCTTTGTTAACACTGACTTGCTGACTACACTGGGCTTTTGAGGTTCTGAAATACTCAGACTACTTGGGGTTCTAACAAGACTGGGTTCTGACTTTTGCCTGATCTGACTGGGGTTATAACAGACTTTGGGGTTCTAACACTGACTTTGGGGTTCTGACCACTTGCAAACTGACTTTTGGGGTCTGAACACTTTTGGGGTTCAGATACTTTGGGGTTCACTGACCTCATTTAGCCTGACACTTTTGTTTTAATGACACTTTGGGGTTCTGACATTTTGTTCTAACTGACTCTGGGGTTCTGACACTGTTCTAACACTTACTTGGGGTTCTGTGACTGACTTTGGGGTTCTAACAGTTCTGACTTTTGGGTTCTGACACTTTTGGGTTTCACTGACTCTTTGGGGCCTGACTCTTGTACACTTTGGGGTTCTGGGGTTACTGGGGTTCTGACACTTTGTGAGGACTGACTTTGGGTTGACTTTGGTTGATTTGATCACTTGCCTGACTTTGGGGTTCTGATACTTTGGGGTTCTGAACTGTCAGTTCAGATGCTGAATAAAGTCAGTCTCAGAACCCCAAGTCAGTTTCAGAACTAACAGTCAGAGAACCCAAAAGTCAGTGTCAGAACCCCAAATAGACAAATGTCAGTGTCAGAACCTTAAAAGTCAGAGTCAGAACCTCAAAAGTCAGAGTCAGAACCCCAAAAGTCAGTGTTAGAACCCCAAAGTCAGTGTCAGAACCCCAAAAGTAGTCAGAACCCCAAAAGTCAGTGAGAACCCCAAAGTAGTCATGAAAACTATTCAGATCCCCAAAAGTCAGTGTTAGAACCCCAAAAAGTCAGTGTTAGAACCCAAAAGTAGTCAGAACCCCAAAGTCAGTGTTAGTACCCCAAAAGTCAGTGTCAGTACCCCAAAAGTAGTCAGAACGCCAAAAGTCAGTGCTAGAACCCCAAAAGTAGTCACTGTTAGAACCCCAAAAGTATTCAGATCCCCAAAAGTCAGTGTTAGAACCCCAAAACTAGTCAGAACCCCAAAAGTCAGTGTTAGAACCCCAAAACTCAGTGTCAGAACCCCAAAAGTAGTCAGAACCCCAAAAGTCAGTGTTAGAACCCCAAAAGTAGTCACTGTTAGATCCACAAAAGTATTCAGATCCCCAAAAGTCAGTGTTAGAACCCAAAAAGTCAGTGTCAGAACCACAAAAGTAGTCAGAACCCCAAAAGTCAGTGTTAGAACCCCAAAAGTAGTCACTGTTAGAACCCCAAAAGTATTCAGATCCCCAAAAGTCAGTGTTAGAACCCCAAAAGTAGTTAGAACCCCAAAAGTCAGTGTTAGAACCCCTAAAGTCAGTGTCAGAACCCCAAAAGTAGTCAGAACCCCAAAAGTCAGTGTTAGAACCCCAAAAGTAGTCACTGTTAGAACCCCAAAAGTATTCAGATCCCCAAAAGTCAGTGTTTGAACCCCAAAAGTAGTCAGAACCCCAAAAGTCAGTGTTAAAACCCCAAAAGTAGTCAGCTGTCAGTGTTAGAACCCCAAAGTCAGTCAGAACTCAGTAACCCCAAAAGTCAGTGTTAGACCCCAAAAGTAGTCAGTGTTAGAACCCCAAAAGTATTCAGATCCCCAAAAGTCAGTGTTAGAACCCCAAAAGTAGTCAGAACCCCAAAAGTCAGTAGAACCCCAAAAGTCTTGTTATAACCCCAAAAGTCAGTCTCAGAACCAAAAGTAGTCTGAACCCAAATTAGTCAGAACCTCAAAAGCCCAAAATGTAGTCAGAACCCCAATTGTCAGTGTTAGAACCCCAAAAGTAGTCAGAACCCCAAAAGTCAGAGTCAGAACCCCAAAATCAGTGTCAGAACCCCAAAAGTAGTCAGAACCCAAAAGTCAGTGTCAGAACCCCAAAAGTTCAGATCCCAAAAGTCAGCCAGAACCCCAAAGTCAGTGTCAGAACCCCAAAAGTAGTCAGAACCACACGTCAGTGTCAGAACCCCAAAAGTAGTAAGAACCCCAAAAGTCAGTGTTAGAACCCCTGTAGTCTGAACCCCAAAAGTCAGTGTCAGAACCCCAAAAGTCAGTGTCAGAACCCAAAATAAGTCAGAACCCAAGAACCCAAACAGTAGTCAGAACCCCAAAAGTCAGTGTGTCAGAACCCCAACAGTAGTCAGAACTCAGTTTGAACCCCAAAAGTAGTTAGAACACCAAAAGTCAGTGTAAGAACCAAAAGTAGTCAGAACCCCAAAAGTCAGTGTCAGAACCCCATAAGTCAGTTTCAGAACCCCAAAAGTCAGTGTCAGAATCCCAAAGTAGTCAGAACCAAAAAGTCAGTGTTAGAACCCCAAAAGTAATCAGAACCCAGAAATTCAGTGTTAGAACCCCAAAAGTAGTCAGAGTGTTAGAACCCCAAAAGTAGTCAGAACCCCAAAAGTCAGTCTTAAAACCCCAAAAAGTCAGTGTTAGAACCCCAAATGTAGTCAGAACCCCAAAAGTCAGTGTTAGAACCCCAAAAGTCAGTCTCAGAACCCCAAAAGTCAGTCTTAGAACCCCAAAAGTAGTCAGAACCCCAAAAGTCAGTGTTAGAACCCCAAAAGTAGTCAGAACCCCAAAAGTCAGTGTTAGAACCCCGAGAGTCAGTGTTAGAACCTCAAAAGTAATCAGTACCCCAAAATTCAGTGTTAGAACCCCAAAAGTAGTCAGTGTTAGAACCCCAAAAGTAGTCAGAACCCTAAATTAGTAAGAGCCTCAAAAACCCCAAATGTAGTCAGAACCCCAACAGTTATTGTCAGAACCCCAAAAGTCGTCAGAACCCCAAAAGTCGTCAGAACCCCAAAAGTCAGAGTCAGAACCCCAAAAGTCAGAGTCAGAACCCCCAAAGTCAGTGTAAGAACCCCAAAAGTAGTCAGAACCCCAAAAGTCAGTGTTAGAACCCCAAAACTAGTCAGAACCCCAAAAGTCAGTGTTAAAACCCCAAAAAGTCAGTGTTAGAACCCCAAATGTAGTCAGAACCCCAAAAGTCAGTGTTAGAACCCCAAAAGTCAGTCTCAGAACCCCAAAAGTCAGTCTTAGAACCCCAAAAGTAGTCAGAACCCCAAAAGTCAGTGTTAGAACCCCAAAAGTAGTCAGAACCCCAAAAGTCAGTGTTAGAACCCCGAGAGTCAGTGTTAGAACCTCAAAAGTAATCAGTACCCCAAAATTCAGTGTTAGAACCCCAAAAGTAGTCAGTGTTAGAACCCCAAAAGTAGTCAGAACCCTAAATTAGTAAGAGCCTCAAAAACCCCAAATGTAGTCAGAACCCCAACAGTTATTGTCAGAACCCCAAAAGTCGTCAGAACCCCAAAAGTCGTCAGAACCCCAAAAGTCAGAGTCAGAACCCCAAAAGTCAGAGTCAGAACCCCCAAAGTCAGTGTAAGAACCCCAAAAGTAGTCAGAACCCCAAAAGTCAGTGTTAGAACCCCAAAAGTAGTCACTGTTAGAACCCCAAAAGTATTCAGATCCCCATAAGTCAGTTTCAGAACCCCAAAAGTAGTCAGAACCCCAAAAGTCAGTGTTAGAACCCCAAAAGTAGTCAGAACCCCAAAAGTCAGTGTTAGAACCCCAAAAGTCAGTGTCAGAACCCCAAAAGTAGTAAAAACCCCAAAAGTCAGTGTTAGACCCCCAAAAGTAGTCACTGTTAGAACCCCAAAAGTATTCAGATCCCCAAAAGTCAGTGTTAGAACCCCAAAAGTAGTCAGAACCCCAAAAGTCAGTGTTAGAACCCCAAAAGTCAGTCTCAGAACCCCAAAAGTAGTCAGAACCCGCAAAGTCAGTGTTAGAACCCCAAAAGTAGTCTGAACCCTAAATTAGTCAGAACCTCAAAAGCCCAAAATGTAGTCAGAACCCCAATTGTCAGTGTTAGAACCCCAAAAGTAGTCAGAACCCCAAAAGTCAGAGTCAGAACCCCCAAAGTCAGTGTCAGAACCCCAAAAGTAGTCAGAACCGCAAAAGTCAGTGTCAGAACCCCAAAAGTAGTCAGAACCCCAGAAGTCAGTGTTAGAACCCACAGAGTAGTCAGAACCCCAAAAGTCAGTGTTAGAACCCCAAAAGTAGTCAGAACCCCAAAAGTCAGCGTCAGAACCCCCAAAGTCAGTGTCAGAACCCCAAAAGTAGTCAGAACCACAAAAGTCAGTGTCAGAACCCCAAAAGTAGTAAGAACCCCAAAAGTCAGTGTTAGAACCCCAAAAGTAGTCTGAACCCCAAAAGTCAGTGTTAGAACCCCAAAAGTCAGTGTCAGAACCCAAAATAAGTCAGAACCCCAAGAACCCAAACAGTAGTCACAACCCCAAAAGTCAGTGTCAGAACCCCAACAGTAGTCAGAACCCCCAAAGTCAGTGTAAGAACCCCAAAAGTAGTCAGAACCCCAAAAGTCAGTGTAAGAACCGCAAAAGTAGTCAGAACCCCAAAAGTCAGTGTCAGAACCCCATAAGTCAGTTTCAGAACCCCAAAAGTCAGTGTCAGAATCCCAAAAGTAGTCAGAACCCAAAAAGTCAGTGTTAGAACCCCAAAAGTAGTCAGAACCCCAAAAGTCAGTGTCAGAAACCCAAAAGTCAGTGTTAGAACCCCAAAATTCAGTCTCAGAACCCCAAAAGTCAGTGTCAGGACCCCAAATGTAGTCAGAAAACCAAAAGTTAGTGTTAGAGCCCCAAAATTCAGTCTCAGAACCCCAAAAGTCAGTGTTAGAACCCCAAAAGTAGTCAGTTTTAGAACCCCAAAAGTATTCAGAACCCCAAAAGTCAGTGTTAGAACCCCAAAAGTAGTCAGAACCCCAAAAGTCAGTGTAAGAACCCCAAAAGTAGTCAGAAGCCCAAAAGTCAGTGTTAGAAACCCAAAAGTCAGTGTCAGGACCCCAAAGTCAGTGTTAGAACCCCAAAAGTAATCAGAACCCCAGAAATTCAGTCTTAGAACCCCAAAAGTCAGTGTTAGAACCCCAAAAGTATTCAGAACCCCAAAAGTCAGTGCCAGAACCCCAAAAGTAGTCAGAACCCCAAAAGTCAGTGTAAGAACCCCAAAAGTAGTCAGAACCCCAAAAGTCAGTGTTAGAAGCCCAAAAGTAGTCAGAACCCCAGAAGTCAGTGTTAGAACCCCAAAAGTAGTCAGAACCCCAAAAGTCAGTGTTAAAACCCCAAAAAGTCAGTGTTAGAACCCCAAATGTAGTCAGAACCCCAAAAGTCAGTGTTAGAACCCCAAAAGTCAGTCTCAGAACCCCAAAAGTCAGTCTTAGAACCCCAAAAGTAGTCAGTGTTAGAACCCCAAAAGTAGTCAGAACCCCAAAAGTCAGTGTTAGAACCCCAAATTAGTCAGAACCCCAAAAGTCAGTGTTAGAACCCCGAGAGTCAGTGTTAGAACCCCAAAAGTCAGTGTAAGAACCCCAAAAGTAGTCAGAACCCCAAAAGTCAGTGTTAGAACCCCAAAAGTAGTCAGAACCCCAAAAGTCAGTTTCAGAACCCCAAAAGTAGTCAGAACCCCAAAAGTCAGTGTTAAAACCCCAAAAGTCAGTGTTAGAACCCCAAATGTAGTCAGAACCCCAAAAGTCAGTGTTAGAACCCCATAAGTCAGTCTCAGAACCCCAAAAGTCAGTCTTAGAACCCCAAAAGTAGTCAGTGTTAGAACCCCAAAAGTCAGTGTTAGAACCCCGAGAGTCAGTGTTAGAACCCCAAAAGTAATCAGAACCCCAAAATTCAGTGTTAGAACCCCAAAAGTAGTCAGTGTTAGAACCCCAAAAGTAGTCAGAACCCTAAATTAGTAAGAGCCTCAAAAACCCCAAATGTAGTCAGAACCCCAACAGTTATTGTCAGAACCCCAAAAGTCGTCAGAACCCCAAAAGTCAGAGTCAGAACCCCAAAAGTCAGAGTCAGAACCCCCAAAGTCAGTGTTAGAACCCCAAAAGTAGTCAGAGAAGCCCAAAAGTAGTCAGAACCCCAAAAGTCAGTGTCAGAACCTCAAAAGTAGTGAGAACCCCAGAACTCAATGTTAGAACCCCAAAAGTAGTCAGAACCCCAAAAGTCAGTGTAAGAACCCCAAAGTCAGTGTCAGAACCCCAAATTAGTCAGAACCCCAAGAACCCCAACAGTAGTCAGAACCCCAAAAGTCAGTGTCAGAACCCCAAAAGTCAGTGTTCGAACCCCAAAAGTAGTCAGAACCCCAAAAGTCAGTGTAAGAACCCCAAAAGTAGTTAGAACCCCAAAAGCAGTCAGAACCTCAAAAGTAGTCAGAACCCCAAAAGTCGTCAGAACCCCAAAAGTCAGTCTTAGAACCCCAAAAGTAGTCAGAACCCCAAAAGTCAGTGTTAGAACCCCAAATGTAGTCAGAACCCCAAAAGTCAGTATTAGAACCCCAAAAGTCAGTCTCAGAACCCCAAAAGTCAGTGTCAGAACCCCAAAAGTAGTCAGAACCCAAAAAGTCAGTGCCAGAACCCCAAATTAGTCAGAACCCCAAATGTCAGCGTCAGAACCCAAAAAAAAAGAGTCAGAACCCCACATTAGTCAGAACCCCAAAACCCAGAGTCAGAACCCCCAAAAGTCAGTGCTTCAGAACACCAAATTAAGTCAGAACCCCAAAACCCAGAGTCAGAACCCCAAAAGTCAGTGTCAGAAAACCAAAAGTCAGTGTCAGAACCCCAAAAGTCAGTGTCGGGGTTCTGACTTGTCAGAACCCTAAAAGTCAGTGTCAGAACCCCAAAAGTCAATTTCAGAACCCCAAAAGTCAGTGTCAGAACCCAAACATTGTTGGAACCCCAAAATTCAGTCTCAGAACCCCAAAGGTCAGTTTCAGAAGCCCAAAAGTCAGTGTTAGAACCCCAAAAGTTGTCAGAACCCCAAAAGTCAGTGTAAGAACACCAAAAGTAGTCAGAACCCCAAAAGTCAGTGTCAGAACCCCAAAACTAGTCAGAACCCCAAAAGTCAGTGTTAGAACCCCAAAAGTAGTCAAAACCCCAAAAGTCAGTGTTACGGCGTGTTCACACCGAAAGTGTTGAAAGCGAAGGTATTTGCATGTCAAGTGAAATCGCACCGCGCTAGACGCTCGAATTTTCACGCTGGTACAAATATGCAAAAAAACGCTCATCGCTTGCCGCTCGTCGCTCGCCGCGTCATCGTCCGCCATTATCATTTCATCATATCATTTCATCGTTGAACATTGCTCCGATTACCACCATCACTGCTCTGTACCTGCTGTGGAGAAGTCAGCTTCGGGCTAGGCGCCGACGCCGGTACTGGATGCATGCTACCCTACGGAGGCGGTGTGAGCTCGGTGAGTTCCACCAGACGGTGCGTCTGGGCGGCAGCGGTACTTCAGGCTGACTGTTGCCCAGTTTGAAGACCTGCTATCCCGGGTTGGTGCCAGGATCTCCCGCCTGGATACCAACTACAGGTGCTCCATTCCAGCTGCGGAGCGCCTGTCCATTTGTCTCCGGTGAGTCTCGGTTTAGCAGTTTGTCAAATTAGCAAGACTCCAACATCAGAAAAATCATGAATGAAAACATAGATAAGTCAATTATTTGGTAATAGCTATACCTGTGTTTGGTGTGTGTGGTGTCACAACTATGAAAGAGCGCCATTTTCACTTCACATTTTTGAAAATTTTGAATTCACTTTTTAAATTAAGTGAATCCTTATCTAAAAAATGTGTCGTGCCTTCTCAGGAATGATTGTTTTTAGTTTTTTTGCACATTTAAAACAGCTTGCACATGAATGTTCGTCAGCCCTGTTACAACATATAAATGTATTTTTAAAAAGTTTAAAATTTTATGTTGAGCTACTATGATATCAAATGAAAGATAAAAGCCCCTTGTTTCAACAATGTGGTTTTAGAGTTAGAATATTAAAGATTTAACTTTTTTCCTATTGATAAATACGCCCAAATCACAGTCACCGTTTTCACAGTATCTTTGATTAAAGAAAAAAATTTTAAAACAAAATTATAATATCCCAATTTTTTTTTTAGAGCCACTGTTTCCTATTACTTTACACGAAATGAGCTTGTTCACTTTATTTTTTTTTAACATTAGATTATTGTACAAGTAAAAGGGTTGACACCTCGGTAACAGGATAGACACAGTAATTGAAATGGTTATGCAGCTTGTTCAAGTTTGTATGTGTAATGTAGTTTTTTAAGGTGATATGGAGATAGATGACAGTCATAAATTTAATGTGACATATCAGAATATTTTGTTGACATGTTTGCTTTTTAAATCCATTCAAAATTAGTGAAAAAACACTTGTGCTTTAATATTAAAGTTTTTATTTTCTTATTTGGGTTTTTTCTGCTTTTTATCTATTTTATGTATGTATTCATTTCAGAGTTTAGACAGAGGGACACAAAATTGCAAGCTTTCCTAGAATGATCCAACTAAGCAATAATGTGTAAGAATCTGAATAGAGCAAATATTAAATTACTTTTTTTTCTCTCTTGTAGATACCTGGCCACTGGTGACTCATACCGGACTATTGCCAATAGCTTCGTGTTGGTGTTTCCAGTGTGTCAGTGATCGTGCCAGATGTTGTGTCTGCCATTTGGGACTGCCTTGTGGGGAGTTCATGGCTGTTCCCACCACTGAGAGTGGAGGTCCATCGCAGAGAGGTTTGAGGAGGCGGTGGAACTTTCCTCTCTGCTGCGGTGCTTTGGATGGGAAGCATGTCAGGATCAAAGCTCCTGACAACTCTGGGTCTCAGTTTTTTTAACTACAAGGACATTTTCCATTGTCCTCTTGGCTGTGGTGGTTGCCAACTACTGCTTCCGGGTGGTAGATGTCGGGGGGTACAGGAGGACCAGCGATGGTGGCATCCTGGCCAACTCTGCTTTTGGTCAGGCCCTCGCTCTGGCACGCTCCAGCTGCCTGTTGACGATCTGCTGCCTGGAGCTGACCACAGGGACCCCAGCCGCACGTCTTTGTGGCTGATGAGGCTTTTCCACTCCGGAGAAACCTATGAGGCCATTCCCGGCGCACCCTTGCCAGGGACCAAAGGGTATTCAACTACCGCCTGTCACGGCACGGCTGGTGGTTGAGTGTGCCTTTGGTATCCTGGCATCTCAGTGGCGGCTGTACCGGCGTGCTCTGGAGGTCCAACCAGATGTCGCAGAGAAGTGTCAAGGCAACATGCGTGCTCCACAACTTCCTGAGGATGTCGACCACTCGCCTGCGGTGAGGGGCATCAGTCCAGGTGGAGCGTGGAGACGCTGCCAGGTCTTGGCAGAGTTTCAGCCAACAACTCAGGACGAGAGGCCATCAGGGTGCGGAGACCTTCTCGTCCTACTTCTCTGCAGAGGAGCAGTCCAGTGGCAGGCCAACATTTAGTGCATGAGCACACCTCCAAGCAGCTCTTTTCAGAGCCACCCAAACATCCTAAAGAGCAAAGCGTCCTGCAGAATCACCACACAGTCCCAGAAATAAAATTAAAGCATGAATGTCAGCACGGCATGTTTTATGTATTATATAGCCTTTTAGCAGATGTATTACAATTTAGGTTGTAGGCCTGTCACAATCAATAAATCATTTAATGAATGAATAAAAACAAGCTCATTAATTTTGCGGCCTTGATGTACTGACAGGTATGTGCGTGTTTGTTTTCCTCCTCCTCCTCTCTCTAACATACACACTGGATGAGAGGAGTTCACTCTGTGCATTTGTCTAATAGAGCTATTTTAAAGCTTTGACATTCCAATCTTGAAAAATTAAACTTTATTGCTATTGTGCCATATTTTATCATTGCATTAACTTAAAAACTGTGCCAAAATAATATAGACAACAATATTATCTGCAATATTTGTAGCGCAATTATCGTCCAGCAGAATTTATTATCGTGACAGGCCTATTATGTTGTAATTAATATTTAAAAATTGCATAATCTTTTATTTATAAAAAACAATAACATAGCTAGTTAATTTTCAAAAACTAATCATTGATAAAATGGCAATATGTCTGCCAAAACCAATTTCTGTTACGTTCTTGATGTCAGTTGTCATTTTTAAACATCATAACCCTCCTCATTGCACAGCAGCAATGGTCAGGATTCTTCTGTTTGTCCCATCGTCCTCTGCATCAACTCCTCTTTCTTCCAGATCCACTCAACATCTCCAGCTCTCCCCTTTTCATCCAGGAAATCACAGGTATCAATAAAAAGGAAAAGTCAAACAGCTTCTGCATGTCCTGCATCTGTAATGTAGGCTAGAACTCACTTTAAAGGCAACTTTTGCAGAAGCAGCCATACTGTTTCTGCTTATTATTAAATTTGTTGTGTTTTTATGACAGATCCAGGTTGAATGTCTGACCCTTGGCAGTTTTGGAAATTAAAATCAAGTGGTCATAGACTTCTTTATAAACATATTTACTTATATAACAAATCTTAAGTCTGATAATTGTCTATAGAGATATGATAAAAGACAGCAAAAGCAATGCAGTTAATACATTTATTAGAAAAATATGTTTAAAAATAAAAATAATCGAAATCATATAAAAATATAAAATTCTTTAATAAAAAATAAATAAAAAAAAAAACAGAAGAGCCCCAGTGACACATACTTGGGGCCACTATTCCTCGATAGCCAGCTCGTTCCCTGCAGAAATTGGAACCCCACGAGCTAATAAGCTACTCGGCTGGTTCCAGATTGAGCACAACTGTGCTAGCTTCATAAATAAGTTTATGAATTTGGAATTTTACAAGGGCCTTCACCTGGGGCTCCAATTTCTCCAGGGAAGGAGCGAGGCTATCGAGGAATAATTGATCCTGAGCGGACAGGTTGTGGTGCAGGAGGATGAGGCTGGTCCTGCTGGTTCTGCTGCAGCCTCTGGTTGCGTATTTCCTGGAGTTCTTCCAGGAGCAGCCTCTGGATCTCCATGTTTCTGCGGTCCTCATCCTCCTGCACCCTTTTGGTTCTCTTCCTTCCTGAATGTCAAAGAAACACAATGCATAAAATCAATGTGTGTGTGATGATGCAAAATCTTTGCACCTGATGTAAAAAAAAATAAAAGGCCAAAATTAGTCATGTACATACCACTCCGAGGTGTCAACAATGAGGCGGGGGCAGCAGCAGGGGCAGAAGAAGAAGGGCCGGGAGTCGGGGAAGTTGGTGGAGCCGGTGTGGAGACAGCAGGCTCCTCCTCAGGAAATTCTTCTTCTGCATTTATGACAAAAATGTATGAATTTTACAAACACATAATAATACACTCAAATCAAACAGTTCAGTCACAGTAATACCAAGTATCCACATTTTTTTTTAAATGTTGATTAGTTGAGGCTGTGAAAAATAAATATATTTGCTGAGTCTGACAGCAGGCATCCTCCTACATGATGGTGTATTTTTTAAACAAACCTCTCTGGGACGGGCCTGCTGTCTCTCCTTCTTCCTCCGACTCCCTACTCTGGGGGGTCTAATCCTCCTCGACCCCCTGCTCCATGTTCCCACTTGTTGCCCGTGGAGCAATAAAGGGGTCGAGGAAAGAAAGGACCCCCAGGTACTTCCACTTCCTTCCTGTCCCTGCTGCTGCCCCACTCTTGGGGAGCTTTTTTCTCTCTCTCGTGTATGTATCCCTGAGGCTCTTCCACTTTGTTTTACACCTTTCAGCTGTAAAAACATAATGTATGTAAATCAATTCATTTTAAATAGCTGCCTTTATTAATTGTTGAATGAACAAGACAGGTGAAGTTATGTCAGTAAAGCCAGCCATGCTGGGGTTATGCAGTTATAACTTCAACTGTACAACAGACTGAAAAAAAGTGATGCAATGCGAGCAGGACAGAGAAAAAAACCTTACTTGGTTCTCTGAGTTCCTGGCTGATGCTCACCCAGGCCTGGTCTTTCCTCGCCTGTCCTTGTATAAAGGACAGGACACATCATAGATCTCTAGGTGGGCAGCGACCCGCGATGATCAGCCTCTCCTCCATTGTCGCTGAGTGAAGATCAGTAGTGCGCCAAAACCCCAGAATCCTGATAGGCTGATAGGCTGTCCCGGCGCATCAACACACTCACTCGCTCCAAAAGTTCAATTATTTCAACTCGAGCGTCAAATGTTGAGCGGTGAGCATTTTTTTCACTGGAAAGCGCTCAACGCTTGATGCGCTAAATGCACGCCACGATGCAGCGTCAATTAGCGTCTTTAAATTGACTTTGTATGTAATATCAGCAGCGTGAAAAAATTCACGACACTTTTGGTGGGAACATGCCGTTAGAGGCTGTTCACATCTAATTAAATACCCTACTGAGTGAGTGAACAGCAAAATCAGCAAGTGATCAAAATTTGCCATTTGTGACTGGATTTCACTTTTTTAGCACATGAATAGTTTTCATTCAACAGAGTCCACACCGTTCTTTTGAAATGAATTAAGATATATCTTATTATATCAACTATAAACACCAATTATACCTTATGAGATTAAGACCAACCTCTAAAATTATATACACTGATCAAAGGTGTAAATAATGTTGACTTGATGAAACCTAATGTGGATTTCTGAAACTTACCACATGAAAAAAGCAGAGAAGACCTTCAGACCACAAAGATTGACAAAACTGGAGTGTTTATTCTGAAAATTTAAATGTAAGAAAAACATGATTAAACAAAATGATAAAAACAAGAAGCAGCTGTCATTGAGACATTCCACCACGGTGGCGCAGCAGGTAGTGCACGTGCCTCATGGCAAGAAGATACCCAGTCCGACCCCCGGGTCTGGCAAGGCCTTTTCTGTAAGAAGTTTGCATGTTCGTCCCGTGCATGTGTGGGTTCTCTCCAGGCACTCCGGCTTCTTCCACAGACCAGAAACATTCTCATTTAAGTCAATTTGTGACTGTAAACTCAGGTATGAGTGTGAGTGTGAATGGTGGGCTGTCTCTCTGTGTGGCCCTCACGATCATCTGAGGACCAGTTTAGGGCAGAGGTGTAGTCGGTATATGCGGTATCTGGCGTATACCCACTTATTTCTGTCAGCATTGCGTATACCCACTTCTAAACCCCGCCGGGGAAACCGAAAGCTCACAAATGGTCGGCACACCTAGGCGGCCAGTGGCCACAGTCTTGGCGCCACTGAAAATATCAATCAGCAAGCCGACCCCATGCCAGGCGAACACAAGCCTCGCGATCGTGAACATCACGGCAGCGCAGCTGACAAATCAGGCGGCGGCAGCGCGTGGCTTGTGTTAAATCCGACTGGGGGAGGCTGAAAATATCAATCAGCACCACAATCACCCCCCCGCCCCCAGCCTCCCCTCACCCCGAGCTTGAGCGAGCTCAGCAGTCATTGCGGTTGTGAAATCAGCGTGTGTGCCAAGTTCTAGAAATAATAGATGCTGAGAATCAGTCATTTGGCTTGTGAGGAGGCGCGCGGGAACTTTTAAAGTTTGGAAAGCGCGTGGAAGGCTGAAAAGGAAACCATAAGTTTTTTTTCTCTGCTTGGGTTTTGTAGTCTCTCTGGTTTCTCAACACAAATTTTGTTTTTGTTTAATTTGGTTTAAAAGGTTTGTGATCCCCGATGTGTTTTAAAAGGGTTTTTTTCAAAATCGTAGCTCAAAAAGTAGTTATTTTCAAAATGTAGCCTAATCACTCACATTTTTATTAAATGTATGGGGAAAAAAAAATATAGTTGGCTATGGCACATTTATGATGACTTAAAAGACAGTCTGGGTAACAATTGACTGATTAAAGACAGCAGCTTTATCATCACCAAGTTACTAAGCAGTTTTATAACGCAGCCACAGTGGAGCTAAAGCAGTAATAACACACTAATAGCCTAGTCTGAGAAATAAAGCTACTTTATTTAAAACAAATACTTTCTTAAATTAGACTACATTTTGTATTCACACGATATAAAAGTAAACTATAGATAAGGGAAAAACGTTAAAAAAAAAAGAGAGAGAGAGAAAAAAAGAAAACATGTTTCTGATTGATGTGATGTTTTGGTCCACCATTCAGTTGCTCAGAAAAATTTTGGCCCAAGGCCAAACTTATCTATCGACTCCTGCACTAGAGAGTAGACACTCATGGGCGCTAAGCCCCGAGGGGATGCAGGGGACGAGTCCCCCCCTCCACAAAATAGTCCCCCCAAAAAATCTTTTTTAAATAACATTTTTCTCGTCGCACAGTAACGTGTTTTAAAGGTTCAATACAAATCGCTACTTAAAAACACATTGTCTGACAACTTAAGTTGTTAAAGATCACAACCCCCTCCCTCAAAATGGTTTGGTCAAAACTTTCTCCACGGCGACAGCCGTTACTCAGAGGAGGATGAAGATGAAGACGGTGAAGGTAAGAAGCATACACACAGTAGATTAACATTACTTTTAATTGTTTAAGTTTGGCCTCAGAATGATATTGAAAGCTTGTCTTGGAGGATAAGGATGGTTATAGATTTAAATTAATATATAGCCTATATATAAATTAATTATAGATCAAGAGTTTGATGAATCAATGAGTTCTCGTCCTGTAGCTTACTCTTTGTCAGTGACACATTATTCATCCATCAGTCGATCCATTATCTGACTTTACCCCTTGAAAGTTTGGGATTCTTTCGATGATAGTAATTTTGTCAAAATAAAAATTCAGAGCTTGTCATGCCATGAGTTATCCAAAGTATTTACTTTCTGTGTTTTCTGAAGCTTATAAGGTGGTCTAATGAAGCACTAATGCTCGGATGTGAAGAGAAACATTGTGATATATTTTGCGGAAAGGATTTTCCCGCCTCTATAGTTTTTTTTTTTTTTTTTGGCTGTGTTCCATCCGATTACGTCATTTTTTCTGTGTCTATATTTGTACGTATTCTGTCTTTGTGCAGGAAAGAAAAGATAGAGGACAATATCAGCCATACTCAAGAGATAAACACATAGACTATTTGATAGACACACCCATAGCAAGACAAATTTGCTCTGTAGTAGCCCATCTTTTCATCATAGTTTGTAATGAATGATGAATCTGTGAATTGTCCTGAGATTTTCTCTCCTCTCTGCCTGATGCAGCAGACTGTGACAGTCAGAGAGGACAGACAGGTGACATGCTGACATCCTCATCCTCTCATATATCACACAGATATCACACTGTATTAGAATTCACTTTAAGCAATTATTTTGCTTCTAATTCAGATTTATTTATTTAGAAAAAAAGTAGTTATACCGTAACTTGGACTTAATATTTACTTTAAAACATCCAGTTTCTGATTACTTCTGACTTTTAAATTCCACTCCTATAATCCTCGAATTGAAACACTTTTTACATTATTATTTAAGTCAGGTGATTTTACACTCAATATTTAATTTAAAAGGTTTGTTAATTTAAGTTTTGTTATATATTCAGAGTTTGTTTTCTTTTTGACAGTTTAATGAAAGCATATGCTTTAAGAATAGTTTGATGTAGCTTGATTATTCATTAAAGTTTTTCTTCTAGTTTTAGAAACTGATTATCTCAATGTCTAAGCTTGTTTGTTATTGTAAAGGTCTTAATTATAACGTTAGACAAGTTACTTAGCCTTAACTAACCTACATGATCTAGTTTATTTTTATAGTAGCTGGTAGTTGATTTTTAAGTAAGTTAAAACACAAGAATGGGACAAATAGTTTGAGATTCAGCCTAAAACAATATTGAGGTCTAACCAGGCTGTATTTTTCTTGTATAGGGACAGATAGCAATGAAAAGAAAGGAAACATATTTGACATTTTTTTTTATAAAGAGGCCCAGATCAGGCCCAGACCAGGCCCAGGCAGACCCCAGCCCTGAAAGCAGAAGAAGTCAGTATAGACAAGAGCAGGCCCAGGCAGACCCCAGTCCTGAAAGCAGCAGATGAGGACAGACAAGGACCAAGTCTACCACCACCAGGTCAGAACATACAGAGGCAGTAAATTGCATCTCCAATTTATTGAAAAGTGAAGCCTTACACTGTAACAAAAGGTGAATTTGACAAATTAAGCCTCATTTTGAATGTTACTAGCTTGAAACAATAGATACATTTCTGTGTGGTATTTTATTGCCGTTCTATTTATTTTGTCTGTAGCCAATCCATGTTTTTTTTTTCGTTTTTTACAAAGCTACTGTTAACATTTTGTACATTTTTTGTGAAATTTGGTGTTTGATGTTAAATAAACTCTCCCAAGTATTTCACTCACTAATCTCCTATGCTTCATCTTAACTTGCTGAAAATATTTCCACCTGGTGATGCAGATTGTTAATGTAAAGAGGGGGTCCCATGTCTTGCTGATGACTATTGTGATCACAGTAGTGTGTGAGAGAGAGACAGGGAGATGCATCATTTTTTATTTTTTTTGTTGTAGAAATCAATAATGACTGGCCTGACCTGTGGAGTGCAAAACAAATAGATGAATTCCAATCCAAGAACCCATGGTTGGGATCCAAAAACACAAAATTGGGTGAGTGAGTGTGTGTCGGTGTGTGTGTGTGTGTGTGTGTGTGGGGGGGGGGCATGCACACATGCAGATACAGTACCAGTAGTTACATTGTTTGTTTATGCTTCACAGGATGTCTGGTCTGTAGCAGTGTGAACTACATTGGGATCAACAAGGAGCAAAGTGTATCACTCTCAAAAAAATGGATGAACTTTGAAATTCAAGTGTCTGGCCAGGGAAGTAGAACAACAAATCTGTCAGTCTTGAGAAATAAGGTGAGGAAACATGTGCTGTCCAAGGCCCACAATCAGGCTGTGAAGGTGGCAGAGCAACAGAAAAAAGCTGCCACTGAGAATGCAATGGAGACTATGACTGAGTCCTACATGAAGGAAACTGAAGCTGTGTTTCGAACAGCCAACCATCTGGCCAAAAAGAACCGACCCTTTTCTGACCACGAGAGCCTCATTGAGCTTCAGGAACTAAATGGTGTAAAAATGGGCTCAATGCTTCATTCACGTTACAGTGCAACACAAATTATAAAACATGTTGCTCGTGAGATGCAGAGCAAAATCGTCAGAAGCATTATAGCATCATCCAGTAAGTTAGCTGTCCTAATTGACAAGGCATCTTCTTTAAGTCACAAAGCTATCATGACAGTTTCTATCAAAGCATCAATTCAAGAAGAAGATCCTGAGTTCATATTCCTGGAACTTGTTGAACTGGAAAATCAGAGAGCTGATGGCATAGTACAGGCATTACTTACCTGTTTAACTAATGCTGGCTTTACAGAGGAGTGGCTTAGTGAAAACTGGGTAACATTTGTATCTGATGGAGCCAGTGTAATGCTAGGAAAGAAATCTGGAGTAGCAACAAGGCTGACTTCAAGATTCCCAAAGCTTTTTGTATGGTACTGTATGAACCATAGACTTGAACTTGCTGTGTCAGATGCAGTTGATGAGGTAAACTCTGTCAATCACTTTAAAACTTTTGTCCAGAAGATACACTCTCTGTATAGTGTTTCAAGCAAAAATGAAGGTGAACTTGTAAATGCAGCAGCTGAAGTAGGCTCTCAGCTTCTTCGCATTGGCAGAATCTTGGATGTCGCTGGGTTGCCAGTAGCTTCTGGACTGTTCGTGCTGTTTGGACATCCCTGGGAGCTCTTGTGCAGCACTTTAAAATGCTTCCAGTGATGAGATGAGGTCCACCAAAGACAGGCAGATGTACAGAGGTTTGTTAGACCGTGTTCAAAGTCCAGAATTTATTTGTGACCTTGGGCTCATGTATGACACTCTTCATGAACTAAGTCTCCTGTCACAGGAGCTTCAGTCTCGTTCTATAACTCTCCTCAGAGCAGAGCATCTGATGAAACGCTCAATCAGAGTGATTCAGTCATTTAAAGAGAGTCCAGGTGAGAAATATAGTGAGGCTTTAGAAGCAAAACAGACTGGGGAGTATCGGTCTATAGCCCTGAAAACAAATGCAAAGCTGAAGTCAATCAATCCGGGCCGGTTTCTACAAAGTCTTGTAAACAATCTCGAGAAGCGCTTGTCTTTTGAAGATGAGACCATACTGGACCTCAGCATCCTTGACCAACGTAAGTGGCCATCAAATCCAAACATTCGCCATGGTGAAGAACAAGTAAAGCGACTGTGCAAGCGTTTTAACTTGTGCACAGACCAAGCACTCAATGGGATGCGGGACCTACTAGAAGACCCCAGTAGTGAGCCTGATGACCTAAAACCACTCATAAACTGTATGAAAACATTCCCGTGAGTACAGCAGAGTGTGAGAGAAACTTCAGCCTAATGAATAATATATGCTCAGACAAGAGGGCTGTCCTGCTCATCTCAAACATTTCACACTTAATGATGATTAATATTAACGGCCCACCAACTTCCAAGTTTGATCCGGGAAAATATACAAGGACCTGGTTAAAGAGTCATCGTGCTGCCTCTTCTCTGCTCTAGACAGTGCAGTGTGAAAACTCCTGCAGAAAGCAAATCTGTCTGGAATATACTGGAGTATGAGCAAAGGTCAGATGGTTAGATGTGCTGGGTTGAGAAAGTGAATGCATATATTTTTTAATAGTTTTTGCATTTATTTTTCATATATTTGCATATATTTAAGTCCTGGGAGCTCTAGCACTTGTTCGCTTTTTGATTTGTTTGGGTTTTTTGGATTGCATATGGTTGTGAATGTGGGTCGCATGCATGCATGCGTGTGTGTATGTATGTGTGTGTGAGAGCTTTATTTTTCCTTTGTATTTTATTCACATGTCCTGGTGTAAGTGTCAGCACCCTAGTTGTACTATATGACACAAATGATGTAAATCTAAATTATTTTTTTATTTTTGTTCATTGTAAAATATTTTTTTGAAAGATTCTGTTCAGCTATTGAAAACTAAATAATTTATTTCAACTTTATGACAGTGCGCTTTTAAGTTTATCTGAATGGTTTTGATGTTTGGAAGAGAATGATTTGTGTTTTATTTAAGGTTAAATATTAACATGAATGCATTGTCAACTTCAGATTTAGTATTTTATGTAAATAAATGTTCAAAAATAACCGAAACACCATGTTTGCCTCATGATGAATACATTTTACATTCATCCATTCTGCTTGTGTGACCAGTAGTGACTACAAACTGCTCCTAATTAAGTCATGGTAATTTTATAATAGTGAGCAAGTAGAAATGACAGATTTTTGGTTAAATAGAGTAGTCTTACATGTCACTGGTTCTAAAACCGTCTTTTTTTCTGTACTACTTAAAAAAAAGGCCAAAATTTAGAGTATACCCACTTCTCAAGGGACCACTACACCACTGCTTGGTACCTAACAAAGTTAGTCCTACATCTGTCACAGATGCTGAGGATGACTGACACTCTTCACAGGAGATCTGCTTGGTACCTAATGAAGATAGTCCTACATCTGTCACAGATACTGAGGACACACACTCTTCACTGAAGAATATCTGCTTGGTAACTAATGAAGGTAGTCCAAAATTGAATTAGTTCTTTCTTTTCCCATGCTGAACATGGGAAAAGCACCATCTGATCCTGGTGAGTACAGTGTCCTCCACACAGAAGTTAATGTAATCCGTTATACAGTCTGTGAGGTTGTCAATGTCCTCCCGTGAGGATCACAGAACTCCTTCCACACAGTTGACTCAAAACAGTCCCTCAGAGCCTCTTCAGTCTCCTCAGACCATCTCTTAACTGCTTGGTCACAGCTGGCTGCCTGTGGAAAAGTGGTTTGTACACGGGCTGGAGATAAACCAGGTTGTGGTCTGATCTCCACAGGGGAGGGAGGGGTGATGACTTGTATGCATCCTTGGTGTTTGCATACAGTAAGTCCAGTATTTTATTGTCTCTGGTGTGGCAGGTGACATACTGGGTGAAAGTGGGCAAAGTGGAGGATGGAGAGGTGTGATTAAAGTCCCCAGAGATGAGGAGGAGGGCCTGAGGGTGTTTGGTCTGTCGCCAGCTGACTGCAGAATGCAGGGTCTCACATGCAAAGGCTGATTATTACAGTTGGCCTGACACAGGCAGACTAATGCAGCACCATTCTTTAACAGTTACTATGGCAACGAGGAAGCAGAACATGTTCCTTTGATCTTCCCTTGCTGCTGATTGGACCTCTGGATCAAAGGACGTTCCTCTGGTGCTGCTTTGGTGATTCCATCAGTCCATATATGGACATAGACTCTGATATGTCTATATAAGTAAGATCAGGATTGTGCAGACTCAATTCGACATCAGAGCAAGAACAATGAACAACACAGAGGCAAGTACACAGACCAACATTTTGGTCAACAAGGACCTACTCAGGCGTCCTGACATCCATGCAGTGGCTTAATCTAGAGGCTGGATCACTGGACCGAGAACAAAACCCAAACTGACGGAGATGTGTTTGGAATTAATCCATGTTGCAGCAACACAACATCTTTGAGCTCTTGCAGTGTGAGAGTGATGGTGCGAGCATTATGTTTGTGCCAAAGGACCAGGTGTCTAAGTGTCTTGGAGACATGGACAGCATCATAGCACAGACATTGGCTGAGAAGATGGGTGTTAAGGCGACATCCAGAGCTCGAGCACACAGATACTGACAGAGCTCATAGTTGATGAGGTTACAGAGAAGGTGAACAACTAGCTCTCTAGCTTGGAGGAGTGTGAAAGCTTTTCCCGGAGTGTGAGGATCATCGCACAACACATGTGGCAAGTACTTTGTAACATTATGCCCAGGATACAAAGTCCATGAAATCCAGGAAAGTGACCTGGTTAATGAGTTTGAATGCACTTCTAATGAGGAAGTCCTCCTCATTAGGCGTGCATCTTGTTGCCAGTATAATGCTGTAAAATTTAAAAGCAACCCTTTATAGTGTACCAAATGAAGAAAGTCCTCGCCTGTCACAGATACTGAGGACAGACACTCTTCACAGATGGAGATCTGATTGGTACCTAATGAAGATAGTCCTACATCTGTCACAGACACTGACTGCAGACACTCTTCACAGATGGAGATCTGCTTGGTAACTAATGAACATAGTCCTACATCTGTCACAGATACTGAGTGCAGACACTCTTCACAGATGGAGATCTGCTTGGTAACTAATGAAGAAGTCAGACATATTTCACAGATACTGAGGATGAGACTCTTTTCACAGAGGAGATCTGCTTGGTAACTTATGAAGATAGTCTACATCTGTCACAGATACTGAGTGCAGACACTCTTCACAGATGGAGATCTGCTTGGTACCTAATGAAGAGTGTCAGTCATCTGTCACAGATACTGAGGATGACAGACACTCTTCACTCTTCACAGATGGAGATCTGCTTGGTACCTAATGAAGATAGTCTTACATCTGTCACAGATACTGAATTGAACACTCTTCACAGATGGAGATCTGCTTGGTACCTAATGAAGATAGTCCTACATCTGTCACAGATACTGAGATGACAGACACTCTTCACTCTTCACAGATGGAGATCTGCTTGGTACCTAATGAAGATAGTCCTACATCTGTCACAGATACTGAGGACAGACACTCTTCACAGATGGAGATCTGCTTGGTACCTAATGATAGTCCTACATCTGTCACAGATACTGAGTGACAGACACTCTTCACAGATGGAGATCTGCTTGGTACCTAATGAAGATCAGTCATCTGTCACAGATACTGAGGATGACAGACACTCTTCACAGAAGGAGATCTGCTTGGTACCTAACAAGATAGTCCTACATCTGTCACAGATACTGAGGATGAAAGACACTCTTCCCAGATGGAGATCTGCTTGGTAACTAATGAAGATAGTCCTACATATGTCACAGATACTGAGGACAGACACTCTTCACACAGACGGAGATCTGCTTGGTACTTATGAAGACAGTCCTATCAGTCACAGATACTGAGGATGACAGACACTCTTCACAGATGGAGATCTGCTTGGTACCTACTGAAGATAGTCCTGCATCTGTCACAGATACTGAGGATGACAGACACTCTTCACAGACAGAGATCTGCTTGGTATCTAATGAAGATTGTCCTACATATCACAGATACTGAGGTTGACAGACACTCTTCACTCTTCACAGACAGAGATCTGCTTGGTATCTAATGAAGATAGTCCTGCATCTGTCACAGATACTGAGTGCAGACACTCTTCACAGACGGAGATCTGCTTGGTAACTAATGAAGATAGTCCTACATATGTCACAGATACTGAGGTTGACAGACACTCTTCACAGAGGAGATCTGCTTGGTACCTAATGAAGATAGTCTTACATCTGTCACTGATACTAAGGGCAGACAGTCTTCACAGACGGAGATCTGCTTGGTACCTAATGAAGATAGTCCTACATCTGTCACAGATACTGAGGATGACAGACACTCTTCGCAGACGGAGATCTGCTTGGTACCTAATGAAGATAGTCCTACCTCTGTCACAGATACTGAGGACAGACACTCTTCACAGATGGAGATCTGCTTGGTACCTAATGAAGATAGTCCTACATCTGTCACAGGTACTGAGTGCAGACACTCTTCACAGATCGAGATCTGCTTGGTAACTAATGAAGATAGTCCTACATTTGTCACAGATACTAAGGACAGACACTCTTCACAGACGGAGATCTGCTTGGTACCTAATGAAGATAGTCCTACATCTGTCACAGATACTAAGGACAGACACTCTTTACTGACGGAGATCTGCTTGGTACCTAATGAAGATAGTCCTACATCTGTCACAGGTACTGAGGACAGACACTCTTCACAGACGGAGATCTGCTTGGTACCTAATGAAGTTAGTCCTACAATTGTCACAGGTACTGAGGATTACAGATACTCTTGACAGAGGAGATCTGCTTGGTACCTAATGAAGATAGTCCTACATCTGTCACAGGTACTAGACAGACACTCTTCACAGATGGAGATCTGCTTGGTACCTAATGAAGATAGTCCTACATCAGTCACAGATACTGAGGATAGAGACTCTTCAGATGGAGATCTGTTAGTCAACTGAGATGACTAACACTCTTCACATGGAGATCTGCTTGGTACCTACTGAAGATAGTCCTACATCTGTCACAGATACTGAGGATGACAGACACTCTTGACAGATGGAGATCTGCTTGGTACCTAATGAAGATAGTCCTACATCTGTCCCAGATACTGAGGATGACAGAAACTCTTCACTCTTAACAGAGATCTGCTTGGTACCTTATGAAGATAGTCCTACATATGTCCCAGATACTGAGGATGACTGAAAGTCTTCGACGGAGATCTGCTTGGTACCTACTGAAGATAGTCTTACATATGTCACAGATATGGAGGATTACAGACACTCTTCACAGATGAGATCTGCACCAATGAAGATACTGTCTGCCCTCAGTCGACATCTGTCACAGATACTGAGGACAGACACTCTTCACAATGTCTGCTTGGTAACTTATGAAGACAGTCCTACATCTGTCACAGATACTGAGGACAGACACTCTTCACAGACAGAGATCTGCTTGGTAACTAATGAAGATAGTCCCTCATCTGTCACAGATACTGAGGACAGACACTCTTCACAGATGGAGATCTGCTTGGTACCTAATGAAGTTATTCCTACATCCGTCACATACTGAGGATAACAGACACTCTTCACAGACATCTGCAGTACTAATGAAGAGTGTCAGTCATCTGTCAGATACTGAGGACTGACACTCTTCAGATGGAGATCTGCTTGGTACCTAACAAAGTTAGTCCTTCATCTGTCACAGATACTGAGGACAGAAACTCTTCACAGACAGAGATCTGCTTGGTACCTAATAAAGATAGTCTAAGATCTGTCACAGAAACTGAGGACAGACACCCTTCACAGATGGAGATCTGCTTGGTACCCAATCAGATAGTCCTACATCTGTCCTAAATACTGAGGATGACAGACATCTCCTCACAGAGAGATCTGCTTGGTACCTGAAGATAGTCTACATCTGTCACAGATACTGAGGTTGTCTGACACTCTTCACAGGAGATCTGCTTGGTACCTACTGAAGATAGTCCTACATCTGTCACAGATACTGAGGATGACAGACACTCTTCACAGACGGAGATCTGCTTGGTACCTTATGAAGATAGTCCTTCATCTGTCACAGATACTGAGGATGACAGACACTCTTCACAGATGGAGATCTGCTTGGTACCTAATGAAGATAGTCCTGCATCTGTCACAGATACTGAGGATGACAGACACTCTTCACAGACGGAGATCTGCTTGGTACCTAATGAAGATAGTCCTGCATCTGTCACAGATACTGAGGATGACTTACACTCTTCACAGATGGAGATCTGCTTGGTACCTACTTAAGATAGTCCTACATCTGTCACAGATACTGAGGATGACAGACATTCTTCACAGACGGAGATCTGCTTGATACCTAAAGAAGATAGTCCTGCATCTGTCACGGATACTGAGGATGACAGACACTCTTCACAGACAGAGATCTGCTTGGTACCTAATGAAGTTATTCCTACATCCGTCACAGACACTGAGGATGACAGATACACTTCACAGACGGAGATCTGCTTGGTAACTAATGAAGATAGTCCGACATATGTCACAGATACTGAGTTCAGACACTCTTCACAGATGGAGATCTGCTTGGTAACTAATGAAGGAAGTCAGACATATGTCACAGATACTGAGAATGACAGACACTCTTCACAGATGGAGATCTGCTTGGTAACTAATGAAGATAGTCCTGCATCTGTCACAGATACTGAGGACAGACACTCTTTACTGACGGAGATCTGCTTGGTACCTAATGAAGATAGTCCTACATCTGTCACAGATACTGAGGACAGACATTCTTCACTGAAGAAGATCTTCTTGGTAACTAATGAAGGTAGTCCAAAATTGAATTAGTTCTTTCTTTTCCCATGCTGAACATGGAAAAGCACCTACAATCCTGGGGCCTCATGTACAAAGTGCGTCACACAAAACTGGCGTCTGCTCTTTTTTCACAAAGCTCAGATGTATCAGTGAAATGACCTTGAAATGTATTGCCTCACGCAACTCCATGGCTGGCGTCGCCGCTTCACCGTTGTTGGTCCATTGGCGACACTTACAGGTGACAGGAAACTGTTAAATAAATAAATGTGAAAACAATTAGTCATTAGACTGAATGAAGAGACATGTGTTTAAATGAACAATTAACCACTGTTCTGCGGTTACCTGGGTGGATATAAAAGCCGCACATCGTAGTAAAAAACATACCGTTTAACACAATGGCTGCTTTGGCACTGATTGAAGACATTACAACGGTGCTATTAGAAGACAGCGTGTCTTTAGAGACAGGGAGGATCTTCTTTGATGAGACTGGCTGAGCAGCTGATTGAGGCGATCCTCCTCCAAGTGGCGGGAGCGGCCAGCTCTGGAGCGCACAGGAGGAGCCATGCTGCCTGTCCCCACAAGTGTTAGCCACACTGGGGTTCCTCGCGACTGGGACATTCCAGAGAGTTGGCCGTAGTCAGGTCTGTGAGTCGACCCTGAATAAGACCATGCCAAGTGTGGGATGGAATCATCCAAATGTCAGCCAGGTATATCAAATTCCCTACAATGCAGCTGAACAGGCCAACATTAAAGTGCAATTTGCAGCGAGCTGGTTTTCCTACATGAGACTATCGACTGCACACACATTGCTATAAAGCGCCATCACGATGAATTTGTTTACATCAATGAAACAATTTCACTCTATTAATGTAATCATATGTGATGCGCAAATGCTATTAACAAACATTGTTGCGAGGTGGCCTGGTTCAACACGACTCATACATTCTGAGTAACAGCATGGTTGGGAACAGACTGCAAGCTGGAACTGTGCGTGATGGGTGGCTTCTTGGTAAGAATTTAATTGTCCTAATTTTATTCTCTGATGCACAAGTATATGGCTAATCTAGTTCACAGCATCATTAGTCAGTGATTGAAGTTAGACCTGAAGTTTTCCACTGGTTAAACATTTTAGATCTAAATATTCTAAGTTTATCTTTGTGTAAGTACTCCTGTAAATAACCCCGTCAAAGTGTGAAATGTCTTTTCTGAATGAAGAGGTCCTGCACCAATTTGCAGCATTATCTGACATAGTAGTGTTAAAATAATCATTTTCTTGTCTGCTTTTAATCTACAGGCGAGTGGTACCCACTTAGAGGTGGCTGATAGTTCAATCTGACAAAGCGGAGGTATGACCTCCATTCACACGCTCCGTCTTGAAGCAATTGGTTTAATAAAGGGTGGCGCTGCCTGACAGGACTGAGTATGCTGCTTTACAGTCGAAGGTATGCCACAGCATGGCATAGTGTCCTCCACAATGTGCACAGCATGCCCTACACTGAAAAGCATATTACCAGAAAGAAGCTGCACCCATTCATGTGCAGCCTACCCAGGAGGCGATTCAACAAGACAACATTTAATTTCAAGAATGTTAAAGAAAGGACACATGATTCATTTTTCAAAGATTTAATTGACTCGTCAATGTTTTTAGACTCCAATTAATTGATCAAGGCGATCTGATGCACTTATTATGTGATCTCTCCTTGTGATTACCGCTTGGTGAGACAGGCGGAGGCAGTGGAGGAGGTGGGCCTGTCCCAGACATGAGGGCCTGGGCCTGTCACTGGAGGAGGCCCTGGGCCTGTACATGGAGAAGGAGATACCTGTCACACTGAGGGACATCGCCGGACTGGAGGAGGAGGATGCCCGTGCTCTGGCGCAGACCCGGAGATGATGGACCCCTGCCTCTGACGGATGGTGGAGGAGGACCCTCTGTCGCAGACCCGGAGATGATGGAGGACTACCTGTGAATGGAGATTGTGCCTGTGGCCGGAGACCCAGATGATGGACACTGGGCCTGCTTGGCCTGATGGTAGGACCCATCCTGTGATGCAGAGACCCGGAGATGATGGAGACCCTGGGCCTGTGGCGATGGTGGAGGACCTGCCAGTGGCGCGGAGACCCCGGAGATGATGGAGGACCCTGGGCCTGTGGGCTGAGACGCTTTGTCCGAGAAGATGATGGAGGACCTGGGCCTCTGGCGCAGAGACACTGGGGCCAGGCGACGATGAGGCCCCAGCAGCGTGTTCTCACCTGTTTTGAAATATTCAAGCGAGTCAATGTCCATTCTTTGATAGGCTGACATGTTTAAATTTAAATGCTGTACTCCAAACATTAAGCGCTTTGCATGACATGTGGCCTATCTCAGGCTGAGCAGGCTGTGAACACATGTTGTGAGATATACTAATAAACAAATAGCCTACTTTTGGGAGAAATCTGAGTCACTGCTCACATGAGATCAGTTGCACCCAATAATGCTGCCACTCTCTGTTCAAATATGGGCTCCTCTCCTTGGGATCTGTCTTGGTACACTCTGGCGGTGGGTAGCCATCCTGTTTAACGTCCACCTTCATGACCACTCTTCACCTGGCGTCTGTGCGTACAGCTGACAACAGATCAGCTCTTGTTCTTCCTTTTGGCCTTATGAGAGAGGCGTACATATGTTTAAATTCTCTACTTCACAGAGAAGCGCCTTGCTTTCTGTGAAATTCTTCTTTTGATTTTTGCCGCCATTCCTGCAAGATCTGGTAAGAGTGAAGATTCAGGGCGCTCATTTAAATACTGATTTGGGTATTTAAATGGGTTAAGTCATGTACTCAGATGTGCGCTCAATTCACCGCTGATTGGGATGTACTAAGAATGTGCTTGGTTATCGTAACACATTCATTCATCCGGATTTTTTTTTTTTGCGTGATTTCTGGATTTGATAGTACTATTTCTGGTATGAAATCCATGTCTTTGTACATGAGGCCCCTGAGTACAGTATCCTCCACAGAAGTTAATGTAATCCGTTATACAGTCTGTGAGGTTGTCGATGTCCTCCCCATGAGGATCACAGAATTCCTTCCACACAGCTGACTCAAACCTTCCCTCAGTGCCTTTCAGTCTCCTCAGACCATCTCTTAACTGTACGGTCACAGCAGGCTGCCTGTGGAAAAGTGGTTGTACACGGGCTGGAGATAAACCAGGTTGTGGTCTGAGGGATGATGACTTGTATGCATCCTTGGTGTTTGCACAGTAAGTCAGTATTTTATTGTCTCTGGTGTGGCAGGTGACATACTGGGTGAAAGTGGGCAAAGTGGAGGATGGAGAGGTGTGATTAAAGTCCCCAGAGATGAGGAGGAGGGCCTGAGGGTGTTAGGTCTGTAGCCAACTGACTGCAGAGTGCAGGGTCTCACATGCAAAGGCTGATTATTACAGTTGGCCTGACACAGGCAGACTAATGCAGCACCATTCTTTAACAGTTACTATATGTAGGGGAGGAGGCAGACCATGTTCCTTTGATCTTCCCTTGCTGCTGATTGGACCTCTGGATCAAAGGACATTCCTCTGGTGCTGCTTTGGTGATTCCATCAGTCCATATATGGACATAGACTCTGATATGTCTATATAAGTAAGATCAGGATTGTGTAGACTTAATTCAACATCAGAACAAGAACAATGAACAACACAGAGGCAAGTACACAGACCAACATTTTGGTCAACAAGGACCTACTCAGGCGTCCGCCTGACATCCATACAGTGGCTTAATCTAGAGACTGGATCACTGGACCCGAGAACAAAACCCAAACTGACGGAGATGTGTGGAATTCGATGTTGCAGCAACACAACATCTTTGAGCTCTTGCAGTGTGAGAGTGATGGTCGAGCATTATGTTTGTGCCTAAGGACCAGGTGTCTAAGTGTCTTGGAGACATGGCAGCATCATAGCACAGACATTGGCTGAGAAGATGGGTGTTAAGTGACATCAGAGCTCGAGCACACAGATACTGACAGAGCTCATAGTTGATGAGGTTACAGAGAAGGTGAACAACTAGCTCTCTAGCTTGGAGGAGTGTGAAAGCTTTTCCCAGTGTGAGGATCATCGCACAAAACATGTGGCAAGTACTTTGTAACATTATGTCCAGGATACCAAAGTCCATGAAATCCAGGAAAGTGACCCTGGTTAATGAGTTTGAATGCACTTCTAATGAGGAAGTCCTCCTCATTAGACGTGCATCTTGTTGCCAGAATAATAATACTGTAAAATTTAAAGCAACCCCTTTATAGTGTACCAAAGGAAGAAAGTCCTACATCTGTCACAGATACTGAGTGCAGACACTCTTCACAGACAGAGATCTGCTTGGTACCTAATGAACATAGTCCTACATCTGTCACAGATACTGAGTGCAGACACTCTTCACAGATGGAGATCTGTTTGGTAACTAATGAAGGAAGTCAGACATCTGTCACAGATACTGAGTACAGACACTCTTCACAGATGGAGATCTGTTTGGTAACTAATGAAGATAGTCCGACATCTGTCACAGATACTGAGTACAGACACTCTTCACAGATGGAGATCTGTTTGGAAACTAATGAAGGAAGTCAGACATATGTCACAGATACTGAGGTTGATAGACACTCTTCACTCTTCACAGACGGAGATCTGCTTGGTATCTAATGAAGATAGTCCTACATCTGTGACAGATACTAAGGACAGACACTCTTCACAGATGGAGATTTGCTTGGTACCTAATGAAGATAGTCTTACATTTGTCACAGATACTGAGGATGACAGAAACTCTTCACTCTTAACAGACGGAGATCTGCTTGGTACCTTATGAAGATAGTCCTACATATGTCACAGATACGGAGGATGACTGAAACTCTTCACAGACGGAGATCTGCTTGGTACCTACTGAAGATAGTCTTACATCTGTCACAGATATGGAGGATGACAGACACTTCTTATAGAGGAGGTCTACTTGGTACCTACTGAAGATAGATCTACATCTGTCACAGATACTGAGGATGACAGACAGTCTTCACAGGAGGTCTGCTTGGTACCTAATGAAGATAGTCCTACATCTGTCACAGATACTGAGGACACACACTCTTCACTGAAGAATATCTGCTTGGTAACTAATGAAGGTAGTCCAAAATTGATTTAGTTCTTTCTTTTCCCATGCTGAACATGGGGAAAGCACCGTACAGTCCTGGTGAGTACAGTGTCCTCCACACAGAAGTTAATGTAATCCGTTATACAGTCTGTGAGGTTGTCGATGTCCTCCCGTGAGGATCACAGAACTCCTTCACACAGTTGACTCAAAACAGTCCCTCAGAGCCTCTTCAGTCTCCTCAGACCATCTCTTAACTCTTGGTCACAGCTGGCTGCCTGTGGAAAAGTGGTTTGTCTGGAGATAAACCAGGTTGTGGTCTGATCTCCACAGGGAGGGAGGGTGATGACTTGTATGCATCCTTGGTGTTTGCATACAGTAAGTCCAGTATTTTGTCTCTGGTGGCAGGTGACATACTGGGTGAAAGTGGGCAAAGTGGAGGATGGAGAGGTGTGATTAAAGTCCCCAGAGATGAGGAGGAGGGCCTGAGGGTGTTTGGTCTGTCGCCAGCTGACTGCAGAATGCAGGGTCTTACATGCAAAGGCTGATTATTACAGTTGGCCTGACACAGGCAGACTAATCAATCAATCAATCAATCTTTATTTGTATAGCGCCAATTCATAACAAGTGTTATCTCAAGACACTTTACAATAGAGCATAAAGCTCTTCATTTTATGGATACACATATATGCATAGATACATATATACATATAGAATACACATATACTATATACAAATATATACATCAACAACATGAATCCATATAGCCAATCATGGATCCCTCATCATGGACAGAAAAACCTTCTGTTAAGCAGCAGAAATCTTGAATGTGGATCCCAGTCTGGATGAACAGCAAATCCACACCATGCTGTGATGGGTGTGAGGACAAAGGAAGAAGTAGAGGAGACAAGTCCAGTAAGAACTAAGTTAGGGACAGGTCCATGTATCCGGCCTGTGTCTGATTCCTTAGAGGTTAGCCTCTTGAGATGCTACATCTCATTTCTGGAGTCCTCATGTCTGATGTTGTGGTGATCATTTTCTAGAAGTATAATCTTAGATATTCAAACTGAAAATAAGAACTTATGGTAGTCAGATCATGGGTGCCCAGACCACAAGTGCATCCCAACCATATTTGTCTCCTTAAGTATAAATGTGTTAAAGGCCTCTTGAGATGTGACATCCCATTTTCAAGAGGGACTTCATGTATGTGGTAATAAGAAATAGATACTGTAGGTGTAACATCATGGATATGGAGATCATGCTAATAACTACATGAACAGCTATAATGATAATGAGAATGGAGTGTTCCTAATAAAATGGCCAACTATGTGTGTCATGTTTATAGCTGTAGTTTTCAGGCTTCATGACTCCACAGCAGGCAGTCTCCACCAAGGATCCCAGGCCACCTACAAGACAAGAGCCAGAGACAGAGTACAGGAGCAAACAAAGGCAAAAACAGATGTGAGGAGAGAGTGATAGAGCCCATTGTGCCAGACCCTCCCCCAGTCTAGGCCTATTACATCTAAACTATGAGTCTAGTTTATGAACTAATTTATTTATTTATTTATTTATAACCTATAAGCTGGTCCTAACTGAAAGCTTTATCAAAGAGGAATGTTTTAAGTCTAACCAGAAAGGTAGAGAGTGTCAGACTGACTGTGTTCGATAAATTGTTCAGAGAAGAGGTGCCTGATAACTGAAGGCTCTACCTCCCATACTTTTGGAGATTACTAATGCAGCACCAATCTTTAACAGTTACTATGGCAACGAGGGAGGAGGCAGAACATGTTCCTTTGATCTTCCCTTGCTGCTGATTGGACCTCTGGATCAAAGGACGTTCCTCTGGTGCTGCTTTGGTGATTCCATCAGTCCATATATGGACATAGACTCTGATATGTCTATATAAGTAAGATCAGGATTGTGCAGACTAATTCAACATCAGAGCAAGAACAATGAACAACACAGAGGTAAGTACACAGACCAACATTTTGGTCAACAAGGACCTACTCAGGCGACCTGACATCCATACAGTGGCTTAATCTAGAGGCTGGATCACTGGACCGAGAACAAAACCCAAACTGACGGAGATGTGTTTGGAATTAATCGATGTTGCAGCAACACACATCTTTGAGCTCTTGCAGTGTGAGAGTGATGGTGAGCATTATGTTTGTGCCAAAGGACCAGGTGTCCAAGTGTCTTGGAGACATGGGCAGCCTCATAGCACAGACATTGGCTGAGAAGATGGGTGTTAAGGGTGACATCCAGAGCTCGAGCACACAGATACTGACAGAGCTCAGAGTTGATGAGGTTACAGAGAAGGTGAACAACTAGCTCTCTAGCTTGGAGGAGTGTGAAAGCTTTTCCCGAGTGTGAGGATCATCGCACAACACATGTGGCAAGTACTTTGTAACATTATGCCCAGGATACCAAAGTCCATGAAATCCAGGAAAGTGACCCTGGTTGATGAGTTTGAATGCACTTCTAATGAGGAAGTCCTCCTCATTAGACGTGCATCTTGTTACCAGAATAATAATACTGTAAAATTTAAAGCAACCCCTTTATAGTGTACCAAAGGAAGAAGTCCTACGTCTGTCACAGATACTGAGGACAGACACTCTTCTGACAGAGATCTGCTTGGTACCTAATGAAGATAGTCCTACATCTGTCACAGATACTGAGGATGACAGACACTCTTCACTCCACAGGCGGAGAACTGCTTGGTAACTAATCAATCAATCTTTATTTGTATAGCGCCAATTCATAACAAGTGTTATCTCAAGACACTTTACAATAGAGCATAAAGCTCTTCATTTTATGGAGACACTAGATACTGTCAGAATTTTCCTTTATAATCATAGCCCAGATGGTTCGTACCTCTACCTGACATTCCAAATTATTCCGAGTAACATGAGAGACAGCTGGATACAAAATCAGATGAAGTCTTTTAATCCTTCTTCTCTTGTCTGACAGAGGTTCCAACAAGAGTCCCACAGTAATCCAAGAGTTGAACTGAGATCTTAGTACAGTATCACCTATTTTTATAGCATTGTATGAGTCACGTGAGTCTGTTTCTCACCAGAGATGAACTTGCAGGTCTGAGGAGTTCATCAAGTTCACGGAGAATGGACAGCTGGTGAATTTCCCAAAGTGTGAGAAAACAGTCTCTAGAGGAGGGCTGAGCAGAGTTTACACACAGGTCAAGCAGGGTTACCTTAGTTCATGTCTCTAAGCAATGATCTTAGCATATCAAGACAGTTCAAATACATAAGAAAAACCATATACAATATGTACAAAAGTCAAACTATTTCTAACAGATACATATATACATATAAAATACACATATACATATATATACAAATATATACATCAACACCCAACATGAATCCAAATAGCCAATGTGGATCCTACATCATGGCAGCAAGAAAAAACGTTCTGTTAAGCAGGAGGAAATGTTGAATGTGGATCCCAGTCTCATGATGAACAGCAAATCCACGATGCTGTGTCAGTTTGAGCAAGAAGGAAGGTAAGAGGAGACAAGTGGACTAGAATAAGAACTAAAATTAGGGACAGGTTCATGTACCATCAACCTGTCGTCTGATTTATTAGAGGGTAGCTCTTGAGATGCTACATCTCATTTTCAAGAGGTCCTCATGTCTGAATGGTTGTGGTGATCATTTTCTAGAAGTATAATCTTAGATATTCTTACTGAAAATAAGAATTTATGGTATTTCGAACTCATGGGTGCCCAGACCATGAGTGCATCCCAACCATATTTGTCTCCATTAAATATAAATGTGTTAAAGGCCTCTTGAGATGTGACATCCCATTTTCAAGAGGACTTCATGACTATGTGATAATAAAAATAGATACTGTAGGTGTCGATCATGGATATGGAGATCATGCTAATAACTACATGAACAGCTATAATGATAATGGGAATGGAGTGTTCCTAATAAAATAAACTATGTGTCATGTTTATAACTGTAGTTTGAGGCTTCATGACTCCACAGCAGCAGGCAGCCTGGATCCCAGGCCACCTACAAGACAAGAGCCAGAGGCAGTACAGGAGCAAACAAAGCGGGGCAAAAGCAGATGCTGAGAGAGAGAGAGCTCATTGTGCCAGACTCCCCGGCAGTCTAGACCTGTTACATCTAAACTATGAGTTGAATTTATGAACTAATTTATTTATTTATTTATAAACTATGAGCTATGAGCTGGTCCCTAATTGAAAGCTTTATCAAGAGGAATGTTTTAAGTCTAACCTTAAAGGTAGAGAGTGTCAGACTCGAACTGTGGTTGGTAAATTATTCAGAAAGACCTGATAACTGAAGGCTCTACCTCCATACTACTTTTGGAGATTAATGGTACCACAAGTAGGCGGCATTTTGGGGCGTAATGTTCTAGAGGGGTTGTCACGGCACTACAAGCTCTTTAAGATAGACTGGTGCCTGTCACTGAGAGCTTTATAGGTGAGGAGAAGAATCTTGAATTCTATTCTATATTTAATGGGAAGCCAATGCAGAGAAGCTAAAACAGGAGTAATGTGGTCTCTTCTCCTAGTTCTAGTCAGTACACGTGCTGAAGCATTTTGGACCAGCTGAAGCATCTTAAGTGACTGCTGGGACAGCCTGAAAGCAGAAATTACAATAGTCCAGTCTAGAGGTAACAAAAGCATGGACTAGCTTTTTCAGCATCGCTCTGGGACAGGATAGGCCTGATTTTAGCGATGCTACTGAAGATGAAAAAAAGGCTGTTTTGAAATTTGCTTTATGTGGGAGTTAAAGGATAAATCCTGATCAAATAGTACTCCTAGATTTCTAACAGTTGTGCTTGGTGCCAGGCTAATGCCATCTATGGCAGTTAAATCACTAGAAAAGGATTCTCTAAGGTGTCGAGGCCCAGCACAATGACCTCTGTCTTGTCTGAGTTAAGAAGAAGAAAATTTCTGGCCATCCAGGATCTGAAGTCCTTTAAACAGGCATCTAGTTTGTCTAACTGGTTTGTCTCACCTGGCTTCAGTGATAGATAAAGCTGTGTATCATCAGCGTAACAGTGTAAATTAGCAGAGTAGTTCCTCATGATATCACCAAGGAAGCATATATATAGAAAGAAATTGGACCTAGCACTGAACCTTGAGGAACCCTGTAACTTACTTTAGTGTACACAGAGGACTTGTTGTTCACGTGTACAAACTGATATCTATTGGATAAGTAGGACTTAAACCAATTTAAGGCAGTCCCTGTAATCCCAAGTAACATCTCTAATCTCTGCATAAGAACACCATGATCAATGGTGTAAAAGCAACACTTAGTTCTAACAAAACAAGAACAGAGAGTCCTTCATCTGAAGCTGAAAGTAGATCATTGGTTACTTTAACTAGAGCAGTCTCTGTGCTGTGATGAACTCTAAATCCTGACTGAAAGTCCTCAAGCAGGCTATTGTCTTGAAGGAAGTCACCTAGCTGATCAGCTACTACTTTCTCCAGGATCTTTGAGGCAAATGGAAGGTTAGAAATAGGCCTGTAGTTAGCTAATGTTCCTGAATCGAGTTAGTTTTTAAGGAGGGTTTGATTACTGCTGTTTTAAAAGACTGTGATGCGTAGCCTGTTGATAGAGATATATTTACTGTCTCCAGCAACAATGGACAAACTAGAGGAAGACCTCCTTCAACAGTTTAGTTGGAATCGGGTCTAAAAGGCAGGTTGATGATTTAGAGGAGGAGACCAGAGAATGTAGCTCCTGAAATCTCGTCTGTCTAACTCAGGTCTAACTACTACTACATTTAGAGGTATGACAGGTTCAGCTGGAGATAGAGAGTTGCTAATTTTATCTCTAATTTTCAGAATTTTATCATTGAAAAAAGTTCATAAAGTCCTCACAGCTTAGGGTTAGAGGAATCACAGGCTCAATTGAGCTCTGACTCTGTGTCAGCCTGGCTACAGTGCTGAAGAGGTATCTAGGATTGTTTCTATTTTCTTCAATAAGTGAGGAGTAGTGGGCAGCTCGAGCATGTTTTAAGGCTCTCTTGTAGTTATTATGACTCTCTCGCCAAAGTGCGTTACTCTTCCCATTTATCAGGCGCCACATTCTCTCTAATTTCACGGGTTGTTTGTTTAAGTGTACAGTTTCTGAAGTAAAACCAAGGGGCTGTCCTCTGGCGTTTATCGTTTTGTCTCAGTGGAGCAATTGAGTCCAAAGTGGATCTTAGTATCTTCATCTTATCTAATGAAGATAGTCCTACATATGTCACAGATACTGAGTACAGACACTCTTCACAGATGGAGATCTGCTTGGTAACTAATGAAGGAAGTCAGACATATGTCACAGATACTGAGGATGAAAGACACTCTTCACAGATGGAGATCTGCTTGGTAACTAATGAAGATAGTCCTACATCAGTCACAGATACTGAGGATGACAGACACTCTTCACAGACGGAGATCTGCTTGGTAACTAATGAAGGAAGTCAGACATATTTCACAGATAATGAGGAGAGACTCTTTTCACAGACGGAGATCTGCTTGGTAACTTATGAAGACAGTCCTACATCTGTCACAGATACTGAGTGCAGACACTCTTCACAGATGGAGATCTGCTTGGTAACTAATGAAGGAAGTCAGACATATGTCACAGATACTGAGGATGAAAGACACTCTTCACAGATGGAGATCTGCTTGGTAACTAATGAAGATAGTCCTACATCAGTCACAGATACTGAGGATGACAGACACTCTTCACAGACGGAGATCTGCTTGGTACCTTATGAAGATAGTCCTACATCTGTCACAGATACTGAGGACACACACTCTTCACTGAAGAAGATCTGCTTGGTAACTAATGAAGGTAGTCCAAAATTGAATTAGTTCTTTCTTTTCCCATGCTGAACATGGGAAAAGCACGTCTGATCCTGGTGAGTACAGTGTCCTCCACACAGAAGTTAATGTAATCCGTTATACAGTCTGTGAGGTTGTCGATGTCCTCCCCGTGAGGATCACAGAACTCCTTCCACACAGTTGACTCAAAACCTTCCCGTCAGTGCCTTTTCAGTCTCCTCAGACCATCTCTTAACTGCGGGTCACAGCTGGATGGCTGTGGAAGAGTGGTTTGTAGACGGGCTGGAGATAAACCAGGTTGTGGTCTGATCTCCACAGGGAGGGAGGGTGATGACTTGTCTGCATCCTTGGTGTTTGCATACAGTAAGTCCAGTATTTTATTGTCTCTGGTGTGGCAGGTGACATACTGGGTGAAAGTGGGCAAAGTGGAGGATGGAGAGGTGTCATTAAAGTCCCCAGAGATGAGGAGGAGGGCCTGAGGGTGTTTGGTCTGTAGCCAGCTGACTGCAGAGTGCAGGGTCTCACATGCAAAGGCTGATTATTACAGTTGGCCTGACACAGGCAGACTAATGCAGCACCATTCTTTAACAGTTCCTATGGCAACGAGGGGGAGGAGGCAGAACATGTTCCTTTGATCTTCCCTTGCTGCTGATTGGACCTCTGGATCAAAGGACGTTCCTCTGGTGCTGCTTTGGTGATTCCATCAGTCCATATATGGACATAGACTCTGATATGTCTATATAAGTAAGATCAGGATTGTGCAGACTTAATTCGACATCAGAGCAAGAACAATGAACAACACAGAGGCAAGTACACAGACCAACATTTTGGTCAACAAGGACCTACTCAGGCGTCCGCCTGACATCCATGCAATGGCTTAATCTAGAGGCTGGATCATTGGACCCGAGAACAAAACCCAAACTGACGGAGATGTGTTTGGAATTAATCGATGTTGCAGCAACACACATCTTTGAGCTCTTGCAGTGTGAGAGTGATGGTGCGAGCATTATGTTTGTGCCAAAGGACCAGGTGTCTAAGTGTCTTGGAGACATGGGCAGCCTCATAGCAAAGACATTGGCTGAGTAGATGGGTGTTAAGGGTGACATCCAGAGCTCGAGAACACAGATACTGACAGAGCTCATAGTTGATGAGGTTACAGAGAAGGTGAACAACTAGCTCTCTAGCTTGGAGGAGTGTGAGAAAGCTTTTCCCTGGAGTGTGAGGATCATCGCACAAAACATGTGGCAAGTAATTTGTAACATTATGCCCAGGATACCAAAGTCCATGAAATCCAGGAAAGTGACCCTGGTTAATGAGTTTGAATGCACTTCTAATGAGGAAGTCCTCCTCATTAGACGTGCATCTTGTTGCCAGTATAATACTGTAAAATTTAAAGCAACCCCTTTATAGTGTACCAAATGAAGAAAGTCCTACTTCTGTCACACACATATGTCACAGATAATGAGGACAGACACTCTTCACAGACAGAGATCTGCTTGGTACCTAATGAACATAGTTCTACATCTGTCACAGATACTGAGGATGACAGACACTCTTCACAGACGGAGGTCTGCTTGGTAAATAACGAAGGAAGTCACACATATGTCACAGATACTGAGGACAGACACTCTTCACAGAAGGAGATCTGCTTGGTACCTTATGAAGATAGTCCGTCATCTGTCACCGATACTGAGGATGACAGACACTCTTCACAGAAGGAGATCTGCTTGGTACCTCATGAAGATAGTCCGTCATCTGTCACAGATACTGAGGATGACAGACACTCTTCACAGAAGGAGATCTGCTTGGTACCTAATAAGGTTGTCCTCAATCTGTCACAGATACTGAGGATGACTGACACTCTTCACAGATGGAGATCTGCTTAGTACCTACTTAAGATAGTCCTGCATCTGTCACAGATACTGAGGATGACAGACACTCTTCACAGACAGAGATCTGCTTGTTACCTAATGAAGTTATTCCTACATCCGTCACAGACACTGAGGATGACAGATACACTTCACAGACTGAGATCTGCTTGGTACCTAATGAAGATAGTCCTACATCTGTCACAGATACTTAGGACACACACTCTTCACTGAAGAATATCTGCTTGGTAACTAATGAAGGTAGTCCAAAATTGAATTAGTTCTTTCTTTTCCCATGCTGATCATGGGAAAAATCACCGTACAGTCCTGGTGAGTACAGTGTCCTCCACACAGAAGTTAATGTAATCTGTTATACAGTCTGTGAGGTTGTCGATGTCCTCCCCGTGAGGATCACAGAACTCCTTCCACACAGTTGACTCAAAACAGTCCCTCAGAGCCTTTTCAGTCTCCTCAGACCATCTCTTAACTCTGTGGTCACAGCTGGCTGCCTGTGGAAAAGTGGTTTGTACACGGGCTGGAGATAAACCAGGTTGTGGTCTGATCTCCACAGGGGAGGGAGGGGTGATGACTTGTATGCATCCTTGGTGTTTGCATACAGTAAGTCCAGTATTTTATTGTCTCTGGTGTGGCAGGTGACATACTGGGTGAAAGTGGGCAAAGTGGAGGATGGAGAGGTGTGATTAAAGTCCCCAGAGATGAGGAGGAGGGCCTGAGGGTGTTTGGTCTGTAGCCAGCTGACTGCAGAGTGCAGGGTCTCACATGCAAAGGCTGATTATTACAGTTGGCCTTACACATGCAGACTAATGCAGCACCATTCTTTAACAGTTACTATGGCAACGAGGGGAGGAGGCAGAACATGTTCCTTTGATCTTCCCTTGCTGCTGATTGGACCTCTGGATCAAGGGCGTTCCTCTGGTGCTGCTTTGGTGATTCCATCAGTCCATATATGGACATAGACTCTGATATGTCTATATAAGTAAGATCAGGATTCTCGGACTTAATTCAAACATCAGAGCAAGAACAATGAACAACACAGAGGCAAGTACACAGACCAACATTTTTGGTCAACAGGACACCCTACTCAGGCATCCGCTGACATCCATGCGATGGCTTAATCTAGAGGCTGGATTCACTGGACCGAGAACAAAACCCAAACTAGCGGATAAATGTGTTTGGGGTGTCTGATGTTGCAGCAACACATCTTTGAGCTCTCTTTGTGTGAGAGTGATGGTGCGAGCATTATGTTTGTGCCAAAATGACGAAAAGAGGTTATCAGAGGCAAGAATGGTGAGCACAAAAGCGTCACGAATCGAGATGGACAGCGGAGATGGAGGACAGTCTTTTTCGATCTGTGGCAAGACCACGAATGTCTGTACAACGTCTCCTGCAAGGATTATCACAACCGATATGAAAAGGACAAAGCGTTGGAGACAGATCGCATCCACATTAAATATTCCAGGTGAGATATTCCAGGTAATCACCCAGCGCTGATATCCAGGACAACAGCACTCGTTCTCATGTGATATTGCTTGTATACATTGTACAAAGCGCATTTACAACAAGAACAAGCGAGGCGGATTAATTTGTTTGCTTTATGTAATTACTTATTTGGCTCCGCCAACACAAAACCTAACGGCTCTTCAACTGTAGTGAGAAATGGCCGTTGCTATGCTACACACAATCATTTCCTCTTGCTTGCTACTTTGTCTGCATATTGCCGTTACTTTGCATCATCGGTTAAACGCCTGTGGAGCAGAGTGCTGTAGGCCTACGTCTGTACAAGAACTGTGCTATTGTACGTCATATCAGCGCTCATGTAACTGTAACTGTATTAAAATACTAGTAAAGCAACTATTAAAAAAATAATAGTAAAATATCTGTATTAAAATACTAGTATGTAACGGTCAAGACGTTGATTAATGTCTTGAGGACCGGGCTTACAATACACTGAGCAAAAAAGAGTATGTTGTGTGATTTCAGTTGAGGAGGTGAAGACTAGGGTTACAACACTGAGGACCCAGTACACTAAACTTCTGAAGCCCCAGCCAAGTGGTAGTGGAGAAAAGGATTTGACATCCAGGCAGAGATGGCTTTGGAGAAACCTAGAATTTCTCAAAAAGCATGTTGCACAACGCCCCAGTGAGAGCAGTGTAAGCACCCCAGTCAAATTGTTCAGCATGACACATTTATAACAGAGGTAGGGAGTAATAAAGTAATAGCACTTTGTTGCTGTAATTAATTATTTTTATGGATGTCTGTACTTTGAAAATTTCTTATGTATTAGAATAAATATCTGAACTTTCTCATTGTGACATATTTCCAAACAGGATTGTAACTTAAGTATTATTATTAAGTTAATTAATTAATTATAAAAGTATTATTATTTCTGCCTTTTTGTTCGGGATTCTTGATCAATCCAAAAGTCACTATTTTAGCAATTCTTTTTGTACGTTGAGTTATTTTCAGAATCAATTATTTCTTTCTCACCTTTGCTTGAGTGAAGTTGAGTCAGTATACTTAAACCTGAGTGTAAAACAGAATGGACCAGCTTTGACCACCTCTGGTGAACAGCTTTGTATGCTTGATAATAGATGTACAGTATAATTTGCATTGTATGTGATGTTATAAAATTTACTGAGATAAATGAACAATATTTGTGACAACACAACATTGTCCCTGTATGACAATATTAGAATTACTTCATTTTAGCAATGCTGTGTTGATGGATGCATGACTAGGCACACATAGACACACCACTCATGTTTGACTGTCTCTTTCAGCTGGATCAATCCATCAAGGATCTGATTTATGAAGATCATGACATGAATGACCCCATTAGTGATGAGAATGACACATCTGCCACTGCCACTGCTGCACAAGGATCTCAACCCTCCATCCAACAAGAGGAAGATGGTCCCTCTCCTTCCACTTCCAGAGCTGGCCCGAGAGCCGCAGAGGGAGGAACTCATAGAGCACCAGAAGTTGATGCTTTTGCAGCAGATGTCAGCTTCGTGCTGTCCAAACCTGCTCCTGATGCTCACACCTCCTTTGGGAATCTGGTTGCTGTTGAGCTTAGGCTGATTAAAAATATGGCCATTCAAACAAACGTGAAAAGAAAAATAATGAATGCTTTGTTTGAGGCCCAGGAGACTGACCAATGCAGTCATCAACCACCCACACATTTGCTACCAGCTCCATATCCAACCTATTCAGCATCACAAACCCCCCACCCACACACACCAATGACACCACAACTTCACCAAGTCACTCCTGGACCTCCAACACACAGCTTCATTAGAGTTTTACAGGAATTAGAATAGTAGTAGTGACATTTATATCGGGCTTATGCAATTTTAATGTAATTTTTCTATTCTTCCTGAAATCCTAATTGCGTTATTGTGTTCTGGAGCACTCTTAAATTTTTAAAATTATATAAGTAGCCTAAGTTAGTATTTTTTGCATTGTAATGTCAAGATAAAATGTAATGCCTTTAAAAGTTAAAGATGTTTGAATAAATATGTAACGTGATGATGAAAAGTTTTGTTTTAATTGTAAATTATCACATATAATATGTTAATTTAAATACATTTTCAGTTTCATAATGCTTTACAAAAACAGCAAAATTAAAAAGTAAAAATGTTATCAATCATATACATGTTCAAATACCTTAAAATATAAACAATAACAAACATATATTATTACTTTACATTACTATTGTTCTTGGTAAAACTCCCCCACTATTGAAGAAACTCCCCTAAATGTAGTCTTTCTGCCATGGCACCTGGTCAGCAGGTGACACAAAGAAGTCTCTGAGAGACTGCGTTGGAGTTTGGCAGTGAGGGTGGGGTTCCGTGCCCTTCCAGCTTGGACACACTCCATGGCCCCAAGTCCATCTCTTCTCCATGCTCCCTCATGGACACGGTGATCTGCATCTCCCAGTCTGCCAGCACAGGTGGCAAGTAGGCCTCTGACCGATGCTGACGAAGGAAGTTGTGAAGGCATATTGAGGCCAGGGTGATCTTGGTGACAGTGTCGGGATGTAGAAGAATTGTAGAGCAGAATACCCTAAACCTGTTAGCAAGAATACCAAAGGCATTTTCAACAACTCGCCGTGTCCTTGAGAGCCTGTAGTTAAAGATCCTCTGGTTCTGGTCCAGCTGCCTGAAGGGGTAGGGCTTCATCAGGTCTATTCTAAGAGGGTAAGTCTCATCTCCCACAAACATATAGGGACACAAAACCTCAGAACTGGGGAGCTTTTTGGGAGGCGGGACATTCAGGAGAGCCTGGTCCAATGCTTTCTTCAAGTCAGAATTGGCAAAGAACCCAGCATCTGAGACCCTGCCCTGAGCACCTACACTGACATAGATGAACTTATAATGAGCATCTACAGCTGCCATCATGAGAACAGAGAACCTGCTTTTGTAATTGAACCACATGCTACCACTGTGGGCTGGGGGCTGGATGTAGATATGCTTTCCATCGATGGCACCCAGGCAGTGTGGGAATTGCCATTTCTCCCAAAAGCCATCGGATACAGCCTGCCACTCCTCCACTGATTTTGGTGTCTGCAAATAGGAAAGTTATTATATTTAGTGACAGTAGTTCAGCACTAAAGGAGCATTTTTGCAATGAATTATTTATACTTTTGTTAAGAAGCACGTCAAAAAAATCTTTTCGCCTGAATGTTGTAATGTATATGTTTAATGTAATGACAATTATGTGGGTTTACAACCTTCAGAAACTCGTCTTTCAAAACCTGATGTATGGCCTCGCATGTGTCCTTCACTATACTGGATATTGTCGTGGCCCCAATCCTGTACTGAAAGCTCAGAGATTTGAAAGTTTCTCCTACAACAGAAAAAAAGACATGATCCCAAAATGAAAATCCCAAGGACAAATACAAATACAGAGGATAAAAACTGACACTGTGTTTATCTTGTGTATATAAAAACTGTTGCCAAAAACCTAAGGGTCAAAGACAGCCTCTCTGTTGCAGTAATTGCCATCCTCATCCTGGTGTCTTGTCTGGCAATCAGGGGTCCCACCCTCTCTAAAAGCATTCCAAATTCATCTGAGCTCATGCGTAGCATCTTCCTGAAGCCTGATCTGTCCTCCAACTAAACACACAAATCACTATATCAATGTTTGTGAATTATTTTGAGGTGTACCATGGTTAATTATCAAACTTCACTTAATTAGCTAAAATAATAACAAGCCATTGTTAAGTGACTTTGCTTAAAAAGTACTGCATTTTTCTTCTGTCAGTAGGTGGCAGCAGGTAGTTAGTTAAAATTAATACTCTGAGACAAGAGACGTGATGAAACCGACAGGTAGTAGTGACAGTGATTCAGTTTTTAAAAGAGAAATCCATATTTTTTGAATCCTGTAGAATTTCCCATTTTGCCAAACCAAGTTATATCGACATCAATCACATTTTCAGCTGTTTAAACCTGACTGCGATTAAAATTAAAAGCAGAGAGGACTGAGAGCTGTTGAGGAAGAGCTCTGTGTGTGTCCGTCTGTAATTTCACTCAGCTTTGTGTTCGTTGAAATAGGCCCAGGTTACATCGAGTATAACAGGCAGCAGAGTTGTTTACCATCATCTTTATTGGTGGTGTGCGAGGATTTTTTCTAATGTGAAAAAAATGTACGTGGCTCAGAAAAAAAGTTTGAGAAACACTGCACCAGGCTCTACTAATAACGCGTGTGAAGTCAGTGTAGGTTCTAACTTTCCAAGCTAAACGTTAAACATCCCAGCCGTTGAACATTTCAATGAACCGTAAAACTGACAGGTAACGTTAAAATAAACTTCTCACCTCCAGCTCTCTTTGCAGGATGGACAACCCATGCTGTCCGCGTCTCCCCAACCACTTCTTCATCCAGATGCATCTGGTCCTTTTTTTTCTTTTGTCGCTACAAATAATGGCTACAGCCAGCAGTACCGCACTCGTCTCCATATTTTGTCTCAGCGTGATCCTACGTCATCTCCTTGGTGATGACGTAGGATCTCGCTCTGGTCCGATAATCTTGATGAAATCCTGTAGTGTGCGCTGGTAAAAGATTTTCAAATCTTGTAGTGTGTGTGTGCTTAAGATTGAAGAGAAGATAATCTGTCAAGATTCTCTTTATGTGTGTGATACAACCAGATTTAAGAATCTTATAAGATTTTTAAAATCATGCAGTGTGAGCCAGGCATTAGGATGTTTGAATGCACTTCTAATGAGGAAGTCCTCCTCATTAGACATGCATCTTGTTGCCAGAATAATAATACTGTAAAATTTAAAGCAACCCCTTTATAGTGTACCAAATGAAGATAGTCCTACATCTGTCACAGATACTGAGGATGACTGAAACTCTTCACAGACAGGGATCTGCTTGGTACCTTATGAAGATCGTCCGACATATGTCACAGCTACTAGGGATGACGGACACTCTTCACAGACGGGATCTGCTTGGTACCTAATGAAGATAGTCCTACATCAGTCACAGATACTAGGGATAGCGGACACTCTTCACAGATGGAGATCTGCTTGGTAACTAATGAAGGTAGTCCAAAATTGAATTAGTTCTTTCTTTTCCCATGCTGAACATGGGAAAAGCACCATCTGATCCTGGTGGGTACAGTGTCCTCCACACAGAAGTTAATGTAATCCGTTAAACAGTCTGTGAGGTTGTCGATGTCCTCCTCGTGAGGATCACAGAACTCCTTCCACACAGTTGACTCAAAACCTTCCCGTCAGAGCCTTTTCAGTCTCCTCAGACCATCTCTTAACTCTGGTCACAGCTGGCTGCCTGTGGAAAAGTGGTTTGTACACGGGCTGGAGATAAACCAGGTTGTGGTCTGATCTCCACAGGGGAGGGAGGGGTGATGACTTGTATGCATCCTTGGTGTTTGCATACAGTAAGTCCAGTATTTTATTGTCTCTGGTGTGGCAGGTGACATACTGGGTGAAAGTGGGCAAAGTGGAGGATGGAGAGGTGTGATTAAAGTCCCCAGAGATGAGGAGGAGGGCCTGAGGTGTTTGGTCTGTAGCCAGCTGACTGCAGAGTGCAGGGTCTCACATGCAAAGGCTGATTATTACAGTTGGCCTGACACAGGCAGACTAATGCAGCACCATTCTTTAACAGTTACTATGGCAACGAGGGGGAGGAGGCAGAACATTTTCCTTTGATCTTCCTTTGCTGCTGATTGGGTCTCTGGGTCAAAGGACGTTCCTCTGGTGCTGCTTTGGTGATTCCATGGGTGTGTTCGAAATGGCGTACTACTTGTACTATTCATACCAACCCCACCCCCATATTGAGTATGCAGTGTGTTCACACTGTACAGTATGCAATTTTGTGTATCACGAGAAATGCCGGATGTATACTCAATCTGCTTCGATTTCTGAGTATGGAGCGGAGCTTGCTTCACGTACTGCTTCTGCCCCACAATGCATTGTGCACCTCTGACGTGGGAAGATGAAATACAAAATTGATAGAGATCACCATGGATACACAGGTGTTTGTGTTAATTCTATTCATCCACTGCGGCTCGGTTTGTGTCATGCAGCTGTTGATAATGAAAACACTTCGCAATAACTTGGAAATGTGAAGGGGGGCTGCTGCTGTCCGGTGTTTAAGGTACATGGACGGAAACACCGACGCTTCAGTCTCCGAAAACGGCAAGACAAATTAAAAACAGTTGCTATTTCTAACAACTGGGCTCATAATCGTGATGTAAATACTTACTTTCTCGCTGGATAATATATTTTTACTGAATGAATTAGTATTTTTTATGGAATACAGTCGTTTTCTGTTGCTTGTGGTCGGACTATTTGAATTTTCCCGGCGCTGCTTCGGCCGCACGAAATGCATTCTGGGGTATTGAGTATGCATCTGTGGGTAAACGCTCGGACAGCCGCTGCATACTCAGATCATCTTTGAGTATTCAGTATGCAGTATATACTGATTGAGTAGGTAAGTAGATAGTAGGCAATACGCCATTTCGAACACACCCCATCAGTCCATATATGGACATAGACTCTGATATGTCTATATAAGTAAGATCAGGATTGTGCAGACTTAATTCCACATCAGAGCAAGAACAATGAACAACACAGAGGCAAGTACACAGACCAACATTTTGGTCAACAAGGACCTACTCAGGCGTCCGCGTGACATCCATACAGTGGCTTAATCTAGAGGCTGGATCACTGGACCCGAGAACAAAACCCAAACTGACGGAGATGCGTTTGGAATTAATCGATGTTGCAGCAACACACATCTTTGAGCTCTTGCAGTGTGAGAGTGATGGTGCGAGCATTATGTTTGTGCCAAAGGACCAGGTGTCTAAGTGTCTTGGAGACATGGGCAGCATAATAGCACAGACATTGGCTGAGAAGATGGGTGTTAAGGGTGACATCCAGAGCTCGAGCACACAGATACTGACAGAGCTCATGAGGTTACAGAGAAGGTGAACAACTAGCTCTCTAGCTTGGAGGAGTGTGAAAGCTTTTCCCCGGAGTGTGATGAACATCGCACAAAACATGTGGCAAGTACTTTGTAACATTATGCCCAGGATACCAAAGTCCATGAAATCCAGGAAAGTGACCCTGGTTAATGAGTTTGAATGCACTTCTAATGAGGAAGTCCTCCTCATTAGACGTGCATCTTGTTGCCAGTATAATACTGTAAAATTTAAAGCAACCCCTTTATAGTGTACCAAATGAAGAAAGTCCTACGTCTGTCACAGATACTGAGGACAGACACTCTTCACAGATGGAGATCTGCTTGGTACCTTATGAAGATAGTCCTACATCTGTCACAGATATTGAGGATGACTGAAACTCTTCACAGACGGAGATCTGCTTGGTACCTAATGAAGATAGTCCTACATATGTCACAGATTCGGAGGATGACTGAAACTCTTCACAGACGGAGATCTGCTTGGTACCTTATGAAGATAGTCCTACATATGTCACAGATATGGAGGATGACAGACACTTTTCGCAGATGGAGATCTGCTTGGTACCTACTGAAGATTGTCCTACATCTGTCACAGATACTGAGGATGACAGAAACTAATCACTCTTAACAGACGGAGATCTGCTTGGTACCTAATGCCAAGATACTGTCTGTCCTCAGTATCTGTGACAGATGTCGGACTCTACATCTGTCACAGATACTGAGGACAGACACTCTTCACTGACGGAGATCTGCTTGGTAACTAATGTAGATAGTCCTACATCTGTCACAGATACTGAGGATGACAGAAACTCTTCACTCTTAACAGACGGAGATCTGCTTGGTACCTTATGAAGATAGTCCTACATATCTCACAGATACTGAGGATGACAGACACTCTTCACAGATGGAGATCTGCTTGGTAACTAATGAAAATAGTCCGACATATGTCACAGATACTGAGGACAGACACTCTTCACAGACAGATATCTGCTTCTTGGTACCTACTGAAGATAGTCTTACATCTGTCACAGATACTGAGGATGACAGACATTCTACGCAGATGGAGATCTGCTTGGTACCTACTGAAGATAGTCCTACATCCGTCACAGATACTGAGGAGAGACACTCTTCACAGATGGAGATCTTCTTGGTTTGTAATGAAGAAAGTCCGACATCTGTCACAGATACTGAGGATGACTGACACTCTTCACAGATGGAGATCTGCTTGGTACCTACTTAAGATAGTCCTACATCAGTCACAGATACTGAGGATGACAGACACTCTTCACAGACGGAGATCTGCTTGGTACCTACTGAAGATAGTCCTGCATCTTTCACAGATACTGAGGATGAAAGACACTCTTTACAGACGGAGATCTGCTTGGTAGCTAATAAGGTTGTCCTACATCTGTCACAGTTACTGAGGATGACTGACACTCTTCACAGACGGAGATCTGCTTGGTACCTAATGAAGTTATTCCTACATCCGTCACAGACACTGAGGATGACAGATACACTGAGGATGACGGATACACTTCACAGACGGAGATCTGCTTGGTACCTAATGAGGATAGTCCTGCATCTGTCACAGATTCTGAGGATGACAGACACTCTTTATAGACGGAGGTCTGCTTTGGTACCTGAAGATAGACCTACATCTTTCACAGATACTGAGGATGACTGACACTCCTCACAGATGGAGATCTGCTTGGTACCTAATGAAGATAGTCCTACATCTGTCACAGATACTGAGGACACACACTTTTCACTGAAGAATATCTGCTTGGTACCTAATCAAGGTAGTCCACAATTGAATTAGTTCTTTCTTTTCCCATGCTGAACATGGGAAAACCACCGTCTGATCCTGAACATGGGAAAATCTCCGTACAGTCCTGGTGAGTACAGTGTCCTCCACACAGAAGTTAATGTAATTCAAAACAGTCCCTCAGAGCCTCTTCAGTCTCCTCAGACCATCTCTTAACTCAGCTGGTCAAAGCTGGCTGCCTGTGGAAAAGTGGTTTGTACACAGGCTGGAGATAAACCAGGTTGTGGTCTGATCTCCACAGGGGAGGGAGGGTGATGACTTGTATGCATCCTTGGTGTTTGCATACAGTAAGTCCAGTATTTTATTGTCTCTGGTGTGGCAGGTGACATACTGGGTGAAAGTGGGCAAAGTGGAGGATGGAGAGGTGTGATTAAAGTCCCCAGAGATGAGGAGGAGGGCCTGAGGGTGTTTGGTCTGTAGCCAGCTGACTGCAGAGTGCAGGGTCTCACATGCAAGGGCTGATTATTACAGTTGGCCTGACACAGGCAGACTAATGCAGCACCATTCTTTAACAGTTACTATGGCAACAAGGGGGAGGAGGCAGAACATGTTCCTTTGATCTTCTCTTGCTGCTGATTGGACCTCTGGATCAAAGGACGTTCCTCTGGTGCTGCTTTGGTGATCCCATCCGTCCATATATGGACATAGACTCTGATATGTCTATATAAGTAAGATCAGGATTGTGCAGACTTAATTCAACATCAGAGCAAGAACAATGAACAACACAGAGGCAAGTATACAGACCAACATTTTGGTCAGCAGGACCTACTCAGGCGTCCGCCTGACATCCATGCAGTGGCTTAATCTAATCTGGATCACTGGACCCAAGAACAAAACCCAAACTGACAGAGATGTGTTTGGAATTAATCGATGTTGCAGCAACACACATCTTTGAGCTCTTGCAGTGTGAGAGTGATGGTGCGAGCATTATGTTTGTGCCAAAGGACCAGGTGTCTAAGTGTCTTGGAGACATGGGCAGCATAATAGCACAGACATTGGCTGAGAAGATGGGTGTTAAGGGTGACATCCAGAGCTCGAGCACACAGATACTGACAGAGCTCATAGTTGATGAGGTTACAGAGAAGGTGAACAACTAGCTCTCTAGCTTGGAGCAGTGTGAGAAAGCTTTTCCCCGGAGTGTGAGGATCATCGCACAACACATGTGGCAAGTACTTTGTAACATTATGCCCAGGATACCAAAGTCCATGAAATCCAGGAAAGTGACCCTGGTTAATGAGTTTGAATGCACTTCTAATGAGGAAGTCCTCCTCATTAGACGTGCATCTCGTTGCCAGAATTATAATACTGTAAAATTTAAAGCAACCCCTTTATAGTGTACCAAATGAAGATAGTCCTACATCTGTCACAGATACTGAGGACAGACACTCTTCACAGACAGAGATCTGCTTGGTACCTAATGAAGTGTCTGGCCTCCGTGGGAGACGGATGCATATCTGTGAGCTCTGTCCTCGGATAGTAGCTACAGCAGAAACAATAACAGAGTCTCCTCCAAGAATATTTGGAACTGACTAAAATGGGAGGCAAAAATGAGGGAAGATCAAAGACAAAAACTTCGGATTCGGGTTCCGGACCCGAACCAAACATGGCAGAAGGGATTAATGAAATCCTGATTGGCCAGCAAGAGCTGAAAAAAGGTCTTGAAGAGAAGATAGAAGTGAAGATAGAAACGGTTCTCACTGAATTAAGAAACCTTCAGAGAGAACACAAGCTGCTGCAGGATTGCAGCAGAAAACAATCTGAGATAATCAAACATCTGGAAGCGCGAGTCGAAGACCTGGATCAACAAACCAGGCTGAATGAAGTGATCGTAACCGGCATAAAGATCAAACTGCGCTCCTATGCGAAAGCGCTGACAAACGGACAGACAGGGGAGCTTGAGAGTGGACAAGACGAAGAGGAGAATAAGACGGTGGAGAGACAGGTGGCTGACTTCATGGAATCAAAGAAAATCGAGATGGATTTCAACAACGTGGAATACTGTCACCTCATGCCCTGGAGAGGGGCAAACGGGGGGAAAGTTGTGAAACTGAGATTCACAAACAGAAAACACAAGATAGCGCTGCTGAAACAGGGCCCAAAACTCAAAGGCACAATGGTGTTCTTCAATGAAAACTTGACCAAGAAAAATGCAGAAATGGCCAAGAAGGCACGAGAAATGAAAAAGACTGGAACGATAAAAAGCACCTGGATGGCAAACTGCAAAATATTGATAAGAACCAACGGAGAAACCCTAGAACAAATGAAGACGGTGCTGGTCAAGAGCATGGAGGATCTGGACAAATTTAACGCCTAAAATGGATAACAAAAGCTTCAAAACCTCAACACAATCTGAGGAAAAGGAGCAAATAAACTGTACCTTGGAACATGGACATTTGGATTTACCTGACTGGATAAGAAAACATGGGCATCGGGATCTAATACCAAGTCATAACGTCGACCAGAACTATTCGGACTGCACTAACCCAAACATAAACATCGACCCTGATAACTGTTTTTATGGAAACAAATCGATTAACTGCAACTACTACACGGAACACGAGTATAATATAAGAATTAACACGGACAACAAGCTGAAAATAATCCATTTTAACAGCAGGAGCCTCTACACAAATTTCGATCAAATAAAGGAATACCTAATGGACTTTAAGAACCCTTTTGACATTATTGCAATAACAGAAACATGGATTAACGAAGAGAAAGGTATGGACTTTGAATTAAAAGGATACAACCTTGTCTGCATGAACAGAGAAATGAAAGGTGGAGGAGGGGTCGCCTTATTCATTGCTGATAATATCAAATTCAAAGTATTAAAGGACATATCTGTAGCAATAGACAACATGTTAGAATGCATTACGGTTGAAATAGATCTAAAGAAAGATTGTAATATAATCATCTGTTGTATTTACAGAGCACCAGGCTCGAACTTGAACAACTTCATCACATATGCTGGAGATCTTTTCTCAAAAATTGGACAGAAAAAAGGTTTTATCTGTGGTGATACTAACATTGACTTACTGAACCCAAATAAGCAGAAGCTCAATGAAGAGTTCTTAAATTGCTTGTACAGTCTAGGATTTGAACCACTTATCACTCACCCGACCAGAATCACAAAACACAGTGCTACAATAATTGACAACATTTTTTCTAACGTGCTTGAGGATAATTTAATAAGTGGGCTGTTTGTGAATGACATAAGTGATCATCTACCAATCTTTGTGGTTTATGACCAGACCTGTGAGGGGAAAGAGAGGCAGAATAAATATATGAACATAAGAATCAAATCTGAGGCTAACATAAACAGACTGAAAAATTCTCTCGAGAACAAAATTGGGAAAAAGTGCTCATGGCTACAGATGTGAATAGTGCTTACAGCAGTTTCTTAAAAATATTCACAAAAATGTTTGATAAACATTGCCCTGTGAGAGTGTTGAAGCCTAAAACACAAAGCAGAGAGAATAGACCTTGGATGACAAAAACACTGATAAATGCATGCAGAAAGAAAAACACACTATACAGACAGTTTCTCAAGAACAGAACGGCTGACTCTGAACTCAAATATAAGCTGTACAAAAACAAATTAACACGCTACCTTGAGAGAAAAGAAAGAAAGACTATTACGGAGAGCAAATACAAAAAAATGTGAATCACACCAAGGAACTATGGAATATAATTAACGGTGTAATCAAAAATAAGAAACCTGTCAAAAGCTACCCACTTAACCTTGCAGAGAATGCAGATAACACAGTGAATAAGTTAAACACATTCTTTGCAGAGGTAGGGCCAAATCTTGCCAAACAGATCCCAGAGAATGACCTGACCTGGAAGCACTTTGATAGGGAGGGGAGTAGTAACCAAAACACTATGTTTTTGACTCCAGCAGACGACAGAGAAATAAAACAACTGATTAATAACAGCACAGGAAAAACATCTAAAGACGTCCATGACATTGACATGAAACTAATCAAAATGGTACAAGACGAGATTGCATCACCTTTGACACATATATGTAATCTATCGTTTCAGACAGGAAAATTCCCAGATGAAATGAAAATCGCAAAAAAATAATCCTTGTATAAACAAGGTAACAAGGAGGACTTCAATAACTATAGGCCAATAGCAATACTACCACAATTCTCCAAGATACTAGAAAATCTGTTCAGCAGCAGACTAGATAAATTCATTGATAAACACAATCTGCTATATGACGGTCAATATGAATTCAGAAAAAATCATTCCACAACTTTAGCGATAATGGAAGCTGTAGAAATAATTACTGATATGATCGAACAAAAAAATTTAGTATTGGAATATTTATTGATCTAAAGAAAGCATTTGATGCAATTGATCACAATATACTTTGTTATAAACTTGAAAAGTTGGGCGTAAGGGGAAAAGCGCTAAATTGGATCAGGAGCTACCTGAATGGGAAATACCAATACGTCCAAGTAGCAGGAAAAAAATCAAGGCGCCTCAACACTATTTGCGGGGTCCCATCCAAAGCTATTTACTCTTTATATAAATGATATATGTAAAGTATCAGAAAAAATTAAATTCATACTATTTGCAGATGACACAAGCATTTTCTCCTCGGGGGACAACCTGAAGGAGCTGATCACAGTGACAAACGAAGAGCTAAACAAGCTACAAACATGGTTCAATATAAACAGATTATCTCTGAACCTAGACAAGACGAAATTTATGTTATTCGGCAACAAAAATAGAGACTGTGAGGCTAATGTAAATATAAACGGAACCAAGATACAAAGGGTTAATGAATTCAAATTTCTAGGAGTAATCATCGACGAGAAGCTAAACTGGAAACCTCATATATCCCATACAGAAAAAAAAATAGCCAGGAGTGTATCAATACTGTGGAAAGCAGAAAAAGTACTAAATCAGAAATCACTTCTCACAGTTTACTGGGCACTGGTGGCACCACACATACAATATTGCTGCGAAATATGGGGAAACAGCTACAAAACAAATATTAAAGGTATATTAACACTCCAGAAAAAAGCAGTGAGAATTATTCACCACGCAAGCTATAGAGCACACACAAATCAGCTGTTCATCACAGCAAAGATCCTAAAACTATATGACCTAATAAAATACAAGACTGTACAGATATTATATAAGGCTGCACATGACCAGCTGCCGAGGAACCTACAAACAAGGTTCACAAAACGAGAGGCAAAGCACAACTTAAGAGGGTCTATGATTCTCAAAAAGAAATCAGTAAGAACAACATTGAAAGGAATGACAATCACAGTTAATGGAGTAAATCAATGGAACAGCCTCCAGGAAGAAACCAGGTGCAGCGGTACCATAAAAGAATTTAAAAAAAGAATACTGAGAAGATGCTTTGACGGATATAAATATGTAAACATCTAGGGGTGGTTATACAAAACATGTACATAGCTCAAGGATGTTGATGGTTGATGAAACAAAACATGTGGGTTGATTGGTCTATAAGACAGCAGGAAAGAGGCGAAATGTACCAAAACAATGATAGTGAATAAACTGATGATGTAAGTTAAGTGAGGCCGTATAACATATCAAACTACTGCAGAGAAACAGACAGTCTCAAAATGGATCCACTAAGCTGGGCTCTCAGCGCAATCGATAAGGTCTTCTCA
>JAZDUH010000308.1:420000-725378 GCA_036419115.1 Scarus forsteni | reverse complement strand
AATCCAGAATGATCAGGAGCAGATTTGTTTTACACTTTTTTTTTTCATGACAGAATGTCAGCTGTTCCTGTAAAAGTCTCAGATTTTATGCATTCACAAAATATGAAAGGGAAAATAACGTGTACATAAATTCTGGAAAAAAGCTTTCCTGTTCAAACATCTTTTACCTAATCAGTTTTACTAATTACTGAGTGACTAAATATCAAACTTTAGCTTGTATCTTATCTAACTCAGCTGCTCTAAATTAACATAATTGAATACTAAAGTCACTTCTTATATTCATTCCTGGGTCGCCTAAATAAAAAAAGAAAAACAGTAAAGCATTTTTCATTGCATCATTATTTCCTGATTAAGGTGTCAGATTTGAGTTTTTTTACACACATTCCTGAACAGAGAAGTTGGTGTTATTGATTGAAGCCTGGAGAGCAGCTCAGATTTGGGTAAAAAAAAAAAAAAAAGATGGTATATTCAGTTTTAATCACTTTTCAAAATGTTTTTCCAAAAACAACAAACATTTTCCCTTTTCAACAATTTTAGGACGATATCTTAAAAAAAAAATAGGCTTTCATTGTGACAGATGTCTCACAAATTTGTTAAACATTTAATGTTTAAAAATAAAACTAAAAGTTCAGTGTTGTCTCCATACCCTTGCTGGGTCCTGTCTGGCTGCTGCTGTCTCCTGTCCCTCTTCCTCCAGGTGATTTGCTCTGGTTACAGAGAGTTGTTCCTTTTATACCATCAAGGTTAATGTTGTGCTTGACATCAGAATGAGGCATTTTGATGCACCCTCACAGGAAGTGCAATTTCTCAATGGGAGAGGAAACAACATAAATGTAAGTGCCATGTGTCCAGTTTGTTCCCCACACTTCTCACTGACAGGAAATCACAAACAGCGTGGTTTTAAACATTAACTGAAAGAAGAAAATCTGACTCTATGCTGATGTCTGATATGATTTTGCAGCCCTTGAACCATAAAGAGTGATCACAAATGGCAGCATTAATTCATTTCTTTGATTACTTTTCATTGAGAAAAAACACGTTTGTTAGATTTGGATCAAAACTAAAAATATTCTTGAGTCTCAAAGTCGATGTCTAAAAATATTTCAAGGGATAATTCAGGTTTTTTAAAGTTGTGTTGTATGATGAATATGTCAAAGCATTAACTTTGTTTGAAACATACATTCATTTTATTCATTGGTCAAAGGAAGCAATTAAATAAGTAAAATGTAAAATCCAGAATGATCAGGAGCAGATTTGTTTTACACTTCTTTTTTTTCATGACAGAATGTCGGCTGTTCCTGTAAAAGTCTCAGATCTTATGCATTCACAAAATATGAAAGGGAAAATAACGTGTACATAAATTCTGGAAAAAAAGCTTTCCTGTTCAAACATCTTTTACCTAATCAGTTTTACTAATTACTGAGTGACTAAATATCAAACTTTAGCTTGTATCTTATCTAACTCAGCTGCTCTAAATTAACATAATTGAATACTAAAGTCACTTCTTATATTCATTCCCTGGGTCGCCCAAATAAAAAAAGAAAACAGTAAAGCATTTTTCATTGCATCATTATTTCCTGATTAAGGTGTCAGATTTGAGTTTTTTTTACACACATTCCTGAACAGAGAAGTTGGTGTTATTGATTGAAGCCTGGAGAGCAGCTCAGATTTGGGTAAAAAAAAAAAAAAAGATGGTATATTCAGTTTTAATCACTTTTCAAAATGTTTTTCCAAAAACAAAAAACATTTTCCCTTTTCAACAATTTTTAGGACGATATCTTAAAAAAAAATAGGCTTTCATTGTGACAGATGTCTCACAAATTTGTTAAACATTTAATGTTTAAAAATAAAACTAAAAGTTCAGTGTTGTCTCCATACCCTTGCTGGGTCCTGTCTGGCTGCTGCTGTCTCCTGTCCCTCTTCCTCCAGGCAATTTGCTCTGGTTACAGAGAGTTGTTCCTTTTATACCATCAAGGTTAATGTTGTGCTTGACATCAGAATTAGGCTGGGCAGAATGTTTGTCAATCAAATAATAATCGTGCCTGTGGTGGCTACACCCTGGCAGATATCCTGCCGCTAAAAACATTCACTTCAGAAAAAGAAAAATATATATATATATATATATATATATATATATATATATATATATATATATATATATATATATATATATATATATATATATATATATATATATATATATATATATATATATATATATACACATATATATATATATATATATATATATGGATAGATAGATACATAGATAGATATAGATACATAGATAGATATAGATACATAGATAGATGCATAGATATGTATACAAACACACACATATATAAACATACATATAGATAAATACATCTATATAGATAGATAGATAGATAGATACATACATACATACCTACATACATACATAGATGGATAGATAGATTACTTTTAAGTCCTTTTTTTGTCCTGTTGTTCCTTTTTTCTTTTTCTTTCTTTTCTTTTTTTATGCAATCACTTGTGAATTCTTGGTTGCTCTAAATTACGTTTAGGTTGGACTAAATCTTAGCGAACACTTTGTTTTAGCTTCACTTGCCCTGCAGGAAGATTCACTTGACCATTGAGTCTCTCCCCTTCTCCGTGCAAGGTTATTTTGGTCTTCAAACAAATGCATTAATTAAACAAATAGTTATGACCATAGACATGCAGGCTCAGTCACATTGTAGACCAGTGGTTATCTTTATTGTAAAAATCAGACTGCTGTGAGCCACGTGCTGCTTTATCAGAAACAGTTCAGGTCATGGGTTTGGTCCATCCCTTTATGACTGTGTTCATAAAGGGATGGACATGGTCAGTAACAATAATCAGGTGGGCTGTGGGGTTTGAACTTTGTTCAGGTGGGACTAAGGGACCACCAGCTGCAGCCTGAACCGCTGATCCAAAGCAGGATGGATACATGCTTTAATGTTTATGCCAAATTCTGACCAACTATGGAGCAGAAATCCAGACTCATCAGACCAGGAATCATTTTTACAACCTCCTGTTGTCCAGTTTTGGTGAGTCTGTGTCAGCTGCAGCCTCAGTTTCCTGTTTTTAGTTGAAAGGAGTGGAACCCGGTGTGCTCCTCTACTACTGTGACCCATCTGTTTTCATCACCTGGTGAAAAGCTTTACTGTATTCATGTAACTGTCACTGACCACACTCAAGATAATCTCTCAGTTTCCAAAGCTAACTTACAAGATGAGCACCTGTTAGCCTTAGAAAGAACCTGTACTACTCTGTCAGAGAGCAATGCTAAGCTGCTATAGCTAAAGTTAACTTTCTCGAGTCCCACCAACACCATTAGGCTGATCAGAACACCTGAGTCCATGAAGAGGACCAACCCCACCTCCTTTTCCTCACAGCTGCTAACAGAGCTGTTCAGAGATAGCTGTCTTGATTTGACGATTGAGTGTAACAGGGCTAAATGATCACTGGTTCACAGACCAAAGACGGGAAAGAGACCGAGCCAGATCATTTGTTTTTGGGTCTGTGTTTTGTGTTGTGTTTTTATCCCTCTCTATGCTGTTCCTCTTCTCTCACTACTCCTCTCTCTCTGCTACATATAATCTGCTACACAGTGCCAGGTTAATACACCATCACCATCATCCCCGATGAACAAGACAGGAAAGAAAGAGGTACTTGTCTGTTCACTTTGAAACTAAGGACGTGAATAATGTCACCAAAATCAGAGACAAATATGGTAGGGATGCACTTGTGGTCTGGGCACCCATGAGTTTGTCACTAATGAATTCTTATTTTCAGTCAGAATATTATCTTAAAGCTGGTGTCTACGATTTGAAACCGCAGCCTGCCCCTCCTTCCCTCACCTCTCCCCTCCGTGTTCCAAGATCCCGCCCCCAGCTCGTGTCGGCTCATGTAACCCCCCTCCGGCAGAGCTACGAGCGACTAGCACAATATATCAGCAGCAAACTCAATCAAAAACAGCTCAGCTCAACTGAAAGTATCAAACACGACAGACATCTCCCTTATAACACACAGTGATCAGTTCAGAGCTCCATGTGCTAGCTATAGATACTGGAGGACGGGACCATGGGCAATGCTCTATAGTATTTAGTGATAGCATGGATTCATTTATTTGATTCACAAACCATTCAGATTATACTGAGGATTTTCTCTTGAGATGATAGCATCTCAAGAGGCTAAGCTCTAATAAATCAGACAAACTTGTTATTAAGAGACAAAGCTTCCAAATAGTCCACCCTTTCATATCATATTACTTCACAAAATAACACAATACAAGCTGCTGACATGCATTCCTGGAAAAATGAGATGTAGCATCTCAAGAGGCTTCTAATAAATCAGACAACAGGTCTATGGTTCATAGATCTGTCACTAACTTTAGTCCACTTGTCTACCTCCCTTCCTTCACCCTCACACCAACACAGCATGGTGGTTTGCTGTTCATCATGAGACTGGGCAGTGATTTCCATGCCATGAGAAAAAAAACAAAAGAAAAAAAAAGGGGGAAAAAGGGGTATTTATTTAAAATAAAAAGCATAAATACGGTTTTAAGCTACAATCAGATCAGATTATATTGATGAGTAGTTCTTTCATTCACCACCTGAATTGATGCATTTGGCCTACTTGTGCTCAAATACCTAAAACATTAGGCTACATGTTAGGCTCGTTCATAAAGAATGAAATGTTGGCTAAAGAATTATCCAGATACGGACAACTAGTGTCACCTATCCGTATGGTCTCCCTGGGGTGTAAATCACCGAAATTAAAACATGTTGTCTGTCACAGAAGACAGGTTTACATGATTTTGAAGGGAAAAGTTGTAGACCTGAGCCTCTCATTTTCTTTCAAAGTGGAAGGGTTTAATTATGTTGTTTTCGCGTCCTCTGAGATGATGAAATATTGTGGTGCAGACTGATCCGCTCCTCCGAGCGGGGAGCGGACGCTGCTGCCGCGCAAGCCGCCGATGCTCCGGGCGGGGAGCCGGCCACCACCACCGCCGGGGGTGTCGCTGCTCCGGGCGGGGAGCTGTCTGCTGCTGCACCCGGGGCTGCCGCTGCCCCGGACGGGGAGCAGTCTGCTGCTGCAGCGGTTGGTTTGGAGGGAGAGCCGTCTGCTGTGGCGCTGGTCCCTCGGTTGCTGGGGCTCTAGTGTCTACAGTAGGGTTGTGACGTTCATGAACGAACCGAATCTTTTGAACTGCAAAGTGAGAGTTATTTCATTCAGACTGTCTCTGATGTCTGTTCTGCACGAGTGCATTTTGAGAGTGATAGTTAATACTTTCACGTCATGACTAACCCATAATTAACGTTAAGATCTTCATAATGTGATGTGAATGATACTTTGTAAACTTTGCAGCCTTTTAAGAGTTTGATTACTGACTTTTGACATCAGATGCAGAAGTGGGCGTTGTTGAATGCTGTTTGAATCAAATGTTGATCCTTAATAAATGTTTCAACTGTCTAAACATTGGTGTGCTGTCTTTAATTTGCTGTCCTGTTGAAAATATATGTAATTACCTTTTTTACTGACATTGATAAACAGCAGATTAGTTGTGAATGTGATAGAGGAAATACAACTTTATTACAGTTCTGTGACCTTGAAAGGTTTTGTGATATGTCAACATTTACAACTGCGGTCACGTCAACCGTCTCTCGATTTAGGTCAAGCCAGGCTAACATTTCAAGTGCGCTCTTATTACAGACTTTATACAATGTGTGGAAAAGTCAGCACTAACTTACTTATAAAAAGCGTGTGTTAAATTCCAGTTTACAAAATAAAAAGTGGTTGTGAAATACAATAAGATTTTCTAAAAAATATGAGAACTACATTAAAATGTTATTTTCATATTTACAGAATGGAATACATTAAAATTTATTAAAACTATTAAATGTGTCCAAATGCAATAGAAAGAGGTGTGTGTCATAGAGCAGGCTTAGGTCTACTGTCCCACACTGATTTTGAACCAACAGATCACATGACCTGGGAATTATTGAACTAATGCCCATATTTACTTTATAAAAGACATAACAAATTCCCCCCAAAATATGAAATTTGTGTGTCCAAATGCAATAAAAAGTGGTATGTGTCAAAGAGTCAGTATTATTAATTTTGAGCCAATAGGTCACATGACCTGCGACTCATTGACCTATAATGCTCAGATTTGCATTATAAAATACATTAAAATTCATTAAAAAAAAAAAAAATTGAAATATGCCCAAATGGAATAAAAAGTGGATTGTGTCATTGAGCATGCTTAGATCTACTGTCCTACACTGATTCTGAGCTAATATGTCACACAGCCTGAGACTTATTGAGCTATGAATTTTTTATGTATTTTATACTGTAAATATGAGTATTTTAGCTCAATAAGTCCATGGATAAGTCCAGGCCATGAGATTTGATTGCTAAAAAGTTAAGACAGAATGGTAGATCTAATGCTGCTCCTTGAAACACACCACTTTTTATTGCAGTTGAACGCAAAACATTCTATGAATTTTTAATATATTTAATACTGTAAATATGAGCATTATAGCTCAATTAGTCCCAGGTCATGTGACCTGTTGGCTCAGAATCAACCCAGAATGGTAGATCTAAGCCTGTTCTATGAGACACATCATTTTTTTAATTGCATTTGGACACACTTTATATTTTTTATGAATTTTTAATTTATCTTTTAATGTAAATATGAGCATGAGAGCCCAAATACCTCCCAGATCACGTGACCTGTTGGCTCAGAATCATGTAGGACAGTAGACTTCAGCCTGCTTGATGAGAAACACCACTTATTTTTGCATTTGGACATGTTTCATATTTGTATGAATTTGTAATGTCTTTTATAAAGTAAATATGGGCATTATAGTTCAATAATTCCCAGGTCATGTGATCTGTTGGTTCAAAATCAGTGTGGGACAGTAGACTTAAGCCTGCTCTATGACACACACCTCTTTTTATTGCATTTGGACACATTTAATATAGTTTTAATAAATTTTAATTTATTCCATACTGTAAATATGAAAATGACATTTTAATGTAGTTCTCATATTTTTTAGAAAATCTTATTGTATTTCACAACCACTTTTTATTTTGTAAACCGGAATTTAACACACACTTTTATAAGTAAGTTAGTGCTGACTTTTCCACTTATTTTTGTTCGCTTGCCATAAAGTCTGTAATAAGAGAGCACTTGAAATGTTGGAGCAGCTGGCTTGACCACGCGAAATCGAGAGACGGCTGACGTGAACGCAGTTGTAAATGTTGACATATCACAAAAACCTTCAAGGTCACAGAACTGTAATAAAGTTGTATTTTCTCAATCACATTCACAACTGATCTGCTGTTTATCAATGTCAGTAAAAAAAAAGGTAATTACATATATTTTCAACAGGACAGCAAATTAAAGACAGCACACCAATGTTTAACAGTTGAAACATTTATTGAGATCAACATTTGATTCAAACAGCATTCAACAACGCTATGTGTCCCGATCTGATGTCAAAAGTCAGTGATCGTCAAACTCAAGGCTGCACAGTTTACAAAGTATCATTCGACCATCGCATGAAGATCTTAACAGGGATTAATGTTCTACTATGGGTTACAAGGACGAGTCATTTTATAGTCCAGGAAACTCCAAACAGCTTTTCACTACTGTAAACCACCTTCTCAAACCTAAATCCTCCACTCACCAGTACTACAGCAGAGCAATGCAATCATTTCATGGACTATTTCACCTCCAAAATTGCACATATCCGCTCTGCTTTTCCTGGTCCCCCTACACAAGCTCCCTCCCCAACATGTGGAATCTCCCAACCCCTAAACTGCTTTCCCCCGGTCTCATCAGAAGAAGTGCAGCACATCATCAGGAAGATGAAACCCTCCACCTGTGCTCTGGACCCTCTCCCATCCTCCCTGGTAAAAACCCATATCACTGTTCTTAATCCTCTGATCACCTCTGTTATAAATCACTCTCTCCAAGCTGGTCACGTCCCCTCTGTCTTAAAAACAGCCATCATCAGACCACTCCTCAAAAAACCCACCCTCGACCCGGAAGTCCTTTCTAACTACAGACCCATCTCAAATCTTCCTTTCATATCCAAAGTCCTTGAGAATGCAGTTGCCACCCACCTTCAGAACCACCTACAACTCAACAACCTCTTTGAAAAATTCCAGTCCGGTTTCCGCTCCGCCCACAGCACAGAAACTGCACTTGTAAGAGTCACAAACGACCTCCTGTTGTCATCAGACGCTGGTTTCCCATCCCTCCTCATCCTCCTGGACCTCTCCGCAGCATTTGACACAGTTGATCACAACATTCTCCTAAACCGGCTCCACTTCACCATTGGTCTCTCTGGCACTGCCCTCAGTTGGTTCCAGTCATACCTCACAAACCGGACAGAATACATCTCCATGGGCCACTCCACCTCAAACCTACACACAGTCACCTGCGGTGTTCCCCAAGGGTCTGTCCTAGGCCCCATCCTCTTCATCCTCTACCTCATTCCCTTGGCCAGGTTATCAGTCGCCATGGCCTCTCATTCCACTGTTATGCCGATGACACACAGCTGTATGTCAACGCCAAAGCTGCAACCCCTCCCTCATTATCATCCCCATCACAACTCACCATCTGTCTGGAGGAGATAAAGGCATGGATGGAGCACAACTTCCTCCAACTCAACAGCTCCAAAACTGAAGCCATCCTGGTCATCACTCCTTGACAAACTCAATCATCACCCATAATCAGCATCACTTTCTCTGGCACAAACATCCCCCTCTCATCTACAGTTACAAATCTTGGTGTGAAAATGGACCCCAACTCACCTTGAATCACACATAAACCATCTCTGCAAGACCTCCTTCTACCATCTCCAAACATCTCCAAACTCCGCCCCACTCTCTCCTCCCAGATGCCGAAAAAGCTAGTCCATGCCTTTTATCTCCTCCAGACTGGACTACTGCAATGCACTTCTCATCGGGATCCCTAGCAAGAGCCTGCAAAGGCTACAATACATTCAAAACTCTGCAGCTAGGATCCTGATGAGAGTGCACAAACATGATCATATCACCCCCATCCTCCGTTCACTACACTGGCTTCCGGTCTCCAGCAGAATAGAATACAAGGTTTCCCTCCTCACACACCAATGCATCCATGGACATGCCCCCCCCTACCTCGGGGAGCTTCTCACCCCACAACACTCATCACGCTCCCTCCGCTCCACAGACTCAAATCACCTCCTCCAGACACCCAGAACCAGACTGAGGACCATGGGTGACAGGGCCTTCAGTGTTGCTGCACCCCGTCTGTGGAATGCCCTCCCTGACACCCTGAGGGCTCCACAGTCCACAGACAGTTTTAAAAGGAACCTTAAGACTTTTCTTTTTAACAAGGCTTTTGGTTCCTCTTCTTAGTTGTCGCTGTTTTAGATCTTTTTAACTCCCTTTTCTGCCTAGTTTTTTGTTTGTTTGTTTTGTTTAAATTGTTTTTCTCTTTTTAACTTGTAGCCCTTTGAGATCTTCTGATGTAAAGGGCAATACAAATAAAATTCATTATTATTATTATTATTATTGTCATTTTGTGGTCAACAAAACCACACACACTACAGTAGAATATATCCCTCAAATTCAGCATGCTTACAGAAATGCACTCTTGTGCTTACACTTAATGCAGACACATATGCCATTAGTTTGATCACAAGATGACAAAAAATTCCTCCACATTGTAAAAAAACCTAAGATAGGCATCTAAGATATTTACCTATATATTACCTTAAGTTTCTTTACGCTGTCAAATAAGTCTGTAGTCCTTCAAAACCTTTCGTCGTCACGCTCAATGTTGTGAAGTCACTTCCACCACTAAGTAAATGGGTGTAAAGAGCTCATTTTTGTGTATACAATTGATTCGGGAGGTGTTCAGATAGTAAACAAAAGGGTCCTTCAGACACGCCCCCCTCACTTCTGCCTGGACGGTCACCTGTTAATTTAATACGGTACACCGGCGGAGCCTGTTGTGTTTTAGTATAAGCAGCAAAGTTCTACTTCAGATTATTCCATCTCTCATAATAAGAGCAACAAGAATGTCATTATATGACAGTCCGAGGTGGAAGTGAAAGTTAACTAGCTCACTTCTTCTCTCCATTGTGTGTGTTTGTGAACGTCCGGCTTTCTACGGAAGCCGAGCGGACAAGAATAAGGACAAGTCAAAACGTGATGAATAACTTTATTTCGAAAGTGCACTTTTTAGCTAAAACGTGCGCTCGAATAACTATTTCGTGCACACGTTTTAGTATCTGGTGCGCACGTTTTAGTATATTGTGCGCACGAGTTATATATTTTGTTTTATTTTGTCCTCTGTGGCGCCTAAGGGCTCCGTGACGTTAGTGCCTCAGTAAAAAAAAACAAGCAGGTGCGCTGGAATTGGCAGACCGAGAGATCACGGGGAGGAGGGTTAGTAAGATGTGCACATAAGTTGTGCAGGCTCCCTTCACGTGAGTGCCTCAGTGTCGTCAGTGCAGTCAACAGCAGCCTAAACGAGGAGGAGGAGTCCGTCCTCGTTATTATTTTGGGAAGGTCATTGATTTTGTTTACACTTTATTTTGTTATTGGGGTTATGGTTCAGAGTAAAGGACTGGTCTTCTGTTTTTGTGGGTCAGGTATAGGCTACTATTCACCCAATCACTCCAGTTGAGGAGTCCTCCTCAGGGTTAAGCTCTATTTTTATTTATTTATTTGTTTGTTTGTTTTAAAAAAGCAACTATATCAATCAATCAAAAATTATTTATATAACACTTTTCATACAAAAAAAATGTAGCACAAAGTGCTTTACAAACTGACAAATGAATTAAATGCACCTCAGGACAGTTCACTAGTCCATTGTAAAGTTTTATTAGTAATACTAGTGGGATGCACATTTTTTCTCTAATTTATTGCAATTTTATTTATTTTAAAAATATTTTGTGTGGAAGTTTTTTCACTAAAAGCTTTTGCATGGAACTTCATTGTAGCCTGCTTTGTTTTTTTATTGTTTTTTTATAAGTATTTAGGTGTTGCATGAATAACATAAGTAGTTTTACACACATACACACACTTTATACAAAGGGTAAATAGTGATCTCACTGTCAACTCAGAGGGATAATGCAGGGGAATATTTACAATGAATCCATATAAAACTTTAAAATCTTGTCCGCACATGTCAAATGAAGCTAGAATCAATATTTCAGAAGAAGTCGAACTCAAATATTGGTGGGAAATCTGAGTTTGAAATTATTCTGATCCAAATCTCAGCCCATCATTCCTCCCTGTGATTATTTCCAGGATAAAATGAACTAAACCCAGGCTGACATCTTAAAAAGTGAATAAATATAAAAATGAGCCAAATGAGCCAGTCTTTTGAACGGCTCTTTGAGACGAATGGAACCTTAAAGATCCGGCTCCCTCCAAAGAGCCATAAATCCCATCTCTAGTCTACAGTGTTTTCTGATGCAAATAATCAAGCTATGTACAAGCACCGCTGAGCAGAAAGTAAACAGACTGGATATGAGTCTGAAAATGAATGAAGAGTTCATGGAGGAAGACATGTCTGATGATGACCTCCTCAAAGTGTCACATAAAAGAAAAATTGTTGAACCTGTAAAAAAGAACAACAAATCAAAGAGAATGATAGTTAAGGCATGTTCACAATCAGAGAGCGAGTTTTCCATGACCCAGGAGGACTCTCAATCTGCTTACTCCCCAGCGAAAATTAAAACTTTCCTGGAGCAGACCAAAGGCTCCAGACTGCCTAATGTCGGGGATTTTTTCCCTGACTTACGTCTTCTTGTCATGTCTGCCAGGCCGCTCACCAGGAGGAGCTGTGGGGAGGAGATCTTAACAGACCAAGAGATTTATAGATTGAGAAAACTCGTTTAAAGGGTAAAAGCTGAAATCATCAACGATGAGGAAGAGTTTTAGATGCTTTTACCTTTTACTGACTGCTCTGCTCACTGTTATTTATTTTTTATCCATGTGTGATTTTAACATCAGCACCTTAAACCTGAATGGGGCCAGGTCTGATTTTAAACGAGCCGCTCTTTTTAAATTAATGGATACTAAAAAGATTAATGTAATGTTTATTCAGGAAACCCACAGTACAGCAGACAATGAAAGTGACTGGAAAAGGGCTTTTAAAGGGGAGGTGGTTTTAAGCCATGGGTCCAGTCTGAGTGGAGGGGTGGGGATTTTATTTGCTCAGAGTTTTTTACCTTGTTCTTTTACTGTTATATGGACGGATGATGGATGAGGATATTTTACCAGGTATTTTATTGAAGGTTAAAGCTGTCTTTGAAAATGTCAAAATGGTGTTTTTAAATGTCTACGCTCCACTAACGCAGTGGACAGGGTGGCGTTTTTAAACAGTTTAAGTGACTGTGTAAAAGTTGTGAAGATGATGGTTTCATGTTTTTAGGGGGGGATTTTAACTGCACAGAAAATCCAAGCTTAGACAGGAACCATCGTGAGCCTCACTCTCGTTCCCCACACACACTCAGACAGCTGATGGAGAATCAAGAGCTGAGTGATGTGTGGAGGGTTTTTAACAGTCAGCAAAGACAGTACACCTGGAGTCACAGTAGGGATGGGGTTTTATCTCTGGCCAGACTGGACCGTTTTTATTGTTTTAAACACCATTTAAGTATTTTTAAGAGGTGTTTTATCCAGCCTGTGGGTTTTAGTGATCATTTTTTAGTCTCCTGTTGTTTTTTTTTTTTATCAAAATGCTCATTTAAAGAGTGCCTATTGGCATTTTAACACAGCCCTTTTAAATGACCAGGCTTTTAGAACTGCTTTTAAGTGTTTTTGGGAATCCCACAGTGAGAGCAGGCCTGCCTTCACTAGCATACAACAGTGGTGGGAGTTTGGTAAAATACAGATTAAACAGCTCAGCCAGCAGTTCACTCGCGGGGCCACTACAGACTTAGCCCGGTCCATGAAAGATCTGGAGATGCAGGTGGTAGAGCTGCAGACTTTAGCGGACTCTACAGCAAATCGAGGGCATTTAGACTCCTCAAGTCCAAAAATCGGCCTTAGCCAACCTGCTAGGCGTGTCAGCACAGGGGGCTCTGGTCAGGTCCAGGTTCATGAACATCACCCAGATGGACGCCTCCTTCTCTTCTTAAAAGGTCTTAAAAGACAGTTTAAAGACCGCAGACTGCCTCTAAGCTGCAGGAGGGCCGTCATAACCCTGCTGCCGAAAAAGGGAGACCTGCAAGAACTGAAAAACTGGAGGCCTGTCTCTCTGCTGTGCACAGATTATAAAATCCTGTCCAAAGCTCTGGCCCTTAGACTGAGGGAGGTGATGGCGTCCATCATCCACCCTGACCAGACCTACTGTGTGCCTGGCAGGTTCATCAGTGACAATGTCACTTTAATTCGAGATGTTTTGGAGCTCTCCAGTTCATTGGGCATAGAGACTGGTCTGATTTCTATAGACCAGGAAAAGGCTTTTGACCGGGTTGAACACCAGTACCTGTGGCAGACTCTGGCTGCCTTTGGGTTCAACCCTGGTTTCATAGCCATGGTCCGGGCTCTCAATAGTGACATTGCGAGTGTTCTAAAGATTAACTGCGGGCTTAGTGCACCATTTGAGATCCGGAGAGGGGTGAGGCAGGGCTGCTCTCTCTGGGATGTTATATTCGCCATCGAGCCTCTGCTCCACAAACTGAGAGTTAAACTGAACGGTGTGAGTTTCCCCCAGTGTCCTGAGTCTTTTAAATTGTCCGTTTATGCCGATGATCTTATTGTTTTATGTAATTCACAAAGAGACATTGACATTTTAACTGACACTGTGAAAGACTTTGGTTTTATTTCTTCTTCAAAGGTTAACTGGGGAAGAGCAAGGTTCTGATGGCAGGGGGGGAGCTGGGGGGCCGGCTCAACCTGCCAGGTGGCCTCCAGTGGAAGAAAAGGACTCAAATACCTTGGAGTCTTCCTGGGGGATGAGACCAATGTAAGTAAAAACTGGGACAATGTCCTGGAAAAGGTCAAAGGTCGGCTGGAGAAATGGAAGTGGCTAGTCCCAAAAATGTCATACAGAGGCCGAACCTTAATAGCAAACAATTTGGTCTCATCCTCCTTGTGGCACCGGCTGTCCTGTGTTGACCCCCCAGCTTCTCTCTTGTCAAAAATCCAGTCAATTTTAGTTGATTTTATTTGGGACAAGTTACATTGGGTCCCACAGAGTGTCCTGTTCTTACCCAAAGAGGAGGGGGGCCAAGGCCTGGTCCATCTGGCCAGTAGGGGTGCGGCCTTCAGACTCCAGTTTATTCAAAGACTGCTGACTGGACCAAAGGACACTCTGTGGAGACCCCTGTCCCGCTGCATTTTGCAGGGTTTTAAGAGCCTGGGTCAAGATTTTAATTTGTTTTTAATGAACACACCTAACATGAGCACATCTCACCTGCCTGCTTTTTATAAAAGTGTTTTTAAAGTGTGGAGCCTGCTGAGGAAGGAGAGGAAGGGCCAGGACTCTGTTTACTGGCTCCTCCAAGAGCCGGTCCTGTGGGGGACTCGTTTGGACCTTCCCAGCTGGGCCGGACAGAGTATGTCCACGAGACTGGAGAAGGCGGGGGTTGTCACTCTGAAGCAGGTGGTGGCGCTGACGGGACCCAGGCTGGATGCCCCCTCCGGACTTGCTGCCCAGCTGGGACTCACATCAATGAGGGTCACAAAAAAACTGTTGGATCACTGGAGACAGAGACTCACAGGTCACGAACGCCTGCTTTTAACCTCTTTTAACGAAACAGTGACTGCTGAGGAGCCTTTTCCTGCCATTTTCCTGGCACCGGATTTTAAAGACTGTTCTGGTCCTCTGTTAGAATATACCCAGTCCACCCCGCTGGAGGGAACCTCAGTAAAAACCTTTTATAAAATCTTAGTGAAAACAGTAAACAGAACAAAACTGGACAAGAGGCCTGACACCCCATGGAGGACCCACCTGCAGCTGGCTCCTGCAGCCAGACCTGAGTGGAGGTCCTTTTACAAACCTCCACTCTCAAAAAGACACGTAGACATTCACTGGAGAGTCCTTCATGGAATTTTAGCAGTAAACTCCTTTGTGTCCACCATCAACCCTGCAGCAGAGGACAAGTGTCCTTACTGCGACCAAAGAGAGACTGTGTTCCACTGTTTTTATGAGTGTCTTCGTCTGTTACCACTGTTTCTGTTTTTAAAAACTGTTTTTACCAAATGTGGAGAGGTTTTTTCTAAGCAGGTTTTTATTCTGGGTTTTAAATACACACGTCAACACAAGAACAAGTGCCAGCTTTTAAACTTCGTTTTAGGGCAGGCCAAGATGGCGGTGTATTTTAGCCGGAGGAGGAAGATAGAGGATGGTTTTATTTTGGAACCTGTCAATGTTTGTGTTAATATGATGAAGTCCAGGCTCCTCATTGATTTTAATTTTCATAAAGCGGCAGGAGATCTGGAATCTTTCCAGCAAACTTGGTGTTTTAATGATGTGTTGTGCTCTGTTGAAAATCACACACTGCAGGTTGGAGATGTGCTCATGTGAATTATTTATTTATTTATTTATTTATTTATTTATTTATCTAATTATTCATTAACTTGTAAACTCTATGGAGTAAGGGTGTGTGTTTGACAATCCATGATTTTGTCACTGGAAGAGCGGCAAATAAAGTTGATTCAAAAATCAAATCTCTCTCTCTCTCTCTCTCTCTCTCTCTCTCACTATGTATGGCAAAAATCATAATCACAATTATTTTTGATTGATACTGAGATCACAGTTATTTAACATGGTTATTCATTCATTGGCTTTGGTAACATGAATTTATTGAGCATTGACAATAGCTTTTAAGCATTGCAATGCTAAGGCTTTTTACAAGACAAAAATAATAAATTGCTTTATTGCTCAATTAATATATTACTAGTGTGCACTTGAGCCTACAGTGATATTGGTAGGCTATTTACATGTTGATATATGCAGCAGAAATATTGCTAGGTGGATCATTTATTAAGGGTGTTTTCACACCTGATAGTGAGCACCCTGGTGTGGCTTGGAATGTTAAAATGATATTTTGTTGCCATTTTGAAGTTAGTGCGGTTTCTTTCACATCTGCTTTTTGTCATTCAGGACCAAACGCCGCAGTATTTTGAAAGTGTCATGTTTCCATGACGACAAGGGCTAAAGCGCGTGCAGCGTTATACTTTCAGTTGGAATCTGGAAGCACCGAGAGTACCGTTTGCTTGAACCAGGGATGATGGAGAGTCAAATAGGCCTACACTGAGTTTTAATAGCGCTTCTAATTAATTTCTATATTGTTTTCGACAATCGATACGTCAGGGCTTTCTCTCTCCCCTGGACGCACGCTCAGCCGCAGCTTGGATCAGCCTGGCTTAAGCGTCTCTGAAAATCAGCCGAGCCTCGTTAGTGGAACTACTCGCAGCTGAGATTAAAGTTGCCGCTTATCCAAGACATGCTTACCGGCAAAAGCCCAGCCTTTTGTAGCCAGCTTCGTGGACTACCCCCCTGTTGTTCTTTGTCCCGTTTGTTGTTCTGTTTGTTGTGAAATTTCCCAGGTCATCCCACAATGCATCGCTCAGCCAACTACGGAAGCCCTCTAATGTCAATCTCGCCGAGTTCGCCTGACAGTTGCATCGCACCAGAGTGCGGCTGCTTTCATACCATAGCTGGTGCGCACCAGAGTTCGGCCGGAGCCTAACCGAGATCACCTCCTCTGGCCTCACCAGTTTGGTGCACACCAGAGTGCGATTTTGGTTTCGCACCAACCCAAACAGGACCAAATATAGGTCGATCTAAATTTAGGTCGACCTAATACTGTAGGTGTGAAAACACCCTAAGTCTCAGCACGGAGTTTCACTTTCAGTTATGTTAGTATAGGCTATAGCACTGAACCAAAAGGATGACTTACTTTAAACTTAAGGTAAACAACTCGCATTTAGGCAGCGATCTACCAGTCAGCAACTCTCTCTCTCTCTCTCTGAGTGGATGGTGAGTGAGTGGACGGAGTTTGGCAGCGTGAGCTTCAGCGTGAGTGAGTTCCAAACTTTTGTTTTTTTCTTCCTTTCTTTGCTCTTAATTGTTTATTCAGCGGTAGGTAGTTGTTGTGTAGTTGTGTAACTGTGTGTAGAGAGGGCACCAGCCCCTCTGGGCGGTATATGTCGTGGACTCAACGGCAGACTTTGAAAAGCTGACACGCCCGACATGCAGCGGTCAGCTGCTCGGTGGAGGAGGCGGGTCTGGCCGTCCGGAGAGGTGGTGGGTTACGGCAGCGTGAAGTCTGCCTCCCGATGAACGGAGCCGTGGTGATCTTCCTGGACAACACGGCTAAAGTCAGCAAGTAGTGGAGAAAGGAGTGGTAATCAAAGACACATTTACCCCTGTGCTCCTCTGACCAACCCGACTAAAAAGATCACTATTTCTAATGCCCCCGTTATCAAGAATGAAATGTTGGTGAAAGAACTCTCCAGGTACGGCCAGGTAGTGTCACCTATTAAAATGGTTTCTCTGGGTTGTAAGTCTCCCCTGCTGAAGCACGTCATTTGTCACAGGAGGCAAGTGTTCATGGTGGTGAAGGACAGCTCATCCGAGCTCAACCTGTCTTTCAACTTCAGAGTGGATGGGTTTAATTACATAGTGTTTGCTACTTCAGACACAATGAAGTGTTTTGGTTGTGGTGCAGAGGGGCATTTAATCCGCTCCTGCCCAGAGAATATTCCCACAGAGCAGGATTCCCTGAAGGCGGCGCATGCTGCCGCGCATCCCGGCGGGGCCGCGGACGCTGCTGTGGCTGCCGCGTGTCCCGGTGGGGCCGCGGGGGCTGTCGTGGCTGCCATACGTCCTGGCGGGGGCGCGGCCGCTCCGGTGCCGGTTGGTACTGCTGCATTGTGCAGCGTGGCTGAAACAGAAACTGTTGATCCCAGTGCAGCCCTCCTCACAGATGTTGCTGAGTCTCGGGCTGCTGGGGTCTCTGGTAAAGGGACAGTGTCTGGTGTGGTTTGTGGAGAGTGTGAGGATGAAGAATCCTGGATGAATGTGTGTGATAAAAAGTGTGATAACAGCAGACAGGCAGGTCAGAAAAGTCTAGCCCCAGTGTGTGAGGATTATCCTGAAGATGAAAATATGTCTGATGAAGAGCTGATGAAGATCTCTCAGAAGAGAAAGATCATAGAGGCTAAGGGGTCAAAGGTTAAGAGAGACAGGGGAGCCGCAGTCTCAGCAGACAGTGACAGTGACCTCTTGTCCACGCAGGAGCAGCGCAGGTATTCCCTGACCCGGATCAGGAAGTTCTTGCAGGACACTAAAGGACTTAGACAGGTTCAGATAGAAATTTTTTTTCCTGATTTGAAGATGTTTGTGAGTTCAGCCCGGCCTCTGACCAGAAGCTCAGGAGCTTTTGGGGATGAAGGTCTCACAAATCAGGAGATATATCGTCTCAAGAAAATGATCCTGAAAGTCAAAGAGCTCATCAGTGAAGATGATGACTGGGCAGTGCATGTTTTCCTCTCTCCTCTTGGTGTCTTTTTTTCTGACTTGTTTCCTCTTCTCTCTCTTCATGGGTTATTTTAAAATAGGCACTCTGAATCTAAACAGAGCCAGAGATGCAGCTAAAAGAGCAGCCCTCTTCAAACTGATAGAGTTGAAGAGGTTAGATTGTTATTTTAATGGTTCAGGAGACCCACAGCAGCTCTGATAATGAGACTGAGTGGAGGTCCGAGTGGTCCAGGCAGGTGATTCTCAGCCATAAGAGCAGCTGTAGTGGGGGGGGGGGGGGTGGGTCTGCTGTTCTCCAGAGGGTTTGTTCCTGCTTCATGTGAGATAGAGGAGGTCATCGAGGGCTGCCTACTGAAGGTCAGAGTCCAGTATGAGAGCACTGCCTTCACTCTTATTAATGTTTATGCTCCATGCCACCCTGTGGTGAGGATACAGGTGTTAGAGGTCCTCTGTGACTCTGTCAGGGCCTGCAGCTCAGAGGAGGTTTTATTCTTGGGGGGGATTTTAACTGTACAGAGAACTCAGCTTTAGACAGGAACCATCAGGAGCCTCACAGAGCCTCTTCAGCCAGACTCAGACTGCTGTGTGAGACTCATGAGCTGGTAGATGTTTGGAGGTTTCACCATAGGGAGCACAGGCAGTACACATGGAGCCACTGTAAAGACAGCTCTCTCTCTCTAGCGGGGTTAGACCGCCTGTACAGTTTTAAACATCATGTGAGTGTTTTTAAAGGCTGTGTCATTAACCCTGTGGGGTTCACTGATCACAGCCTGGTCTTCTCCTCAGTGTTTATTAAAAATGTCCGCCTGAACAGTGCCTACTGGCATTTTAACACTGCACTGCTGCAGGACAGAGCGTTCAGGTCCGCTCTGGAGTTTTTCTGGCTCCGCACCGAGCAGAAAATTGGTTTTAGCTGTATTCAGCAGTGGTGGGACTTTGGCAAAAGCCAAATTAAACAGCTTTGCCAACAGTACACCCGCAATGTCACAAATAACATGACCAGATCTTTAAGGGACCTGGAGACTGAGGTGGTAGAGCTGCAGGGGTTGGCAGATGCCACAGGAGATCAGGGACTTTTAGCTTCCCTAAAGTCAAAAAAGTCGGCCTTGGCCAGCCTGCTGGGCATCACAGCACAGGGGGCTCTGGTCCGGTCTCGGTTCCTGGATGTCACACAGATGGACGCTCCCTCCAAGTTCTTTTTCGGGCTGGAGAAGAAAAATGGACAGAGGAAGCTGATCCACTCTCTGCGCTCTGAGAGTGGAGGTTTTGTTTCAGAGCCCTCTGAGATAAGAAAATACGCCTCCAGGTTTTATAAAGGCTTGTACACCAGCGAGCTGTCAGACCTCCCGGAAGAGCACAAGTCCTTCTTTGCTGGTCTTCCTCAGGTCAGTGCTGAGGACAACGTGAGGCTGGAGGCTCAGCTGTCACTGACAGAACTTTTTTCTGCCCTGATGAGTCTGCAGAACGGCAGAGCTCCGGGCATTGACGGCTTACCTGTGGACTTTTATAAGGGGTTCTGGCCCGTGATCGGAGAGGATCTGCTGGAGGTTCTCAGAGACAGTCTGGAGAACGGCCGTCTCCCCCTGAGCTGCAGGAGGGCAGTCATCACTCTGCTGCCAAAGAAGGGAGACCTGCAGGACTTAAAGAACTGGAGACCAGTGTCCTACAAGATCCTGTCCACGGCCCTGGCGTCCAGACTCAGGCAGGTGATGGGGTCCATTATCCACATCGATCAGACCTACTGTGTGCCCGGCAGGCTCATCAGTGATAACATCACTCTGATTCGAGATGTTTTGGAAGTCTCCAGCTCATTGGCGGTTGATACTGGTCTGATTTCCATAGACCAGGAAAAGGCTTTTGATCGGGTTGAACACCAGTACCTGTGGCGCACACTCAGCGCCTTTGGGTTCAGCCCATGCTTCATAGCCAAGATCCAGGTCTTGTATTGTGACATTGCGAGTGTTCTGAAGATCAATGGAGGCCTGAGTGCTCCTTTTGGTGTGCAGAGAGGGGTCCGACAGGGCTGCTCCCTCTCTGGCATGCTTTACACCGCAGCCATCGAACCCCTGCTCCACAGACTAAGGTCTGTGCTCTCTGGAGTCTGCTTCCCTGGATGTGATTCCTGTTTTAAATTGTCGGCTTATGCGGACGATGTGATTGTTTTAGTGAACAGGCAGACAGACATTGATATTTTAAAAGACACCGTGGACATGTTTGGTCTGATATCTTCTGCCAGAGTGAACTGGATGAAGAGTGAGGCTGTGATGGTGGGAGAGGGGCTGCAGGGTCAGCTCAGTCTGCCTGGAGGGCTCACCTGGAAAACAGGAGGTCTCAGATATCTGGGGTTTTTTTGGGGGGATGACCTGTTCCAACAGAAAAATTGGGAGGGAGTGTTGGAGAAGGTCAAAGGTCGACTGAGTAGGTGGAAATGGCTGCTGCCAAAAATGTCTTTCAGGGTCGGGTTCTGGTGGTTAATAATTTAGTGTCTTCTGCTCTGTGGCACAGGCTGGCCTGTGTTGACCCTCCGCCCTCTCTCCTGGCTAATATTCAAAGAGTGTTGGTAGATTTCTTCTGGGACAGGTTACACTGGGTGCCCCAGAGTGTGCTCTTCCTCCCGAAGGAAGAAGGGGGACAGGGGTTGGTCCACCTAGCTAGTAGGGGGGCCACCTTCCGGCTCCAGTTCGTCCAGAGACTGCTCAGTGGGCCCGTAGACCTGGTGTGGAGACCGCTGGCCTGCTGTATCCTACAGCGGGGTGGAGGACTGGGTCTGAGCTCCTCCCTGTTCCTGATGGATTTAAAGACTGTGAAAGTGTCCTGTTTGCCTGGATTTTATCATAGTGTTTTCAAAGTGTGGAATATGTTGGACAAACAGAGACCTGGATCCTGTGGTTCTCTGTACTGGCTACTCTAAGAGCCGGTGCTGCACGGAGGTCGTCTGGACTGTCCCGGCTGGGTCGGACCAACTCTGATCAGGAAGTTCCGGGGGGCCAAGGTGTCCACGCTGGGGCAGGTGGTGGAGCTGGCTGGTCCTCGGCTGGACCGTCCTGATGATCTGGGTGCTGGACTGGGGCTGAGGTCCGCCCATGTCATGGGTCTGCTGCTGGACCACTGGAGATGCCAGCTGACTGGACAGGAGCTCTCCATGCTTGTGGATTACAAAGATGGTTCTTTGGTACCGGACCAATCCGACCTTTTTCCTGCCTGTTCTCTGACCCCGGATTTACAGGACTGTTCTGCTGTTTTTTTGACGGATTGTGCAGGCATGTCTTTGAGTGATTCTAGTGGGAAAACTTTTTATAAAATGATGGTCAAAGTGATCAACAAGAGGACCCTGAACGGGCGAAGTGACTCCCCCTGGAGGACTTACCCAGGGTTTGGCCCTGGGCTAAAACCTGCTTGGAGGTCTTTATACAAGCCTCCTCTAACAAAGAGGCATGCGGACCTACAGTGGAGGATCCTCCATGGAGTCATAGCTGTGAACTCATTTGTGTCTGTGATTAATGCTGCTGTTCAGAGCTCATGTCCTTTCTGTGAGCACACAGAGACCCTTTTCCACTGCTTCATGGACTGTATCTGTCTGCTCCCCCTCTTCGCTCTGCTCCAGAAGGTTTTTAAGGGTTTCAGAGAGGGATTCACCAAAGAGACATTCATCTGTGGTTTTAACTACTCCAAAAAACAGAAAAGTAAAAGTCAGCTGTTAAATTTTGTCCTTGGGATGGCTAAGATGGCTGTGTATGTGAGCAGGAGGAGAAAGGTGGACGGGTGTGTTGACGTGGACGTGGACCTGCTGCTGGGGAGGATGATCAGGTCCAGGTTGCTTTTACTGTGCGTTCACACCAAAAGAGGCAAAAGCGGCCAAAGCGGCAACGACGCCGGAAGTTAATACATTTTCAATGAGAGCCCGGCGTCCTGAGCGGCCAAAGCGTCCTGAGCGGCTAAAGCGGCTAAAGCGGCTAGAGCGTCAAAAGCGGCCCCAGATGAGAAGTTGAGCCTCGCTCAACTTTATGGTAATTAGCTATGACGCAGTTCAGCGGCAAACGGTGGCAACCAATCAGAGTAGAGATGTCCTTCGACTTAGCGGGCCCGAAAGGACAACTCATGTAACTTCGGTTCCTAGTTTCGGCGTCTCGAGTCCTGGATGATACGCTGCACAACAAAGCATTTTATCAGCGGAATTTGAAAACGAAGCGCCATTTAAAAAGAGCAAAAATGTGTCTGTTCTCTCTATTAGCGGAAGAATGCAGAAAAATGGATAGGTCTGAGGGACCACTACAGGAAGGAGGAGAGAGAAAGACAGGAGGAGAAGTGGGTCTGCTGGAGGTGTGGGCCGTGGTGGTGGCAGTATGCCTCCGTGATGGGTTTTTGGACCCATTCTGGAGGAGTGTCCTTCCACCTCCAACCTTGATGAAGGTCCGTGGAGGGAGAGGAGAGCAGGGAAGATGAGGGAGAGACAGAAGAGTATGTCAGACACACACACGACCACACACTGTGCAAAAACGCCCCTTTCCACCACAACATTCTAGTATATTCAACACTGTAAAAGTTTGATGTCGTGGATAAATCAATATTATCTCCTTTGTAAATTGCTTCCTGCCTGTCAGTCCGCTCGTGACTGATTAGATGGTGATTTTACGTTATGTTCATGCTATGTTTTAAGCTGAAGTTGAACAACAGCAAGGCGCCTCTGTGTTTAAATGACAAGCAAGATTTTACGTTGACGTCAGTCACGTGACGAGCGGCCAAAGCGGCCAAAATATTTGGCCTCTTTGGCCGCTGTCGGCTTTCTCGGGCGTGCTGGCCGCTTTGGCCGCTTTTGCCTCTTTTGGTGTGAACGCACAGTTAGAGTTTAACTTCTACAAAGCCAATCAGGACTTGGACGGGTTCAGGGCCATGTGGGCTCATGAGGGGGTTCTATGCTCCACTCAGGAGGATGTTTTGGTGTTTGGAAAAGTGTTGATGAATTAATGACTGTTAGAGAAATGTTTGTTTTTTAAGGTTGTAAATAATGTTTTGTACAGAGTGAAGATCGATCAATAAAGGTTTGGTTAAAAATCAAAATCTCTCTCTCTCTCTCTCTCTCTCTCTCTCTCTCTCGCGCGCGCGCGCGCGCGCGCGAACCATCATACCACCGTAAGGGGTAGTCGGAGGGGCGGAGCTTGCCCTTGAAAACTTGAACAACGATCTCACCTTGTCTTTGCTCATCTATTATCTCAGCCTCATCTTCGGAAGAGCCGCCAGGACTGGCCACTGCTGCTCCTGCTGCTCCAGCTGCTGCGGCTGCGCCACTGTTTGTTTCTGAAACTGGTTCATGTTGACAACTAACGTTAGCTGGCCCATAACTGTCTTTATACTACAGCTGCAAGCAGCCTGGTTGGCAACTAGGTAAGCTAAAGACTTGACGTGAGCATACAGACATCAGCAGCAGCTGTCTGGAGTGGACTACGTTAACTTTAATTGGACTTTGCATAACAAGCAAACTCGGTTCACCTTTGGGAAAGAAAGCAGTCAACAGCTGCCTCCCCTCATTCTGCCTTCTTTGTTTTTCTTCTCTCTCTTTCTTCTTGCAATAGCCCGATTTCTGCTTTTTAGGCAGCATGATGCCAATTCAATGTGGGTTCACTGATGTTACACTTGTCGCCGGTCGCTGTCGGGCGAACTAAACCATTTTGCGCCTCCAGGAGGGGGCCTCCAGTATGTCCAATATGTTGGGAGGACTGTGACATAAAGTTCATTCTCTCAGCTGATGTTATCAATATATGAAATAAAGCATGACACCAATTAATTGGAGGGCCCAATTCATTCGGAAAAAAAAAAAAAATCAGGATTTTCATGGGCCCCCAGCTAGCCATCATTGAGCCAAGAAATACTATCCTTGACATTAACAGTCACTTTGTTGGAGTTTAGACAAGTTCTAAAATACACCAATTGTTTAAACCTCCACTGATGCATCCAACTGGGAAGACGAACATTTTAAAAACATTTTCTAAAGCCAAATTCCCCAACACAGATACCCATCGTGTAATCAGAGGTGGTGATTTCAATGTGGTTCAAGTTCCAAACCTTGACTGATCTTCCTTCATGCAAGCTAATCAATCCAAGTCTGCCAACATATTGATGAATTACACAACCAGATTGGGAATCTGGATGGGGCGGGAGGCTCTTGTCGTGACAGGGCTGAGCAGCCAGTGCATCCAGACTGATACCCAGAATTAAGATATCCTTTGGTGGCTACAAGGTCAACCCAAGTGAAATCAACAGATCTCTTGCCAAATTTACCAGGTCTGGGTGTGATCAGTGAAATTAATCACAGCTTTCAAAAAGCTGTGATTAATCACATATATGATAACACTTGATATGGGGGGGTGGGGGGACTGGTAAAGTCTAAGTTTATCTCATGGATCAAAATGCTTTACCGTGAGGGAGGTTGAACTTTCCATCAGCATGAAACTGGAAAAAATATTTGCAAATCATATAACCCGTGTTTCGAGGCAACAGGCCGAAGGACCCCGCACCACAGCCCACCAAGGGACACATTCCCCAGCGAGGCCCACCCGCTCCCCAGGGCCCGCGCCAGGCCCCCACCCGCAGCCACTGGAGCCCAGCTGCACCTCGAAAGCCGCCGGCACCACCCATCCCCCCGCAAAGTCATATGTTCAGGATGTGGTTTCTCCGCTGAGCCTCAGTCCTCGTCTCAGGAAATTCATCTGAAGTGAGTTAGAGGTTTATGTCACAGTGGCCTCTGGCACCAGAACATGTCGCTCTAAAGTCCATTTTCTGTGGTGTGCAGTCGGACAGTTAAGGTTAAAGACATGGATCAAGCAAAAGACCAAAATTCTTACAATGAACTGAACATAAAGCCAGGTGACCTCTGAAATCTGAAAGTTTAGCACAGAGTCAAAGACCATGTTTGTGCAAAGTTGGAGAAATAAAAATCTTACATGAAGGTGAACATGACAGAGTGCAGCACGGACATACACCAGAAAACAGGAAATGATGGTTTCCACACCATACCCACACACACAGCACACCCCGTATACACACCCACCCACACACTGACAAACACACACAAGCTGGTTTACAGTGAAGGGACCAACAAAATCCAAAAACACTTACGTTGGTGGTTTACACTAACACACCTTTCCTAAGGTCTTAGAGCCATGGGTACAGTATAAGGCTAAAACACAGTAAAAAAACTGAGAAAGAATTAGCTCACTTCAGCTCACAGAAAGAAGCTTCAGGGCCTGAGATACCAAACCTGACTGGGTGGTGGTTTAACTCGATTTTGGGAATTTGTTTTATATGAACCATAACAGGGCTATGGTGACTTTAGAGGGACAAGACAGTGAGGACCACCGGATATACCTATTACTATTCTATGTAAATTCTGTTTTTCTGTTTTTCTCATTTACGTTTTTTTCTAGTCTTTTTTATTTTGTGTGATTTTTCCTTTACATAATGGTCAATAATTTATGGATTTTATTTTATTTTTCATTATGAATTATTCCCCTATTTTATGTTGAATGCATTGTTTGTGGACTGGGCTGTTTCAGTGCATAGGGACGGTGTGGGAGCGCTGGCGGGTTTTTTTTTTTTTTTTTTTTTTCCCCTTGTCTGCATTATCTTTACAGCTGAGCACTGTCTGGTGGCAGCGTTGGAAAGACTAATGCAATTTTTTTTCTAGCAGTGAGAGATATGTGAATATGATTCACTGCTATAGTGACCATCACCAGCCCTCCTTGTAGGCTACTCCATCATATAAAACTTTATTTAACCCCTAATGGGAGCTGAGGGGGAGGGCCGTGCCACACCACAGTGTGAAAGAAGGGGAAACAGTGACAGACAAGACAGGACAAGACAAGACAAGACAAGACAACTGGGAGGGGAACAGACAGGTATTGTAGCTAGTTTAAGATAGTAGTTCAAGTGCTGTGCTGATGTAAGTCCATACTGGAAGTATGTGGCGTGTATGAAGAGGGTGGCTCATGTGTAGAGTGGGGGGGGGATGAAGACCCTGGTTCGGGTAGTGGAGGTGGAGGGGGGGTTAGGAGAGGGATGAAGACCCTTGTTCGGGTAGTGGGTGTGGGAGGGGGTAGGAAAGGGATAAAGACCCTGGTTCGTGTAGTGGGTTAGGACAGGGAGGGTTGGAACGGGATGAAGACCCTGCTTCGGGTAGTGGGTGTGGGGAGGAGGGGGTGGGAGTGGGAAGGGGATGAAGACCCTGGTTCGGGTAGTGGGTTTGGGAGGGGGGGTAGGAAAGGGATGAAGACCCTGGTTCGGGTAGTGGATGAGGGAAGGGAGCCAGAGACACCAGAAATGTGGGGTCTTGATAGTAGGGGTGGTGTGAGCCTACATGAGTAAGAGATGGAGTGGCATGCATCCCAGTATGTGAGAAGACGTGTAAGATTACCTGACTCAGCATATTCTGACGGGATCTATTATGTCTCTTAGGTGGGCTTTACACGAGTACGAATTTGTACGACTCCGGTAAAATAAACTATCGATCTGGTGATATTGACACACGGAGACGTGTATTTGTCCATGACTCCGCATCTTTTTTGAAAACGGGTTTGCAAGTGGATATCTGCGTATTCGTCTTCATGCCGTAGTTAGTGTAAACAGATGAGTCCGGAGAAGACGGTGACCTCATAGCACCCCTCCTCCTCCGGGGGATCCCCGCCCAACCCACGTTGTCACACACAACAACAACAACAATGGCGCCAGCCGAGCTGATTCTGATCTTGTTCCAGCAGCTATAAGTATACAACTTTTATACCAACATTTTCTCACAGAGCACGAACAACACCAGCTACGGCAACAACAGCAACAAGCGCTCAAGCAGAGACGCAGCATGCTACGCGTGCATGAGCACTTATTGACGTGGAATCCACCTCGGAGCAGAACTGTGATGTTACGAGTGTAGTAACCCCAGAACTACATTACCCAGCATGCAATATGGGTTGGGAGCATGCCCTGAAACCCACAGGTACGTCGCGGTGTGGATTTTGCGTTCTCAAGTAAATACACAAGCCTATGTACAATACGATGTGTAAACAGCAATACAAGTTTTGATGCCGACGCCAAGACAATACGGTGCCGTCCTCGTGTGAGGAGGGCCTTAGTTAGTCTCGACAGGAGCTTGAGTATCTGAATATGCATGCATGTGAGGTGGTCCCCGAATACCCGAGTAGTTGCCCAAACCCAGGGAAAACACGGCCATGGGCACCCCCCGGGCCACCAGGGCAACCGAGACCCCCACACAGTCCCTAAACTACCAGGCCCAGGGACAGCCCCAGGACCCAAGGGGGCACAGACCTGCCCCCCCCCGCCGACACCAAAGACAGCACCCAGGGCCCAGAGCGGCAGCCCCTCCGCAGACAGCACCCGCCCTCCCCGACCACCCGCCCACCCGGCCCCAAGCCCCCCGCCCCCAGCACCCAGCCACCCCCACCCCTCAAGGCAGGCTGGGGCCCTGCCACCCAGGAGCCAGACCCGGGACCAGACCCCTCCCCAGAGGGGGGGCCACAGACCACAGCTAGGTCAGGTGGGGCGAGATGTGGGTGTGTAGCGGTGGGGTCGAAGTCGCCGCCCGCCCCCCAGAAAAGCCGAGGCCATGAGAAGCGCCGGAGACCGCTGCCCAAGCGCCGGAAAGAGGCCCCGCGGCCACCCGCACAGGACAGCAACCCCGAGGCAGCCCGCCATGCCGAGGCCCCCAGTGGGCAACAGGCCGAAGGACCCCGCACCACAGCCCACCAAGGGACACATGCCCCAGCGAGGCCCACCCGCTCCCCAGGGCCCGCGCCAGGTCTCCACCCGCAGCCACCGGAGCCCAGCCGCACCTCGAAAGCCGCCGGCACCACCCATCCCCCCGCAAAGTCATATGTTCAGGATGTGGTTTCTCCGCTGAGCCTCATTCCTCGTCTCAGGAAATTCATCTGAAGTGAGTTAGAGGTTTATGTCACAGTGGCCTCTGGCACCAGAACATGTCGCTCTAAAGTCCATTTTCTGTGGTGTGCAGTCGGATAGTTAAGGTTAAAGACATGGATCAAGCAAAAGACCAAAATTCTTACAATGGACTGAACATAAAGCCAGGTGACCTCTGAAATCTGAAAGTTTAGCACAGAGTCAAAGACCATGTTTGTGCAAAGTTGGAGAAATAAAAATCTTACATGAAGATGAACATGACAGAGTGCAGCACGGACATACACCAGAAAACAGGAAATGATGGTTTCCACACCATACCCACACACACAGCACACCCCGTATACACACCCACCCACACACTGACAAACACACACAAGCTGGTTTACAGTGAAGGGACCAACAAAATCCAAAAACACTTACGTTGGTGGTTTACACTAACACACCTTTCCTAAGGTCTTAGAGCCATGGGTACAGTATAAGGCTAAAACACAGTAAAAAAACTGAGAAAGAATTAGCTCACTTCAGCTCACAGAAAGAAGCTTCAGGGCCTGAGATACCAAACCTGACTGGGTGGTGGTTTAACTCGATTTTGGGAATTTGTTTTATATGAACCATAACAGGGCTATGGTGACTTTAGAGGGACAAGACAGTGAGGACCACCGGATATACCTATTACTATTCTATGTAAATTCTGTTTTTCTCATTTACGTTTTTTTCTAGTCTTTTTTATTTTGTGTGATTTTTCCTTTACATAATGGTCAATAATTTATGGATTTTATTTTATTTTTCATTATGAATTATTCCCCCATTTTATGTTGAATGCATTGTTTGTGGACTGGGCTGTTTCAGTGCATAGGGACGGTGTGGGAGCGCTGGCGATGGGTTTGATGGGTGTTTGCTGGGAATGCCAGGCCTATGCCCCCCCCCCCCCCCCCCCTTTTAACACTCAAGTATTAAAAGTACAATTACCCGTTGACCTTACAGCAGGTAATGACTGAAACAATCTACAGAATGCACTGACCTGCTTATAGATCATGTAGAATAAAGAGTTTGAGAATATGCTACAAAGCCCATGGAAATGCAAACTGAAACACTAATGAATCAACAAAAGGACAACCATTGACATTTTTTTTTAATTTAGCATGGAAGTCTTCTGACACAGGTCTGTCAAAGCCTGTACATCAGCAGCTAATGTTGGTATAAGAATACTAATTAGCTTACAAAAATACAAACAAACAGTTGAAAAACAGAGACAAAAAAACAAACTGCAGTGCTTGTTTGTCTCTCAGTAAAGATTGTATTAATTAATAACCAAACATTATTTTAAGACAGTGAAATATCACTAACTAGGGGTGTCCCGATACAACTTTTATACCTCCAATATGATACCGATATTGCAACCTTGAGCATTGGCCGATACCGATAACAATCTGACACAGTATCAGGAAGAATCATGTACTTTTATTAAATAGATTCAACTTTACACATAAGAATATACTGCAGTTAAAATAAAATAAGAAATAAATAAATTTGAAGACCATGGAAAATAACCCACATAAGTCCAATAAAAACAAAAACATATATTTTTAAATTGTAAAATAACCGCTGTGTTTAACTAAAACATAAGCATATTCTACAACTGAAATAAATAAAAATATAAATAAATGAATTGGAATGACCTGCTTGTATTGGAAAGCTGATATTGGAGATTTCAGATTCAGGCCGATACAATCAAATATTTGGGTTTTTTGATGATATCAGATATGAATATAGGATCAGGACATCCCTATAACTAGCTCCAGGGTAAAACCCACCAAATTTTAAGTCCAAAGAAGTGCTCATGCTCGTCTTCTTCTTCTTTGTTGTTTTATGGCGGTTGGCAAACCAACTCAAAAGTGCATTACTGCCACCAACTGGACTGGAGTATGGAACAGGATGCACAAAATATAGATAACACCACTTTAAGAAATCATATTTTAGAAGAGAAAATAAATTTAATCCGCTGACTTCATACCTGTACCTAAAAGCAATGAATAACGAGGCCATTTATAGAAATGTAGTGGAGTTATAAGTGGAATATTTGTCTTTTTAATGTAGTGAAGTAAAAGTCATAAGTTCCAAAAAAAAGAAACTCAAGTAAAGTACAGATACTCAAAACATGTACTTAAGTACAGTACTCAAGTAAATCTACTTTGTTACTGTCCACCCCTGCTTAATAACTCTCCACTCCCCCCCACCAAAACAAAAAAGAAACAAACAAACAAAAAAAAAGTACGTTAAACAAAAAAAATGCCAGAACTCTATCTATCCCCTACTCTGCAATTTCAATGCACCACATGTACCCTGTTTATAATGCACTGCATTATCATAAAGGCGCACACACACACTCACAAACAAAAGTTTGCAGCTAGTAGTGGGGCCAGGTGTGAGGGGGCTGGGGTGTTTTCCAGTATTGGTGGTGGGAGGGAGGGCATGGCCTCAGGCTGGCATCCTGTCGCTCAAGGGGGTCCCAGGCACCCAGTGTATGTGTTTGGTGTTGATGGTACTCGGGCTTCCCTCAATCGCATCGTGACGGTTTTTGCATTGACGTTTTGGATGTGGACGTGGCCTTGCGGTGGAGCAGTCGTGCCCTGCTGCCCCCGGCCCTGTTGTGGTTTCCATCCATGGAAATTGTCTCATTTCCGTTACTATTGCTATGACATTTTTTTCTATATTTTTTTATCGTCATGATTTATGTAACTATTATTACTCTTTGATCTCCTGCTTTATAACACTGCCATTGCCAACGTATGTATTATTTATTATTATGATTTGTATTATACATGAACACACAGACACAGACAGAGAGAGAGCTGACTACTCATGTAGATTTTCTGATTTTCTGTAAATTTAGTTAGTTTTGATCATTTTTGGAATTTTCAGTGTCAATTATTTATACATTTACTGCAGTCATAAAAGTTCACAACTAGTTGGAGACAGTGTGTACAGCATTAGAAGGGCTGTTAAATAAAATCTGGTGATGATTAGCTTGAATTATGTTTTTTGTGGTAATATAAGAGAAGTTAAACCAGACACCAAAGTAAGGGGGGTCATAATAAAAGGGTTAAAGCTACACCAAACCTTCATTCAGATGGCAATATGACAGAACAGACTTATACATCTTCCCACCCTAAAATGTATTAATACTTATTTATTATAAATACATTTTGTAGACAGTGCACATTAATGAATATGTCTGAGTTTAGCCATAGGCTATTCCATCTGTAGTCCCCCGAATCCTCACCCTGTGCCTGATAGCATTCAGTTTTATCTGCTGATTTGGAAATGAAACACTTCTGGAAAAGTGTAATAATGTCCAGTAGATAGTCAGCCGTCCCAAGATCTTGTGTATGCTTGTGTTCAACGCTCTTTGTCTGTACATCTCTGGTGAGGTGCAGAACAGAGTCCTCAGCAGCTGAGTTTTTTTTTTTTTTTTAAATTTTTGTAATGTCTCACATATTGTCAACAAATGGTTGGCTAAATGATCTAATTTGGACTTGTGACTTCTTCCAAACTGAACATGAACTCTCAACATAAACCACTAACAAGTCTGACATTTTACTGTTACGTTCTGTATTTCACCTCTATATTTCCACCACCTTAAATTTTCCTGCTTCTCCTCATTCTTAATTCTGCAGTGTGTGATGATGTTTATTCTTGATATGCTGGGTTTTTTTTACGCTGTTACACAAAAGATACCAAAGAATTCCTTATTCAAATAGGAACCATATAGATTCATATAAAAGGCTGCTTTGGCAAATTCTTTGCAGATTTATAACTGAAATACCAAGATGTAATCATGGTTTGTCTGTTTTGTACATTTAAAATAAAGTTTGGGAAATAAATAAGCTGTAGCCTACTTCTGCATCCCTCAAACTGAAAACCAGTGTAGCTACGAAATAAACCCAACAGAGCAGTCAGACGACAGTCCAATGTAGTTGGCAGTAGGCAGTGCATACTACATACTATGTTCTTGTGCAGTATGTAGTAGGTGAATTTGAAAGCAGCTTTTATGTCTCAGCATGCTTGGCACATTGTTCGAACATCTGCGTCTGACTTTTCAGTGAGTCTAATTTGTGCTTGCAAAGTACAGCACTTTCGGGGTTTTCCTTGTTTGTTTTGATGTGCAGAAATAATGTGATGTGAATGATTTGAAGCCTTGAAATGTGACGTATATCAGACAGAAAGACTAGCCTTTTCATTTAATAAATTAGTATGCATGCTCCCAGTCCTTAAAGAGGACATATCAGGCTTGTTTCTCCTTTTCACTATGCCAGACTAGGATGCCTGTAAAGCATTTCTGCCCTCAGTACAAGTCATTTAGTTCCTTCATTGCCCCACAATAGCGTTCTCAGAATCCTCATTTTAGGCCATTATCAAGCTCTCATTGAAACACTCGGACCTGAGGATGACCCTAAAGTAACCTCGCAACGTCACAGCCCTTTATGCTCTGATTGGTCAGTTCTATCGGGGGCTGAGCCAGCCTGTCCTTCTTCTTCTACTGTATTTTCCGGCAGGCTCAAAGCAGTGACCGCGTATTGAGTCCCCCTACAGGCCAGAGCTGGTAATGAGTGAATGTCAGCTAGGGATCTATATACCCCTGCTGGTGGATGTGTTCCTCGGTGACGGTTTGTGGCTAACGGACATCACAGAGGAGGAAGTGTTTTATCAGATTACTCCAATAAAAAGAAAGGTACCTCGTGTCGTCACGACGCTTTGAAATCTCGCAATGACCTATTTTCAGAGGCATCAAGTCTCGTTCTAGGATATCAGAAAAAAATACAGTATCTCATTTTTTAAAAATTCAGGGGGTGTAAGGTCTTGTTTTCAAATTTATTATATGTAAGTATTAAATCATGTATCAGCATGATATGTCTCCTTTAAGAAAAATCATTTGCTTGTCCTTATATTTGCTTTGAGCTTTGCATTTAGGCTTTTGGTAAATGAATCCCCAGTGTACGTGTAATGTGCAGAGGTTGTTCTCCCCACCACCATCTCAAAATAATTAGTTCTGTGGTATATTTTCAGTTTGTGGCTTTTTAGAGCACTGATAGCCCAATATACACAAGCATAACAGTATTAAAAGGAGAGGGAAAGCACCCAGTAAATGTTTTTTTTCTCTTCTTAATTTGATGAAAGCTGCATTCTAATTGGTCAAGAGCTGCATATGGCTCCCAAGGCTGCAGGTTGGCCACCCCTGCCTTTTGTATTACACTCAGAGAGAATGTGCACCATGGGTTAAACCTTTGTTTATTATTTAACAGCCAGACCTCATGTGTACTCTAGGCTGTGAGAGAAAGTTAAGTTCCTTGAATGTCTAAAATAACAGGTGAAAAAATCTGATTATGATTTTCAAACCTGAACAGAAATTCTTTACATTGAGCAATTTACATAATAACAGGAATGAAGACACTGCACACCATGACATGTCTTCAAAACAAGAACTTTTGTTTATTTCTTTATATTGTATCACATTTATTCCAAATATCTGCCCAATCAACACATCAACAATCATTTTGTGTGTTTGCTTCAGGAGTCTCTCCCTCTCTTTTTCTCACTTTTGAGCCTCGAGTTTCTGGAGTTCCTCGAGAGAACGGCCTGAAAAAACACATAAATCATACATTTAAAAAATCTGTAAGAAAAAAAAAAAAAAAAAACATCTTACATGAAATATTTACAGTAAATCTTTTATCACAGTTAGCATCAGAATAATGATAATCAAATAATTCTGTTTTACCATTTCTTGTTGTTGGATATATCTGTTGTGCACTGTTCTGTCTTTAACTGTTTTGTTTGTTGTTGTTTTTTGTTTATTAACACCTTTTATTGTCATGTTTTGTACATTTAAAAGTGAAACTTGGGATGGGATCTGCATATTAGCTCAGGTTATAAATATGCTGCACTATGAGCAGCTATATATTTTTTTTTCTTGATGCTGTCCTCATACGAATAAAGCATTAAAAAAATGTAAATTGTTTTTTTTAAAGAGTCAGTGATGATCAAATGACCATATAATTCTGTTGCAAAATTAAAAAAAAAAAAAATTTAAAAAAGATCTGATATGAGGTCTAAAAAGAATTAATCACACTGCCATGGTAAAACCAACATTAAGTTTTATAACTCAAGTAGACATGAATTACAGCCAATTTGTGCCTTTTAAACAACAAATTAACATATTTGCCTGCCTTTAAGCATGTTTTTAATGTTTTTACTCTGTCACGACCCGGCTCACAGATCATGACAAAAATAAAGGGGAGCACACGATCAACTCAAGTTTTAACATATTTATTTAAAGAAGAATAATCAAAACGTAATAAACTTAAACAAGATGAGGTGTGTGCATCAGTAAATCAGTGTGTCTGCTGCATGGGTGAGTGAAGTTTGTATGTGTAGCATGTCCTAGTGTAAAACTAAATGAAAGAGGGCCGAAGCCAACTAAACTAAACCGTGCTGCGCAGAGCGCCTGGAGAGAATGAGAGAGAGAGAGTGGGTGAACAGCCACGGCTTAAATCCACCTGGGAGACTGGCCAGGTACTCCCAGGTGCGCCAAAACCCCACCCACCAGCAACCTGCAACACAGAGAAAAACCAACAGAACCAGGGGAAAAAGACAAACAGCAGCAGGCCCTAGTGAGAGGGCCGTCACACCCCCCTCCATAAGACAGGGGCCCTAACCCCTGAACCAGGTCTTACACGATGTACTTAGCATACACAACTTAAACTTACCTAAATTAAACCTCTCAGTAGTAGCTATAACTATTTCACTAAACAAGTCAAATCATATTGAAAATTACTTAAATTACAATTACAAATACAAGCTTTATTTTTAAAATTTTTTTTAGTACAATTCATTCAATGTACTTATGGAAACTCATTTACTTATTTCAGTTCATTTACTTATTTCAATTCATTTACTTCAATATTTTATTTAAAAGTCTTTTGAAACTTAGTTGATTACCTGACCTGAAAAACTTGCAACCTGCATCCTGTGCTTTGCATCATCACCTCCCCCCATCTCAGCAACCTGGTACCAAGGGAAGCATTTTTAAGAGAGGACAGAGAGAGACACAAAGGAGCAAGAGAACAGGATAATGCAAGAACAAACACATGGCTATTCACAAGGAGCTCTAGACAAAGCGTCTGCAACCACATTGTCAGAACCTTTAATATGCCTTATATCTAGCCAATAAGACTGTAGAAGCAATGACCATCTTATTTATCTCTGGTTCGGACACTGCAAAGAATTTAGAAATGTCAAAGGATTGTGGTCGGTGTAGACCACCACAGGTACAACACCAGAACCAACATAAACGTCAAAATGTTTAAGGGCCCAAACCAATGCCAAAGCTTCTTTTTCGATAGTTGAATGATTTAACTGGTATGAGTTAAACTTCTTAGAAAAGAAGCTCACTGGTTTTTCAAACCCAAGGTCATCATTTTGCAGGAGGACCGCCCCTACCCCCACATGACTGGCATCCACCTGGAGGGCTAAAGGACAATCAAACCTGGGGGCAGACAACACTGGTGCAGAACACATCAACAGCTTCACATTTTCAAAAGCCTGTTGGCACACCGGGGACCAAACAAAAGTGGCACTGGCTTTAAGCGGATCAGTCAGAGGCGCTACCACCTCCGAGAAGTTTCTGCAAAAACTCCTATGATACCCGACCAGCCCTAGAAAACGCATAAGATCTTTTTTAGTGCTTGGTACAGGGTAACACACCACAGCATTCACTTCTTCCTGTAACGGACATACAGTACCCTGCCCCACCACCCGACCGAGGTGCGTCACTGTCACCCTAGCAAACTCACATTTCGCAAGGTTCACTGTGAGGTGCGCCAAACGGGTGAACAAAGAACGGATGATTTTCAAATGAGAGGACTACATATCTGAAAAAAACAACGACGTCATCTAAATAAACTGTGCAGCCTTCCAAATCTGCCAACACTTTGTTCATAAGTCGTTGGAACGTTGCAGGGGCGTTACGCAACCCAAAAGGCATCACCTTATAAGAAAATAACCCAGTAGGAGTGATAAATGCAGCTATCTCTCGCGCACGTGCAGACAAAGGGACCTGCCAATAACCCTTCAGTAAGTCAAACTTACTAACATATTTAGCCTGACCCACTTGGTTCAACACAATCTTCCATACGTGGAAGAGGGAAAGAGTCAGGTTTAGTTACTGCATTTACCTTATGAAAATCACTGCAAAACCTCGGGGTATTATCAGATTTTGGGACCAATAAACAAGGTGAAGCCCAGCTGGAGGAAGACGGCTCAGCTATGCCATTATCCAACATATACCTTACCACTTTGTCTAGATACTTACGCTTCTCAGGATTGACACGATAAAACCTCTGCCGGATTGGCTGGGCATCTCCGACATCGATATCGTGTTCAATCAAATGTGTCTGTGTGTGTAAACAAACAAGGAAAAGAACTAATCAACGCAGTTAGATCGGCCTGCTCAGACTCAGACAGATGATCTAACCAAAGTTTTAAATTTTTTAAGGACTCAGAGTTTTTAAGGCAGCCTTGCAACACGGCTGGATCCAGAGAAGAAAAACCATCCTCTACCTCAGCTGCAACTGTCTGCAGAGTATGCACAGATGAGACCCTCCCCACTGAAAATGCCTGGTGAACAGTTACAGGAGAGCACGATGCCTTCATCCCATCTGGACCGGGTGAAACACGTTCAAAGTATGGTTTTAACAAATTTACATGGCAAAGTTGTGTATTTTTCTTACGTTCTGGTGTAGCTATGATGTAATTATGCTCAGATGTTTGCCTCAAAACGGTATATGGGCCTGCATACTTAGCCTGGAAAGGTGAACTAACAATAGGTAACAAAGCTAACACCTGATCTCCTTCACTAAAAGTCCTACGCTCAGCCCGTCTGTCATAGAGCTTCATTTTACTTTGTGCAGAAGACAGATTTTTCTTTGCCTGCTCACCAGCAGCATACAACCTGTGACGAAACCCATTTACGTAATCAATGAAATTCTTCGGAGGATCTGTCTCTTTCCACTGATCATACAGAAGATTTAAAGGACCACGTACAGTATGCCCAAACACCAGACCATTACAACTGAAACCTGTGCTATCCTGCGTTACCTCTCGAGCAGCCAACATTAGCCAAGGTAACCCCTCCTCCCAGTCACCCTCCATCTCAGTACAGTAGGAGCGCAAAAGAGACTTTAATGTCTGATGGAAACACTCTAACGCTCCCTGACTTTGAGAGTGGTAGGCAGATGCCTTGTTATGTTTTACACGAATCTGCTGTAAAACCTGGGCAAAAAGACGAGAGGTAAAATTCAAGCCTTGGTCAGTTTGCATGATCTTAGGGATCCCAAATATTGAAATAAACTGTGACAGAGCGCGCACAATTGACCTCGCAGTTATTGAGCGCAAAGGATACGCTGCGGGATACCGGGTGCTCTGGCACATCACAGTCAATAAATACATTGCCCCGGATCTAGCATGAGGCAACGGACCCACACAGTCCACAATTAGATGCTCAAACGGCTGGCTAACAGCAGGAATTGGAGATAATGGAGCAGGTTTCTCAGTTTGATTTGGCTTACCTGTAAGTTGACATGTGTGACACGATTTTATATGTGCAGAAACACCTTCTTTAACTGCGGCCAAAAGAAATGTCGTAGGATCTGATTATATGTTTTTCTGACACCCCAATGACCAGATTCATCGTGAGCTAACTTTAACACGGACTCGCGAAACTTGGCCGGCACAACAATCTGAATAATGGGATCGCCTATGAACTCATCCCCATGAGGCACCCATTTTCTGACAAGCAGCTCATCATGCAAGAAATAACCGTGGGAATTGTTTTCCACCTCTTCCGCGGGCAACACCTGGTCAAAGCACCCTCCCAGAGATGGATCTGCACGCTGCTCACACCTGAGCTCCTCCTGTGACACCGAAAGAGGAACATCAGGTAAAGAAAAAAAACACAATTGTTCAGCTTTCACCTTGTGTGACTCAGTATTGGAAGTTTTTTGTGCCATGGACCGTGTAACTGCACATGCTGTGAAAACCTCGGGAAACATTTTCTCATGGTCATCAGGCTGCTTTCTCACCAGCAGGACAGAAGATACTACTGGGGACGGCGGTAGAGCATCAGCCCAGACACGCCCACCTGCCACTCCATTTCCCAGGATCAGCGGGATTCCATCTATCGGCAACGCCGGACGCACGCCCACTGATATTTGCCCCTGGAATAAATCAGAATGAAGCACAATATTGTGCAACGGGACCTGCAACACTTTCATCCCCATCCCCATGACAGGCACAGAGTATCCGGTATCACTCTCCTCTGAGAAAGGTAAAAGTGAAGCCTGAATAAATGAATCAAATGCTGCAGTATCTCGTAAAATTTTTACAGGTATTGTGCTGTCACTTCCCACCAGAGAAACACACCCATCTGATACAAACGGCAGGAAACTCTCCAGCTCACTAGAAGGCGACTTCTCCTGCTCACTCAGACTCTCAATACTTACTGCAGTCATTTTAGATCCGGACACAGCCAGGCACGCCCCCTTAGGCTGGCCTGAAGGTCCACTCTGCTGAGTCCTATTCTTAAGAGCATAGCAGTCAGCTTTCAAATGTCCTTTTTTATGACAGTAATGACATACTTTCTGTACTTTTTCCAGAACGATCAAGGAAATCAGACTTACGCGTGGATGAATAACTTACCCTGGCTGTCTCCGCACGTTCGTTTTGATCTGAGTGTCGGACGCGTACTTCACCAAATGAGCGCTTGAATCTATAAACCGCTCCAACACTATGAGATCACACAGACCCTGGAAATTATCGACATTTAATGCGGTGCGCCAGCGCGTAAAGTGACAATTCAAATCAAGGGCAAACTCAAGGTGTGTCTGTCTGTCTCCCTTTGTCCACGCACGAAAACGCTGACGATACGCCTCTGGGACCAACTCGTACACTTTTAACACCGCTGCTTTAACAGTGAGGTAATTTTTACAATCAGCCGCAGATAAAGCAGAATATGCTTCCTGCGCCCTGCACGTCAGAGCGTACTGAAGTATCAGAGTGTTTGCAGCATCAGGCCACTGCCTCGACTCCGCCACACGCTCAAACAGAGAGAAAAATGTTTCCGGGTCCCTTTCATTAAACTTGGGCACGGTAACCGAAGATTATTCCAAACATCAAAACAGTAACCTGGCGCCTCGGGACAAATCGGAGCTGAATCCATACTCCCGAGAGACTCTTTTACCAACTTCCCACTTTTTATCAAATCCAGCCTGGACTGTTCTAAAGACAGCTTCGCCTGCTCTGTCTGAAAATGCAACCTTTCAATCTCTGCTGCCTGCTTCATTTTATCATGCTCCAGCTGTAACATTAATAATTCTTTCTGCTGTTCAAAAGTTAAGTTCGCCGTGGCCACGACAGGAGAAAACACACCTGTTGAAACAGCAGGCGGCAGCTGCTCTGCACTTACGGTTAAAACACCCATGTCACTTAAATTAGCCCTCAAAATACTTTTGACTGTGTCCTTTAAACGTTTGTCCAAAATTTCCATTTTATAATGATCAGCAATTCTCAGTAATTGTTCTTTGGTGCACTTATCCAAAAACTCCTCCGTGGGAGCAGAAACAAAATCAGTGACCTCCGACATTTTATAAGATGCACTAACCAAAACAGATAATCAACGCTGAACTCTCTCAAACCTACGGCTACCTACCCCGGCACTATACCAACCTGTTAACCGGTGTAATCGGAATTAAATCCCCGCCCCGCCGACCCAGCTGGAGCCCACACACACCTGGCAACCATGGATGTATTATTTTAACTGGATGCCGGACGAAAAAATGGCGCCTGTTCATTTCTATGGGAGTTGCTCACCCAGCGCATACGCCGAAAAAGTTTCTGGCTTCGGGTTTACTTCCTGGTATGGGGCCCATAGAGCAGGCGCAGTAAAGTCATCTCCCATAATGCTTCACGTCAATGGGAGCGAGCGAAGCGTGGTCTTAATGAAGTGACGCCAGCCACGATAAAAATCTACCGCGGGTGGAATTTACAGTACGAGAGGTGTACAAACTCAAATGATGAGTTTAGGGCATATGATCCGACTACAATGTTATATAGTGACATTATATTCGTAATAAGTCTTTATAATAAGAGTTTAAGACAAGTGATTTTTATTTGATGACTTTCTAAATCATGGAACACAAAAACTGTTGCGGACTGTAGCAGTCCTCCAGCCAAATCAGTTATTTTTTCATTTTATTAATCCCATATTTGAGAGATGACTGCTAATCAGATCAACTTTCAATGATGATTCAAAGGTATTACCTTTTTTCATGGACATATTAATGAGGCTTTCGCTGTAAGTGTCATACTGTTCTTAATGCATAAAGTCCTTGTGTTACCCATTCATTTTCTCTTTTATTTTTCTGATAGGCAATCTGATAGTCTTTAGATGAACCATGGATGGATCCGGGGATGAGACCCAGATTAAGACTAGCTTCTCTAATAATGTTCTGTTTCTTTATAGGTTTTTATCTACTTTGTTAACCCTTGAGGCAAAGTTCAAGTCATCAGAGGTCAAACTGGCTCTGTCTGTGTGTTCTTGGTCATCAGAGAGCTTATGGAAAAAACAAAACATTAAATACAGAAAAATATTTCAAAACTATATATCTGTGGTTAATTAGGAAGATGTGGAAAAGATTTTAAGCAGTAAAAGTAAAAAACAATATGAAGATTTATCAATTTTATTAAACTTTTATGAGAAGAATCAAATTGGTACACAAGAGGTTTTTCTTTTAATTTCTTGAATAAACAAATTGCTTGTTCTAATGAATACTGTATGTGGGTCACAATTATATTTATGTATTTAGTTATGTATTTATTATTAGGCCATATTGTCCTGGTGTCTATTTTCTGTCTGGGATTCAAAATGGTGTCACTGTCATGAAACACTCAGAAAATATGTAGACAACAGTGCATGTCAGTAAAACTGTCAACGATAGTGATGTTTCAGGAATATCACTCATATTTTATCTGAATAAATCAAAATACTAACTTTGTAATAAAAGTTCTAAAAATGTACTTTATTCAAACACAGACAGCGTTGGGAGTGAACAGTGTGATGGAACTACTGAACTAAAAGTGAACTAATGTGACCTAAAATATAGGCTATGTAATAAACAAATACATAATTATCATTAATAACATTTGGAGTAAATTGTCCAAGACCTTTAAGCCACACACACTCACATAAATGGTTAGTTTTGTTTGATTTGTCCATTTCTGATGATAACTTCAGTTAAGATGTTCACTTTTAAGTGGCTAAATACTCATGTTAAATGAAAACCTGTTCCATGTATGTTCCCAGCCTTACATTTTTAAGATATAATGTTATCTGAAACAGTTATTTTTTATACATAATGATATGGGGTACAGGTTATATTTGTTATATTTTTTTATAAAATATGAATGGCATAAAAAATGTAAGAAATCAAAATAAAAACACAATATAATGAAATGTTTAAAAAATGTTTTTGATTCTTACTGAAAAAATGTTATTCACGTTAATTATTAATGAATTATTCACATAAAACTGCCAATGTTCTAGGTAGGCCAAAAAAGTTTGTATTTTATTCAGATTATCTTGTTTGAATAGAGTTAATGGTGTAATACATGAGTGATACATAAAATATGACAAATACTTTAGATAAATCAGAATGAGCACCATCCTGTCATTAATGAAACTTGTTTATTAAACCATCCTCCACAGCTGCAGGACACATTCAGCCATGTTCACTCTTTTCCCTGGAGTGACGCTGCTTTACCTACAATCTCTGTTGAGAGAAAAATCTTAAATTAAAAATTAAAAATCTTATTTAATCAACTGGAACATGACAAATGTGTTGTTATTGATCTTCATTGTACTTTATCAATTTATTCAAGTAAAGTTTTTCGTTTTATAAAGTCTCTCTTTTATTATTATTTTTACAGTCTAAAACTTACATTATCTAAATGTAATCTTTATAAAACAATTAATACATTTACATATATTCCGAATAAAGATCCATCTACCTAACACAACTCCGTGATCCCCTGACACATATTAGCTACAGTTATTCAGGCACGTTTTTTTAAAACTTTCTTTAAACTGAATATACTTGGAATGTAGGATCATCGTGTTAGTAAAATGTATCTTACTTAATTCTTTATTTCATTGTATATTATCCAATACACAGCAGTCTAATGTAAGTACAGTCAAGATACGTGGACGTGGGTTTAATTGAAATATAAAGTCTAAATACACTTACAAACCACAACTATCAAGCGAGTGATAGTTAACACTGAGAGAATACATGTGTTTAGTCACACTGTGTCAAAAAGAAACTCACCGTTTAGTCGTTTTCTCAACTTTCAGAACAATTTTGGACCAAAGAGCCTGAAAGAAGTTAGCTGGCGTCCTCGCTCCCGAGACACAGCATGACCGCGCTTTGAGAGTGCGTGTGTACAGCTGTGACGTCACCAGAGAGATAGCGACTTTCCTCTGGCTTTTCTGGCCTTTTGAACACTTTTTGACCGATCAAAAGTCCAAGTCTTAAAAATATAAAATACAAAGATCAGTTATTGACCGTGTTTATGGCTGAAGATGTCCTGTCAACAGTTTTACAGCCGTCTCTTTTACTATTGCTGCCTATGGGAAAAATGCTTTTTGGGCCCAATGGGGATTTTTCGTTGCAATACCACGAGTGGCCACTGGGAAAAATCGGCGTGCCGCTGAGGGGCGGTCTGGTATCCAGTTCTCATAATACATCCATGCTGGCAACACACGGTCAATTCACCTAACTGCAGCTCCGTCCCACTAACTGCCTAATCAGGATCTTACTAAAGTCCCCCCTGAGTCTTCAGGTGGTACTTAGGGTGGGTTTTTATGCACTGCATTGCCTGTAATAATCAGAATTATGTACCTGCAATGACGATAGACAGACAGCCCGGAAAGCAACCATCACATAGCGACCTTCCCGCAGCAGTGCTCCCGAGACAACCACTCCGACCACTTTCACACCACACTAACAGCCCCCCTGACGACCTCCAAAGGGAGTCCGCCCTACAGCCTAGCAGGGACAGAGGTACAGCGACTTTCTAGCGACCGTGCACAGCCCTGTGGACCCCGCTGAAGACGACGAAAGCTGGAAAAACAAAACAAAACAGATCACCAAACTCACATTTCCGACCAAAACCACCGACTATATACTCACCGACGCTGGGCAACAACACAGAGAACACCTCTCTACTAAAGTTTAAACAGCTGATCATATACTCCACCTTTTACTCCGAAACTACACATCAAAGCTCTTCCGCGTACCCGCAAGCACACAGTGATCTGTAGTAGACCCTGATGTGGCTTCATTCACAAACTCCCACAGCACACAATACTAACCGAATGAATGAATCACAACATTTAACAGCGAGACAAGCCCCCAGTATGTCACGACCCGGCTCACAGATCATGACAAAAATAAAGAGGAGCACACGATCAACTCAAGTTTTAACAAATATTTATTTAAAGAAGAATAATCAAAACGTAATAAACTTAAACAAGATGAGGTGTGTGCATCAGTAAATCAGTGTGTCTGCTGCATGGGTGAGTGAAGTATGTATGTGTAGCATGTCCTAGAGTAAAACTAAATGAAAGAGGGCCGAAGCCAACTAAACTAAACCGTGCTGCCGCAGAGAGCGCCTGGAGAGAATGAGAGAGAGAGAGTGGGTGAACAGCCACGGCTTAAATCCACCTGGGAGACTGGCCAGGTACTCCCAGGTGCGCCAAAACCCCACCCACCAGCAACCTGCAACACAGAGAAAAACCAACAGAACCAGGGGAAAAAGACAAACAGCAGCAGACCCTAGTGAGAGGGCCGTCACAACTCATATTAGGTCTTTTACTGAAATAATTACACACTTTTCTCTTCACTAATGCAAATAACAAAACAACAGGAAAGATTCAGTTGAAATGTAACTAGTTAGTTTTTCTTAGGTGGTGCATGGTGTTGAATTGTCATCTAAAACTTAAAGTTATATGGCAGATTTCATGTGTTTTTCAAAAGTTCGGTTTAACATTTTAGGATGAGTTGCAGATTTGTCCTGTGCTTCCAAATGCCCAGTCATGATCAACACTGCTTCTAGTAAACATTGTTAAATAATGTTAAAAACAAAAACCTTGACAATGATTTGAATATTTGATTGTAATTTCCCTCTGTTTCCACTCTAATCTCTTGCCTCTCAGTGTTTAGAGTTCCTTTCTGTGAAGTCTTTCTACAGAACCTCCACACAGAAGTTGAACATGTTTGGACTCAAACAAAACAAATGGAAATTAAAAATAACCTTCATAACATACCTGCATGTCACTTTTGCCAAATTAAACATCCTTTTAGATGCCTTTGTCTCATCACTGTGAGGGTACTTGGGGTCAGATTCATAGACGACCTCGGTTATACCTGTACAGGATCATCAGACAGAGGGAAGGGGGGACATATGTGTATGAGCTGTGTCTCTGAATTAAGGAAATGTAGAGAAAGAACATAGAGATGATCAAAATTACAGACCAGAGAGCTGAATGTGTTAACGGCTGTGTGAATATGTGAAGGCACATCAGTGTCTTCTGCTGAAGAAAGTTCAGTTTGATGTTAGTAGAGTTCTGATGATTTAATTCTATCTCGCTTTCATTAGACTGGTTTGTTTGTTTTTTTCCCATGGATTAGTTTCACTGGGTCCTGTTCTGTTTACAATATTAAGCTATAATGTCAAATTCACTAATGTGAACTGGATCACACACCTTACTGCCAATGACAGTGTTCATTATGCCGACAGCCCTTTCAAACCTTCCAGTGAGAATTCGATCATCCTAAAAATTTAACATGCTCTGCATGATTTGAAACTGTTTCTCAACTCAAACGAAACCAAATTTAAGTAATTTTTAGATTTAAATTGTCAGTGTTCTACAGAAAAAAATGGACACTGTATTTCTATGTGTTTCAGACTATGGTGACATAATTTACAGAAACATCTTTGTTCACTTGACTTAGGGATCATTCACACTGAATGCAACTTGGGCAACCTCAGTGGCAGCATTCAAAGTCAATGAAAAGCCACGATCAGGTGCAACTAGGGGCTTTAATTTCACAGATCAGGCGCAGGCGCCGCATTCCTGTACCGACAGGCTGTGTCCTGTGTACTTTGTAGGTTTCCTGCACTGCACACTGAGGCGCACCCATGCCTCTATCCCTGCCCCTGACACAAGGGAGGAGAGAAGGCATGAGTCATATATATATGTAGATATATATATATACATACATATATATATGTATATACATATATATATATATATATATATATATATATATATATATATATATATATATATATATATATATATATATATATATATATATATATATATATATATATATATATATATATATATATATATATATATATATATATATATATATATATATATGTATATATATATATATATATATATATATATATATATATATATATACATATATAATTTAGACTAATTTTTATAAAAAGAAATTTGATACACATATTAAGTGAAAAGTTTGAAAGTTTAACATGCAAATGTGTATTTAGGAACTATTTTAGCCCAAACATTCAGGACAAACTGTTAATTTAAATTCTATTGATGTAACAACAACTGACTGAATAAAGTTGAACAATTTAAAGAGAAATACATTTCTGATACGTTTGCCAATGCAATGCATGGCATTTATTATGAATACTGCTTTGGTATGAAAGATGAAGATGCAGCAGCATGACAATTCCAAACGTACAACATAGTAGCCTTGAATAGAATTTCCCTGAAATCTCTGGCACTTAAGACTGGTGCACGATTCAAGAAACTTTCATTTCTTAAGAATATTTACTGTAATTGGAAGGTCAGTATATTTAAAATAAAATAAATTGAACAAAAAATATTGTAACTTTAACAAACAAAAGAGAAAAAAGCAATGAAAATGAAATGGCCTATCTTTTAGCAAAATTGCATGCAAATAAAAATAATTATACTAGTCATAAACAAACAAAAAAAAATAGACCCTGTCTCTGTAAAGAAAAAACAAAACTCATACAACAATAAAAACTATGGCCTAAATAAAATGGAGTTTATACAGTTCAGGAATTGTGACATGTACTTTCTCCCATTCGTACTATCTGTCAAACGTTTGTAACTGCTGGCTTTTCAGCCGTATTGAAGGGCTGCATTTCTTTTGCAATGTAGCGAACGACACTGTCTGTGAGCGCGCATCACTTTTGGGCTTTTATCTATATTTTCATTGCCGACCAAACACCTCAGTAAGTGTTGACTGTCAGGACAAAGGCTCCGCTGCACCTGCACATCTTCGTCGTCACTACTTTCAAACAAATGCGACATATCAGCTAGTAGGTGTTCATGAGCTCACACCTTGTTCATCCTGTTTAAAACCAACACATTCTCACACTGGGGCAGCCGGCTTAAGAACCGTATCTTTTGTGCCATCATTCATATTAGTGTTTGTTTCCTCGTTCCTCGTTACTACATATATATATATATATATACATACATACATATATATATATATATATATATATATATATATATATATATATATATATATATATATATATATATATATATATATATATATATATATATATATATATATATATATATATATATATATATATATATATATATATATATATATATATATATATATATATATATATATATATATATGTATATATATATATATATATATATATAATGATGTTGGTCTTTAAGTTCTCTTCTCGGGTCTTTTAGTTCATTGTAACATATTCTTTGCCACTATTCACCTTTGTGTGTATGTGTGTGTGTCTGTATGTGTGTTTATGTCTGTAATTGTATGCACACCCACCTGCCTGGATGATCAGCTTGGCACACTCATTGCAGGGAAACAGAGTGGTGTAAATGGTGCATCCCCTGAGATAATCCATGTTGATGTTCATGATGGCATTCAGCCCTGCGTGGCACACTGTTGAACAGAGTCAGCATTCAGTTTTCACTTTAGCTCTTCTGATTTGTTTATCTTTGCTGGAGATCGGAAAAAGACAAGGTCTTCCTGTTGGCGTGACAAAGACTAACGAATCAGTAAACTGAATAAACTCGATAAGGAGGGAAGTGACATCCTAGAAACAAAACTTAAATCTTAAACTTTGGATTAGGTTAGGCATTTAATTTGACCCAGAATTTAGGGAGAATATTTAACTCAAATGTTGGGTTAAAATGGACCAAGCCATCTAATGAGGTCAATTTAGCTACTGCTGGTTTGGTGCTATAATAAACCAGCAGGGGGGTTAACCCAAAAACAACCCAAATTAAGTTATATTTAACCCAACAGTTTTTAGTTTTAGTTTTTTTTTTTTAAAGACTATACAAAATACAAAATACAAAATAGCATCCAGCTGGTCCAGAGCTCAGTGTTGTTGACTCATGGCAAATCAGTACTCAATAATATATGTGTATATATGCATATCTACGCATATATGTGTATCCATAAAATGAAGAGCTTTATGCTCTATTGTAAAGTGTCTTGAGATAACACTTGTTATGAATAGGTGCTATACAATTAAAGATTAATTGATTGATTGATTGATTGATTGACTGACTGACTGACTGACTGACTGACTGACTGACTGACTGACTGACTGACTGACTAATATTTTACCCCAATTAAGTTTGCCTTAAAATGCTTCAGCACTGAATATGACCACATGAATACTCTGTGATGGAAACTCTTCAAATTAAAAGAATTAGTACTGTTAAACGGAGCAAACTCACCGTACAAGTGTTTATCCTCAAGAGGGCTATCTTTGTTTGTTTTCCACGGCAGCCCCTCAGTCCTATTTGGCATCCTATTGTATCCAGTGCCAATGATCTCATTAAACTTGTTTACTACTTTGGCCCCCACCTGGACAGATGAAATGAAAAAACATCAGTGAGGGTCAACAGAGAGCCAGTGACCTTCAAACATGAAGGTCATGGGTTATATCCTCAGCTTCTCAAACTCTGTCACTTGACCAGACTTCAGGCACTTTCATGTTCACTCTCACTCATTTCCGCAGGGATGGTTAAAGTGTTAAATATAAAATAAGGGATCAGCATAGAAGCTAACACCAGCAGAAGTTTTATCAGATCTGAACCAGATTAAAATGTAACAAAGATAGTAATGAAAGGACTTTCCTATGCAAGGATTTATTGCCTACACTTCTTACAAGTTTTGTCAAGAAATTGTCAAAAAAGGTCATGTTTTGGGGTGCTGGTTAAGCGTAGTGGTAGGCAACCAGGCACCCCATGTACTTGCTTTTAAACTTTGCACTACAGCAGTAGTACTTGCTGGCTACGTTTTCTGATTGCATGTGATTCTTGTAACTATTGCCAAATCTGGCATACACATTTTTTAAAGTTTTTTTCCATTCCCAAACACTGCCTATGACCTGTTGCTCTGATGGACTGGTGAAGTGTCTTCATCACAGTGCACTGAATGATTTCTCAGATGTGTCAGGTCACTGCCTGAATTCTTGGTGTCAAAGATGTCATAGATGTTGGTCCATATCTCTATGGTTGCATCACACAGTTGCTGCAGATTTGCCTGTTAAACACACATGCACAGCCCCCCCCCCCCCACCCACACATACACACAGAAACATAAGAACCTTTGTCTTAGGGTCTTTGCTTTGTTTTTGAGACCTCAAGGCTTCAACTATGAAGAACTCATCATCCAAGTCCTCATTGCTGCATGTTCCAGGATTCACCCCCGCAGAACTTGGACCTGGGCCTGGTTCATATTCACTGACAAAAATGTATAGAAAAGGTAATAAAATAAGCTGTTAAAAAAGAAAAAAACACATTTACGATATTTCAAACATCAGCTTTAAAATAAAGCCATTCAAAAATATTGATCTGGATAGTTCAGGATTTTCAGAGCTGTGTTGTATGAGTTATGTGTCAAAAGCATTAATTTTGTTTGAAATGTTAAATTATTCATGGTCAAACATAGCAATTGAATAAAAATAATTTCATTAAAATCTTAGATATGGAGCAGAAAGAAATAAAAACCTTACATGGCCCACACCCCTTTTACAAGATACTAATCACCCAAATGCTGATTAAACACAAAACTTGCACTATGTGAGGGCCACGTGTCCCTGACATTGCCAAATGCCTACCTTGACACTACCAACAGTGAAAATTGTTTCAGAATTTCGATTAAAAAACTTTACATTCTTTGAATTTGAGTCTTTGATTACAGTTCCTGTTTTTCAGTCCGTGCTTTTGCCAGTCAGTGGCTGGAGTTCCTGACTGTGAAAAAAGTAGGACATGTGGACTCAAGTTAAAAGTAACCTTCAGATCATACCTGCATGTCACAGCTGCTAATTCAAACATCTTCTTAGAGGCATCCATCTGGACTCTATCATGGTACATATCAAGATAAACAACCTTCTTTATACCTGGACAGGGTCATCAGAGTTGGAGGGGGGACAAAGAACATGGTGTAAGAACTGAGTCAGGAAATATAGAGCATGAACACAGATATGCACAACATTAACCATCAGGCAGCTGAATGTGTGGATGGCTGCAGACATCTTAGCACAGTTGTAGTATCCAAACTGATCTCTGAGAGAAACAGTGAGGCACATCAGTGTTGGCTTTGTCTCTGGAAACCTGCTCAGTTTGACGTTGGTGGAGTCCTGGGCCCATATTCAGCATTATAGTTCAACAAGGAGGACTCCGAAATGACACGAAAAGTTCCCAACTAAGAGTTTTCTCTTAAAACCTATTCACAAAGCTGCTGAGACTAACTCTGACTAAGGAATTCAGAGAGCTCTTAAGCTAAAAGAAAGGGGCGGAGCTGACCCTGTTGCTATGGATGATGTTATGTCTCAGACCCTGTTGCTATGGATGATGCCATGTTTCAGACCCTGTTGCTATGGATATCATGTTTTAGGAACCACCTGACTAACAACACCTACAGTGATTAGCTGACATGGAATAAGTCTGTGAGTACTTTATACATGGAAATCACTCAATTTAGAGAAAGGTGTCACATTAGCAATTTAAATAAAGACCTTCAAATAAAAAATGTAGACAACAGATTAAACATTAAGCCCTGAGTAAAATATTAACTAGTCAACTATGTTTTCTGCTAATTTTAAGCAGCTGAATCTGGTTAAAGGATAAGAATATATATATATATATATATATGTATATACATATATATATATTACCATCATTATACCCTCCTGATTAAGGCTGTACCTTTTCAGAAGCTCATTGTTATTGTATCTTTCCTAAATATTTTCTGTTGACTATGAGGTGGATTGGCAGCAGCAGCCATGCTGAGATTCTTTCTGAACTGGTCTTACTGACTTAGGAGTCCTCATCACTACTTTTTTCTCCTCACAGGTTTATGAGCTTGTTTTAGCTCTAAAATGCTTTGTGAAATACTTTTAGGAGAGATATTTAGGAGTCCTTCATGTAGGACTGACACGGCCATTATTTTTGAGAGTTTTTCCTAAGTTGGCAAGTTAGGAGCTACTTTTACCCTTAAGATGTTCTATGGCGATGATTTATCCAATCATGCTCCCATCAGAACAGATCCTCGATGGCACTAGATCCCTCTGGAGTTCCTCAAGGCCCTGGATATTGTGAGGCTGTGTCACTAGAGGGGACAATTGGGGCTGTTGGTCCCCATTGAAAGGGTGTTTCCCTGAGGTTTACTGAATGCAGTTAATATTTTTAATTTATATTTATATTTTTCAAATAATTATTCATTTTAATTGCTGGTAGCCATATTGTCCTTACAAGCATGCAGCATAATTGTAACCCCATTTTAGACACTTTTATTCTAGCGGTGTCACAATAATTACAAAATAATCTAATAGTCATCATTTGAGTATTTTTATTTACAATTTGAATTTTGAGGTAGTATTGCATAAAAACTGTAATAAATTGAATATTACAATAGTTAAATAAAATGTGACTAAATTTCAAAATTGATTTTAAAGTATTAGTCTCAATTTCCTTAAATGACATACGCAGCTTCATCGTGGTTGGCGTAATTTAGAAGTAGATCACAGCAGAACACGGATGGTGTTATTTTCTGTTTTTTTCCCCCTTCTGTACTGAGTCTAACATGTAATGCATGCTAAAAATCTCTTTTACAGAAGCACAGGGCTGCTGTGCGATGTATGCTGAGAAAATTTGCAGTAATAGTGGTGTTCAGAACTCAACACCTTTGGATGGTGTTCAAGGTTTTGTTAGCCACAAGTTGAAGTCCACCTGTGCACCCCAGTGGAATTTTATTTGCTATAAAGCAGTTTATTTGAGGGTATCATTTTAATTTGCGAGAAATGCAAAAGGCACAGTAGAAATGCTCCAGCCCCAGAACTGCAGTCCACAGTGGCTGACCTGATGAGGCTGTATCCACTGAGGATTTAAGTGACCATAGCTACACTGTTGGCATATGTGATGAAATAATGCATGAACTGGTCACATATTAATAATCTGACTGGTGAGAAATGCTACATTCCACAGGTGCTCAGTAAATAAATTCTGCTTCACAGCCATAAAACAGAGTTGCAAGCTGCAGAGCATCTGAAGCAGTTTAAGGTGTTGCAGATCAGCTGCTAAGGTAAGCAATGATTGAACTCACTCCGACAGGGCCAGCTCAACTGGGTGTCAGGGCTAGTGACACAGTTCCAGCTCCATGCAGTGAAAAAGTAGGAAAAAGAGAGGTACAGAAGGCCAGGATCAGGGACCAGCAGATGCGACTTCTTTGACTCAACTGTGACCCAGCTGCCCTGACCTTGCGACTTCAAAACCAAAAACCCACTGAGAGGCTGAGGGAGGGCCTAGTATGTTGTCTGCCAAAACCACTGATCCCAAAAAAGGTTCATATTGATCCTTTATGAAACAAAAATCAATAAACATAGGAACCACTGACCACGCAGGTGGACAGATGAGATAAATCATGAACACATATGGCCATCACCGAGACACGCCATCTCCAACTCAATATTATCCTAATAATAATCCTCAAATCCCCAAAATATAAACACACACCTTAATCCTTAAATTAAATCCTTCAATGTAAATAATATTCTCAATAAAATAACTTGTGGCTCCAACACCTGAAGAAGTAGTTTGGTATCAGCCCAGAGAAGCTCCAGAGCAGGTCCAAGGCTTCTCAAGAAGCCTTACTTAAGGAGCCTGACATTCGCTCTACATACTGCTTAAGTGACCAAAACCATATCCACTGACTTCACGACCGATCGTAAAGAGTCAATAGTCCTTGACACTTTGTCTGTCGAAGACATAGTAGACCAGTGTTCACCTTCAGTGACCTACAACAGGTATTTAGGGTCATTACACCCAAAGAGCACACTCTACACTGTCCGTCAATGCTCCATTACCCCTGGCGATAGGAGAGGAACTCCAACTTAACAAAAAGTTATCATCCGTGTATCTTGAGTGCAACAATAAGGACTTGGAACCCCCATCAGTTGGAACGCCACATGCAATGCCCCCAGCAATGTGGAAAGGGAAGGACTGTGTCCCTGACACTCAGAGCGGACCCCATTTCTTTCCTCTCTCCATTAGGGATGTAATGGTTAACGGTAAAATGGTAAACCGTGGTAAAATTTCCCACGATAATATTTACTGTGTCCTGTAAAAATTACCGTTTTACCATGTTTGATAACCACAGTGCGTCAAAAAAGCACGGTGATGCTGCTCTTTGCCAGGAAATGCTGGAACTATGAGTCTCTTTCTGGATGAAGCGGCCTCATGGGAAGCGCGCATGCGCGGTTTGCATTGTTTGGCCTCAGTGAAAGTTAGAGACAGCGGAGATTTCCCTCGGACACTTAAGGCTGGTTAAATTTTGGATTTTACAAGAATGCCAAGGGGAAACTGATATAAGACAGTCACCCTGTCTAAACACGAAGCTGCGGCGAAAGAAAAAGACGTGCATGGTTAAAACTGCTGTAACTCCTCGAGTAAATAAGCTGACTGAGCCAAAGAGGTAGAGAGAGAGAAAGAGCGAGAGAGCGAGAAAAGATTCAATGAGCCATAGCCGAGAGAATTACAGGTGGTTTGTCAGTATTCTCTGTCTAAAAAATGTCTAAATCTTGTAAATACTAGCATTAGTATAAGTCTCGACTGTATTCTTGCCGTTCTTTTGCCGTGTATTTGCCATATTTTGAAACTGATCAGCTGTTTCCCTCAAAGTTCGTGTTTTATGGATTTAATTGATCGTACTCTGGAGAGATTAGAGGAGAAAATATCGAGGATATCTGCAAGGGAGAGGGAAGACTAGAGGAGAGTCACAAAGGGGGCTAACTGCTTCAGCGACTATTGTCAGTGAAAAAAAAAAAGACTATGACATGGTCTTATATGACATGGACACTAATACTGCAGGAGAACAAAAGTCTGTGTGTATGTTTAACAGGTTATTTGTTCATTTACATTTTTTATTTCAAGGGAATCGTGTTTGAAGTTAAAATCTGTTGTTTCTTTTCTTGTAATGACACACTGTTCAAGAAATTATAACATAATAATGGCAAATACTTGCTAGAATTTTTAACTTTAATTTCTAATGAAAGAAGGGTAAAAATGTACTCAAAGGGCATTTATAGACCCATTTATTGACAAGACAATAAAGAACTGTTAAAATTATTATATTTAAGGGTTAAAATGATTTCAATTTTGTGTTAAAGTACATTTTGAACATTTTGCAACAATACCGTGATAATTTTGGTCACAATAACTGTGATACAAAATTTCATATCGTTACACCCCTACTGTCCATCCAACTCTGAAGGATTGGATCAACAGCAAGAGGCTTATGTGTCTGGGCAGATACAGTTAGGGCGGTGTGTAGTTTCATTGACTAGCACTGTTATTGTGTAGTGATATTGTAATTAGCAAATGCAGGTGATTACTTTTTCTCTGGGTTTCTCTCTCGCCCTTTCTTACCACCAGACACATACTTCTCTCTCACAGCACACACACATTAAGGGCTCTAATTCTATAGAACTGGAACAGGGAGGGTATTTTTCATGCACGGCGCAGTCCAAGAATTGTCAAATTTATTAACTTTTATTGTGAAAAGATACTTAAACTGCACACTGGTCTTTAATTTCAGTTCTTAGTAACATTTAAACATTGTCACAATTCACCACTTTGTGTGTGGGGGTGATTGTGGGTGGGAATTCGCATGCCAGTGTGTTTCTGTTTGTGCATGTGTGTAATTGTGTGTTCTGTGCACACCCACCTGCCTGGATGATCATCTTGGCGCACTCATTGCAGGGATACAGAGTGGTGTAAATGGTGCAGCCACTGAGATCAGCCCAGAAAGTGTTCATGATGGCATTCAGCTCTGCGTGGCACACTGTGGGACAGAGTCAGCATTTAATTTTCATGTTGGCTCTTCTGATTTGCTAATCTTTGCTGGATGTCGACAAAGATGAGGGCTTCCTGTTGGCTTGAGCCAACTAAACATCAAAACTTTAATCCTAATCTATGGATTGGGAATTTTTTGCCTTATTTTAAAAATGAACAGACACAATTCGGGCATGACTTTTGTCCATTAGATCACTATAGGCCCTGCTGTATGCCTGCTGTCATTTTATGTTTCTAAATGAGCATACATTAGAGAGCTGGATACCCAGAAGCACACCACTACTATTAAAAGGTACAGCATTTAATAGAAAATTCAGTTTCAAGTTTATAATATGGGACATATTAAATAGTATTATTAAAAACTTTGCCAAACAAAGCTACCCTCAATATTTTATTGATAACAGTATAAAAAAGGACAATATGGACAAAATGGGCAACAGCTTTAATATTTTTTTGTAAATGCGGAATCAAACCTGGCAGGAAAAATTCCTGATCCATTGTTACTGGAGGAATGGGATGATAACATTATAGTTAGAAATCCCAGTTCAATGTTTCTCACAGCAGTGGAAAAAATAATCAATATTGTAAATAAATATAAACAAAAAGCATCTTCTAATTCTAATGAAATTGATATGAAAGTTGTGAAAAAAGGACATTGGGGGGGATTTCAGCACCATTAAGATACATCTGTAACTTACAGCATCATTCGAAACTGGTAAGTTTCCTGACGAACTGAAAATAGCCAAAGTTGTGCCACTGGATCAAACTGAGAATATACACTCCTTAACAAATTACAGGCCTGTTTCTCTACTTCCACAATTCTCCAAAGTTTTAGAAAAAAACTGTACAGTGACAGATTAGATAAATTTACAGATAAACATAAACTGCTTTCTGACAGAGTACAGATTAAGAGCAAACAGTTCAACATCTCTGGCATTAACAGAATCAATAGAGGATATCAACAAGGCTACAGATCACAAATTGCATTCTGGAGTATTCATAAAGCTTTTGACACAATAAATCATGACGTTTAAATCAATAAACTTCAAAGGTATTGGATTAGGGGCTTAGTATTGCAAACATTTTGTGAAGGCTATTCATCACCATGCTTGGACATTGCTTGTGGTGTCCCCCAGGGGTCAGTATTAGGTCCAAAACTATTTGCGATTTAAATAAATTTCAGATGCAAAGCTTTAAAAATATTCAAATTTGTATTATTTGCAGATGTCACAAACATTTACACAAACTACTGGGGATGATCTGATCAAACTGAAAATGTAGTTTGACAGAAACAAATTGTCATTAAACTTAAATAAAACCAAATTCATGATATTTGGCAATTGCAATAAAAATACACAATTACAGATTCAAGTAGATGGGATGGATATTGAAAGAGTATATGAAAACAAGTTTCTTGGAGTAATAATTAATGATAAAATAAACTGGAAGTCTCACAAAACATGTACATCGTAAACTGTCCAGAGGCATTAAGTACTGACCAGAGCAAAACACATTCTGGACTACAAATCACTCCACATGCTCTACGGTTCACTGATTTTACCATACTTACATTACTGTGCAGAAGTCTGGGGCAATACTTAAAAATGTACGACACGCTCACTTTCCATACTGCAGAAAAGATCTATGAGAATTATTCTTAAAATTGGTTGTAGAGATCAGACAAATTCACTATTCTTACAATCAAAAACATTAAAATTCACTGACCTGGTTCATTTTCGAACAGTACAAATACTGTATAAAGCAATAAACAATCTTAAACGTATATCACTCAAAATAATGACACGAGAGACAGTGTGACTTCATATAGACCAATCTTTGGTGTGCTATGGCTGTGCACCTGGAGCTATAGTTCTAATATTTGTGAATATACCAAAACATTTTACTGATATTTAGGCTCACAGACAACAAAACAGGCTGTCCTGTCCATGCAATGGAAACTAAAGTCAAGGAAAAATTAGCAAATGGTGAGTGTTTGAGAGTGGATTTTTTGGTGAATTTATATATTTACTTTATATTTTATAATGTACAATAATGTTTCCCAAATAAATAAATTATTATTTTCCATGGTACACAATAACATTGGATCAGTCTTTGTGTTCTTTGTCCTGGAGATGAATCAGCTACACAAAATTGTATGCACTCACAAGTTTGAGGACCTTGATTTTTTTGTTTCTGTTCACATGTTTATGGCTATTTACAGATTACATGAAGATTTCTATCACTTGGACTTTGTCCTTTTAGTTGTGGTTGACCTGCTGAGCTGGCATGAGGCAAGGTTCTTAAAACTCTTACACATTACAAAGGTTCTGTCCACATGAAGGCAAGTAGTTGTTGAAATGTAGGTTTTTCTCTTCTGTTCTCAAAATGTCCCTGTCCACACTGGTGCATTAAGAAAAACTGTTCACAGGAAAACACATAAATGCACTTTTAAAAGCGACTTGTTACCTTTAAACTATGTCTATATGCCCAGTTTGTGACGGTGGTAGTTATGACCCAGAAGCAAGCAGATAAGATGAGCAATGAACAGTCTTTATTTAACACCAAGTTTAGAAACAGTTCAGAGCGGGGTGCGAACCCGCGACCAGGAGACTTGTAGACGGGTGCTCTCCCAACTGAGCTATCCCAGAGGTGTTCTGACGGAGGTTCGCTCGGTGAGAAGCAGCGGCTTGAGCGGGGCTTAAACCTGCGACAGGAAGATCTGTGATAGGATACTCTACTGACTGCGCCACACAGGAGATGCTCAGGCAGAGGCTCACACGGTCTTTACAGGGGTGTAGCTGCGACTTGAGCGGGGCTTCAATCCGCGACAGCAAACTTAGGAGATGAACACTTCTCTGATTGCAACACTCAGGAGGAGTCCAAAACTGAGACCCACACAGTTTAAACAGGAAACAGGCTGTGGCTGGAGCAGGGGTCGAACACGCGACAACTCAATCTGTAGTCGGACGCCTTACCGACTGAGCCACCCAGGAGATGCACTGACGAAAGCTCACACAGTCTTTACAGAAGGAGGTGATGCAGGCTTGACTCACACACAGACGAGCAGAGGCGTTCAGGAACACTCGGAGATGTGATTCAGGCGAACTCACGTTGTCGAAGACAGGCAGGGAGTCGGATACCAGGCGGATGGCACAACGTAGGGCAGACAGGGCTCGGCAACAGGAGACGGAAGCAGGATCAGATACCAGGCGTGGTTCACAACGTAGGGCAGACAGGGCTCGGCAACAGGAGACGGAAGCAGGATCAGATACCAGGCGTGGTTCACAACGTAGGGCAGACAGGACTCGGCAACAGGAGACGGAAGCAGGATCGAAAGCCGGGGATTCAGACAGGCGGGTGAATGCAGGACAGAAGCTAGTCGATACCTTGGAGTCAAGCCGAGGGTCAGGCGTATGAGGCAGAGTCTGGGACGAAACTTGTCGGTAATGGGTGATCAATCTGGGAAACAAGTCTGGACTTCTTAGCATGAGTGCGACGACAGTCTGACAACGACTGAGTGTGGAGCTGGGGCTTAAGTAGCTGGCTTGATTGCCGGAGACGAGGTGCAGGTGTGAGCAGCATCACAGGTGAGGTGAGTCTGGACTGATTAGAGTGGAGCAGGGAGTGACAGGCTGCGGATGAGACTGAGGCTGAAGCTGAGATTGTGACACAGTTTATTCACTTTCACTACAAAAACTGTGTTAGTTAATTACTGTCCCTACCACCATGACTGACTGGTGTCACAGCTTAACTTGTGGCTGTGTTCACTTTGGATTTCAGATGAATGGAGAAAATATTTCATTTTTCATTTTGAGAAATAAAGACATGGACAAAATTGTGGGTACCCTTCCATGAAAGAAAGAAAAACCCACAATGCTCACTGAAATAATTTAATACCAACAAAAGTAATAATGTATAAAAATGTTCTGAAAATTAACCAGTGAAAATCAAATATTTCTTTTGAATTGTGGTCAGTTAAAAAACAAACTAACAAATAAAAAACTGATTTGAATAATAATGATGGTACCTCAAGAAAAGATTGAAAATGATTTGACCATAGGGACATGTCAAATCACGATGTGTCTTGTAATGAGCATCACAGGTGTCTTCAAGCTTGTAATCAGTCAGTCTGCCTAGTGTTGTCATGTTTTTTTATCAGTCATCATAGTTGGGAGGTAACAGTGGGTCTTTGTTGGCATGTAAATAGTCCAGCTATCACCTGATTGGAAAGAGCAGCTTCTAAACAGTGTTCAGTCAAAGCTGCACAGAGTGAGCTCACCCCATGAAGAAGACACAAGGACATTTCAGGCCCAAGTTTTCCCTGTCCACACAGAGAAACCCTGTACATGGTTTTTAACAAAAATGTTCACCTATGGGAAGTTTTGCAAAATGTGTGTTCTAAGTTAACTCAAACATCATATTTCAGTGGACAGCAAGACAAAACGCACCATGAAACCTGTTTTAAAAAAGGCACTGCTTTGCTAGATCAAAGTCTCAGGTTAAGCTCATTACTTCTTACAGATTATTTAAAATCACAAGAGTATCCAACTGCTCACATACTATGTGATGTGAATTAAAAAAAAAAAAACACTCACAAGAGCAAACTCACCATACAAGTCTGTCCATGGCAGCCCCTCGGTCCCATTTGGCATCATATTGTATCCAATGCCAACGATTTCCTTCTCTTGGCCCACTATACAAGCTCCCACCTGGAGGGAGGAGACAGAAAAACATCAGTGAGGGTCAGTGGAAAGTCAGAGACCTTGATATGTAAAGATCGTGGGTTGGATCCTCAGTTCCTCTGTCACTTGACCAGATATCAGGCACTGTTGTGTATCCAAAGATTACTCTCATTTATTCAGACCCACTCTCATTGGGATGGTTAAACTGTGACATAAACTCTCTGGCCAGTTTAATAGGCACACCTGACAAGGACTGATTTGCTCACCTTGTAGTGCAGCTGAATCCTCTGATTGTCCTGTTATAAATGTGACTGATGGAAAAATTGTCAAATCTCCTGAAGAACACTTCTCTGACAGGTTCTTCCATTCCAGTGCATTTTCTATGATCTGTTGCCCCAAAGGACTGGTGAGATGTCGACTGGTGAGATGTCTTCCTCTCACCAGTATATCCGGTCTATTAGGTGAGTCAGGGTTACTGTATTGATATGGATATATTGCCTAAATACTTGGTGCCACAGAATCAACAAGCTGCTGGAACATCCCTAAGATGCTGGTCCATATCTCCATTACGGAATCACAAAATTGCTGCAGAGTTGTCAGCTGCACACACACATATTCACACTTACAAACCTTTGTCTCTGGATCATTATTCTTTGTCGCAGCCAAACGGGCTTGTTCCATGAAGAACTCATCGTCCTCATTGCCGCTTGTCCCAGGGTTCCTCCATCCAGAGCTTATCCTCCTCATCTTTTTCCTATGGATAAACATGACATAGGGATGTTAAGTGTGGTGATGACAAAAGAAATCGTGTTGAAAACTTTTACATTGTCTTTGTATGCATTCATGGCCTGATCAGTTTGTCCACCTGTACTGATGTGACCAGGTGCCCTTTGGGGCACTCCTGGCCTTTGTGTGGCGCTGCACTGGCTCCCCTGTGGCGTAAGGTGTTGGGCGGTGCGCACCTTTAAAAGGGGGGCTGACACCGTGCCTCGCCCTTTCTTCCGGTCCTGGCAGGACAGCGTTTGGCGTGGCGTCGGGGTAGAGGCTGCTTTACCCTCAGCTGTGACACTGAGCGCGTGGCGTGGGTACCCTTTCACGGCGTCTTTCACGTCTGATCAAGAAGGTAAGCTGCTTCTGATCCCTCACTGTGTTGCATGGGTCAGCCTACACAGTCATTATAGATCATTGCTCCCTCTCTGTGCAGCACGGCTGGTGCAGCAGAAGAGGGAAGCTGCAGGTGCTACAGCTTAAGGCCAGCACGGTTCAGCTGGCGGGGTGGTGCGAGTGGCCGCGGTCGAGTCTGTGCGCTGGGCGGCAGCCGGAGTGCGCGCGCCCGACGCAGCGTAACCATCGGGGTAAGCTGTCTGGTTGTTCGGCTTGTCTTTTTTTTAATGATGTGAAGACCAGGCTGTGACGCGCTCTCTCTTTTGGACAGGTGCCTCTTCCAAGCTCATAAAGGAGCACCAAGCTCTGCAGTGTCTCTCCCTCAATTTGCTCTCCCTCACCTGAGGTGAGGGAGGGAGCGGTTTGCTCCAGCCAGGAGGCGGACACTGCTGTTTTCACTGCTGACTGCTGTTTTCTGCTGCTGTTTTCTGCTGCTGTTTTCTGCTGCTGTTTTCTGCGGTTTTGTTTGGATCTACTTAATACTGTCCTACTGTGGACACAGTCCACAGTCCTCTTTTTGTTTGGTTCAACTAGGATTTAAGTTTATCTCAGTTAAATTGGTTTCATTTATATGGTTTTTTTTATTTTGTAAACCTACTGTTATGTATAGTTGACTTTATTTTGTTTTCTTGGGTTAATTTCTCATTTTGGTCTCATTGTCTTTATATTTAGTTGCATTCCTTCATTTGGGGGGGTTGCTTTAGTTTCCTTAGTGGTAGTTTTCTTTTGTCAGGGTTTATTCATTTACAATTTAGGTTGATATCTTACATATTTAGGTTTTCTTATTTTGTTTGGTAGCCACCTGTCCAGGCGGGGAGTCATTTTATAGACATCGACTGGGAAAGTCACCATCTTTGTTGGTTCTATTCTGTTGTGATTATTTTCTTTTCTTTGGTACCTTATTTTTGACTGATTGTTAATCCTTGAGTGCAGGCATTTTCTGGGTTAAAAAGTGTTAATTTTGTTTGTTGCGTTATTTCAATAATTTGAACATTTGGTTTCCATTTTGTTTCTTTTTTTTGTATATAAGTTTGAGTTTATGTGTTACAGTTAAAACATTGGTAGCACCAGGAGAGAGGCAACCCTGACATTTCTTTCTTTTCTGTTTTACAGGTGCTGTGGGCCCAAACGAGCGGCAGTCCCCTTCCTTGGTGGTGGTGTTTTTCACAAGTTATTTTGGTTGATGCACGGGTGTTTGGTTTGGATATTTTCCCTTTTGGTTGTCCTGCCGCCGTGGTAAGCCCCAGCCCTGCTTTATGCGTTGCCTCTCCCTTGTGCATCTTCCTTTAGTTATTACCTTTCCCAGTGTTTTAATGAACAAAATGTGTTGTAAAGAATAATAAATAAAATCTGTATTTTTTTATAAAGTGAATCACGTCTCCCTCGTTGTGTTGAACCTGCGCAATATTCCTCTAGTGGTTAACAAAACCAAACTACATTCCTGGGGGCGAAATTCCCCCAGGTGGCGTTGTCGAGCTCCTCTGATCACCTTAGCCCTGCCACATTCTGGCGTTGTTGTCGGCAGGATAACACTGTTTAAAAGAGGTGGAGACGTGATTCAATTTTCTTTTTATCTTTCCATTTTCTTTATTTTGAAATTTTTCATTTTCCTTTGTTCCCGTAACCTGACAGGATTGTTTTTGTTTTACAGTCAAAACAGCAGTGTCCGTCTGGTGCCCTAGTTCATTGCCATAACAGTGTCGTAAGTATCAAACATTGTAACTCATTGTCATAATGGAGGAGGAGGTGCAGCGCCTGAAGGAGATTGTGTCACAGCTTAAAGCGGACAATGAGCGGCTGCTCCAGGAGCGCGCTGCTTTGGGTGGCGACTCTGGCGGCGCAGCCTCGGGTTCCAGTGGTCCGACTGGTGCTGCCCCGTCAGCTGGTGCTGGTGCTGGTTCTGCCGCTGCGGTGACTGAGAGGTTAGTTGTGGTACCTAGAGACCGTAAGTGTCCCATGTTTAATGGCAGGACTGGTATATCAGTAGCTGACTGGATAGAGGAGGTGGAGGCATGCATGCGTTTTCGTCGTCTTAGTTCTTTTGACCAGGCCCTCTTTATCTTTGACCATCTTGAAGGAGAGGCTAAGGAGGAGATAAAGTTCCGTAGTAGCATAGAGCGTAGTGATCCAGCCCTGATTACTGGCATCTTGAAAGAGCTATATGGCTGCTCTCAGTCCTACGTCACTCTGCAGCAAGGCTTTTTCTCCAGAAGGCAGCAGGAGGGTGAGACCCTGCTGGAATTTTCTTTGGCTCTCATGGCCTTAATGGAGCGGATAAAGCAGTGTGCTCCGGAGGGCGTGCCAAATGCAGCTGTTCTTCTCCGTGATCAGTTTATTGAGCATGTCCTGGATAGCTCCCTTCGCAGAGAGCTAAAACAATATGTCCGCCGCCAGCCAACTGTCACTCTGTTGGATGTGCGCAGCGAGGCTATCAGATGGGAGAGGGAGGGCCTCCCAGGTGGGTCCAGGGGGCGTAGTCATTCTCTTCCCTCAGCTTATGGTCTTCAGTTTGGGGTACAGGGCAATTCCTTGGGAGCAACTAGCACGGTTCCCCAGCGGTCAGAGTTTGCTGAAGTCATGGATCTCTTGAAACGTCAACAGGAGCAGCTTAATCAGCTCACACAGACCGTAGCTTCTTTGCAGGCTACCCGGCCACATGGTAACACTCATCGTGCTGGTGCAGTGATATGCAGAAGATGTCAGCAACCAGGTCACTTTGCGAGGGATTGCCGGGGTGGACAGGTCCCCCTGCGTGTTCGAGCTAGCTCTGTTTCTCAGACCACTGCGGCTTTTCCCTCTCAGTTGGGAAACTAGAGCCCGCTGTGCTGCAGAGCCAAAGTTCAGTGGGGGAGTCCACAGGCTCACAAGAAGGTGAGATTGCTGGTTTGATGTCGTCATGTCCAACTATTGATGTTGTGTTCAGTGATGTTTTGGTTTCATGTCTTGTGGACACTGGGTCCATGGTGTCCACCATTACTGAAAGCTTCTTCTATGACCACTTCGTTCCTTGGGGCCGCGAGCGCCTCCGGTCTTGTAACTGGCTAGAGCTACGAGCCGCTAATGGCTTAGCCATTCCATATATCGGCTATTTAGAGTTGGATGTGACACTGTGTGATAAGGTAATACCCCGCTGTGGGGTCCTTGTGGTCAAAGATCCCCCTGGAGCTGGGTCCTCTGTCCCTGGTATCTTGGGCATGAATGTTATCAGGCGTTGCTACCAGGAGCTCTTTGTAAAATATGGACCGGCATTGTTTGATTTGCCTGCTGTGTCGCAGGTGCGAGTGCAGTCATCAAAGCTTTAAGGGTGTGCCACCAGGCAATCGATCAGGCTCCTACACACCAAGATGGCCTGGTGCGAGTCCGAGGTCAAAGGGCAGTGCGCATACCTGGGGGGTCAATGAAATTGGTGGCTAGCACTTGCCCAGAACAACAATCTGGCCTCACTACATTGTTCGAGCCTTCAGAGGCTGGGTTGCCATCTGGTCTTCTTGCTTCCCCGTGCCTGGTACGTGTCAGCCGGGGCACGGCATACATCCCAGTGGTGAACGTGGGGACCACCGAAGTTCTTCTTTACCCTCGGACTTGTCTTGGTTCTTTGAGCGGTGCCCAAGTGGTTAGCCTCCCTACTGGTGTCACTGAGGTGAGGTCTGCCCAGGCAACTGTCTCATCTCAGGCAGCAACCAGTTCAGTGTCAGACCATGTGGAGGCAGTGGATCTGTCCGCGGTGCCTGAACAAAAGCGGAAGGAGGTTAAATCCTTACTGCACAAGTACAGCTCAGTCTTTTCAGCTCATGACGGTGACCTGGGGTGCACGAACCTCCTCACTCATGACATACCTCTTGTTGATCACGTTCCTGTGCGCCAGAGGTACAGGCGTGTTCCTCCATCAGAATACGAGGAGGTGAAGGCCCATATCAACCAGCTTCTAGAGGCCCAGATTATTAGGGAGAGTAGTAGCCCCTACGCTTCACCTATAGTCTTGGTCCGCAAGAAAGATGGAAGTCTTAGGTTGTGTGTGGACTATCGCTTGCTAAATAGCAAGACAAGAAAGGACGCTTTCCCCTTGCCTCGGATTGAGGAAAGCTTGGACGCCCTTTCTGGAGCCCGCTGGTTCTCAACCATAGATCTAGCCAGTGGCTACAACCAGGTCCCAGTCTCGGAGAGCGACAAATCCAAAACAGCCTTCTGCACCCCGTTTGGCCTTTTTGAATTCAATCGAATGCCTTTTGGGCTGTGCAATGCACCAAGCACCTTCCAACGGTTGATGCAGAGGATGTTTGGGGACCAACAGGGCCAGTCCCTCCTTTTGTATCTTGATGACATCATCGTGTTTTCCTCATCTGTTCAGCAGCACCTGCAGAGGCTTGAGACTGTTCTTGGCCGTCTCCAAAAGGAGGGCCTGAAAGCCAAGCTAGACAAGTGTTCATTCTTCCAGCAAGAAGTCAAATACTTGGGGCATGTCATCTCCAGCCGCGGGGTCTCTACTGACCCTGCGAAGATCGAAGCTGTGGCAAAATGGCAACGTCCTCATCATGTGTCTGAGTTGCGATCATTTTTGGGCTTTGCAAGTTACTACCGGCGCTTTGTAGAGGGGTTTGCAAAGCTGGCGGGTCCACTGCATAAGCTTGTTGCCGAGCTGGTCAACAAAAAGTCCAAGAAGGGATCCAGGCAGGCCTTGGACGTTGCATGGACACCACAGTGTGAAGAAAGTTTCGAGACCTTAAAGTCTAAGCTGGTCTCAGCTCCAGTACTGGCGTATGCCGACTTCTCACGTCCTTTCATGCTGGAGATAGACGCCAGCCACAGTGGACTCGGGGCTGTGCTATCTCAAGAAACAGACCAAGGTGTTCGACCCATTGCCTATGCCAGCCGAGGCCTTCGACCCACTGAGCGCAATATGGACAATTATAGTTCCATGAAATTGGAATTTCTTGCACTAAAATGGGCGATGACGGAAAAGTTCCGTGACTACTTGTTGGGGCACAGGTGTATTGTCTTTACAGACAATAACCCTTTGAGTCATCTTCAGACAGCCAAGCTTGGAGCAACTGAGCAGCGTTGGGCTGCCCAGCTTGCAGCCTTTAACTTTGATGTTAAATATCGGTCAGGTCGCAGCAACAGAAACGCTGACGCACTCTCTCGGAAGTTCAGTTCACATTCTTGCTCTCTCGAACATTCCTTGCCAGGCACGGCTGTCCCCAGCACCCTTCATGGTGATCCACCATCTTGCGCTCAGGTCCCTGTGACCCAGTCTCTCATTTCTGTCCTTCCGTCTCTTTCCAGCCCAGACATCAGATCCTTGCAGGAGACTGACCCCCTCCTGAAGGATGTCTTAAGGTTCTGGAGAAAGCAGGCACGGCCGAACCAGGCCGAAAGGAGGCAGATGTCTAGGCCGGCTATGGCGCTGCTGCGTCAATGGGATCGCTTGAAGGAGAAAGAGGGGGTGGTCTTTCGCCAGATGTTCCGCTCCGATGGGGGAGAAGAGTATCTCCAGTTGCTCCTACCGGAAGCACTCAAGGAGGAGACCTTGAGGCAGCTCCACAGAGACCATGGTCATCAAGGTATTGAGCGAACCATTGAACTGGTCTTGACAGCGCTGTTACTGGCAGAATGTCTTCTGACATAAAGCAGTGGGTTCAGAAATGTGAGCGTTGCCAGGTCGCAAAAGACTCAAACTCTGCACCACACAGCTATATGGGCCATTTGCTCGCATCTAGGCCAAACGAGATCGTAGCCATCGACTTCACTGTGCTGGAGCCCTCCCGAAATGGTTTGGAGAATGTCCTCATTATGACGGATGTGTTCAGTAAATACACCTTGGCAGTGCCAACCCGGGACCAACGTGCTTCCACCGTGGCACAAGTTCTCCTGACCGAGTGGTTTTATAAGTTTGGTGTTCCGAGCCGGATACATTCAGATCAAGGAAGGAGTTTTGAGAGTTCTCTGATCCAGCAGCTTTGTTTGTTGTACGGGGTGGCGAAATCCCGTACTACTCCATACCATCCTGCAGGCAATGGACAGTGCGAGCGGTTTAATAGAACACTCCATAACCTCTTGCGCACTTTGCCTGCATCACAAAAGCGGGACTGGGCCTCTTGTTTACCACAGGTGCTGTTCTGCTATAATACAACACCACACCAGGGCACTGGTGAGTCCCCTTTTCTGTTGATGTTCGGTCGGGAACCCCAGCTTCCTATCGATTTCCTCCTGGGCCGGGTTGAGGACCCAGTGCAGGGGGAAGTACAGGAGTGGCTAGTTGAGCATCAGGCTAGACTTCGGATTGCCTTTGAGGGGGCCCGTGAGCGGCTGCATGCAGCTGCAGCCCGTCGTAAGGAGCGACATGATGACCGAGTTCGGGATGAACCCTTCCCGGTGGGTCAGTGGGTGTACCTACGGGAACTTGGCTTTAAGGGTCGACACAAAATCCAAGACGTGTGGAGTTCAGTGCTCTACCAGGTCGTGAAGGCTCCTGGTCAGGGGCCGGTCTACACCATCGCTCCAGTTAATGATCTGTTTAAAACGCGTACTGTGCATCGGGATTTGTTGAAGGCGGTAGTTCAGCCGGTGCCTTCTGCTCCCGTGAGGGTATCGTCACCCACTGCTCAGGTTGTAACAGAGGGAGACTCATATGGTGATGGTGATTTATGTATGCTGGTTCCAGAAACTCCTTTGCCACAGCCTTCCGTGGTGTCCAGCAGGGCTACAACAGACCCTGGGCCCAGCCAGTCTGTTGCTCCATCCTTGGGAAGGCCGACGCCTCCGGGGCCATTTCCATCTACAACAGCTGAATCCCTTCCCAGCGAACAAACTGTGCGTCGAACACTTCGCTCTAGAGCTGGTCAGCATTCCAACATCAACCATTTACCACGACCTACTAGTCAAGTAGGTAGTGTAGGGGCTGATTTTCAGGGGCCAGTGTCTAATGCACAATTGGCTGTGTTTAGACCTTGGTGCTAGTGGTATCTTTTTTGGTTCGTCGTCGGGGCGACGCCGCAAAAGTGGGGGGTAGATGTGACCAGGTGCCCTTTGGGGCACTCCTGGCCTTTGTGTGGCGCTGCACTGGCTCCCCTGTGGCGTAAGGTGTTGGGCGGTGCGCACCTTTAAAAGGGGGGCTGACACCGTGCCTCGCCCTTTCTTCCGGTCCTGGCAGGACAGCGTTTGGCGTGGCGTCGGGGTAGAGGCTGCTTTACCCTCAGCTGTGACACTGAGCGCGTGGCGTGGGTACCCTTTCACGGCGTCTTTCACGTCTGATCAAGAAGGTAAGCTGCTTCTGATCCCTCACTGTGTTGCGTGGGTCAGCCTACACAGTCATTATAGATCATTGCTCCCTCTCTGTGCAGCACGGCTGGTGCAGCAGAAGAGGGAAGCTGCAGGTGCTACCACTTAAGGCCAGCACGGTTCAGCTGGCGGGGTGGTGTGAGTGGCCGCGGTCAAGTCTGTGCGCTGGGCGGCAGCCGGAGTGCGCGTGCCCGACGCAGCGTAATCATCGGGGTAAGCTGTCTGGTTGTTCGGCTTGTCTTTTTTTAACGTTGTGAAGACCAGGCTGTGACGCGCTCTCTCTTTTGGACAGGTGCCTCTTCCAAGCTCGTAAAGGAGCACCAAGCTCTGCAGCGTCTCTCCCTCAATTTGCTCTCCCTCACCTGAGGTGAGGGAGGGAGCGGTTTGCTCCGGCCAGGAGGCGGACACTGCTGTTTACACTGCTGTTTACACTGCTGTTTTCTGCTGCTGTTTTCTGCTGCTGTTTTCTGCGGTTTTGTTGGATCTACTTAATACTGTCCTACTATGGACACAGTCCACAGTCCTCTTTTTGTTTGGTTTAACTAGGATTTAAGTTTATCTCAGTTAAATTGGTTTCATTTATATGTTTTTATTTGTAAACCTACTGTTATGTGTAGTTAACTTTATTTTGTTTTCTTGGATTAATTCCTCATTTTGACCCCATTGTCGTTATATTTAGTTGCATTCCTTCATTGGGGGGGGGTTGCTTTAGTTTCCTTAGTAGTAGTTTTCTTTTGTCACGGATTATTCATTTACCATTTAGGTTGATATCATACATATTTGGGTTTTCTTATTTTCTTTGGTAGCCACCTGTCCAGGCGGGGAGTCATTTTATAGACATTGACTGGGAAAGTCACCATCTTTGTTGGTTCTATTCTGTTGTGATTATTTTCTTTTCTTTGGTACCTTATTTTTGACTGATTATTGTTAATCCTTGAGTGCAGGCATTTTCCCTGGGTTAAAAAGTGTTTATTTGGTTTGTTGCATTATTTCAATAATTTGAACAATTGGTTTCCATTTTGTTTGGTTTCTTTTTTTTTGTATATAAGTTTGAGTTTATGTGTTACAGTTAAAACATTGGTAGCACCAGGAGAGGCAACCCTGACATTTCTTTCTTTTCTGTTTTACAGGTGCTGTGGGCCCAAACGAGCGGCAGTCCCCTTCCTTGGTGGTGGTGTTTTTCACAAGTTATTTTGGTTGATGCACGGGTGTTTGGTTTGGATATTTTCCCTTGTGGTTGTCCTGCCGCCGTGGTAAGCCCCAGCCCTGCTTTATGCGTTGTCTCTCCCTTGTGCATCTTCCTTTAGTTATTACCTTTCCCAGTGTTTTAATGAACAAAATGTGTTTTAAAGAATAATAAATAAAATCTGTATTTTTTTATAAAGTGAATCACGTCTCCCTCGTTGTGTTGAACCTGCGCAATATTCCTCTAGTGGTTAACAAAACCAAACTACATTCCTGGGGGCGAAATTCCCCCAGGTGGTGTTGTCGAGCTCCTCTGATCACCTTAGCCCTGCCACACTTAGATCTAGATAAACAGAAAAAAAACTTTTTTTAATCCTTAAAAAAGTGTATTCTCCCTGTCAGTCAGAAAGGATGTTGATGACGGCACAAAGAAAGACCATGCTGAGCACTTCTTTGATTTTTGCTTTCTCATTGACATGTACATGTTACCATGTAAGTTCTTGGTACTGTGATGTAGCTTCAAGCAACACAACAACCAGGACAAAATTGTGACCGTGTGCCCTTGAGTTTTCAAAGTAACAACAGATGTTGATATTATTTATCTGGTCTAAGCTCATCTACGACTACAATCTGAACAAGAAGCAGTTATTAAATAAACTAGGAGTTCTCCAAGAGCACACCCCTTCACCAAGGCATTTCGGATCTTCTTTCTTTAGTAAAATTGGGAGTAATGTCTGTTATTTCGACCAGAATTTACAAAGTTTAAGTTTACATACCTGCTGTGTTTTTTAAGTTTATCTAAAGTTAACAGCATGTTCATGTTTTTTAATAGATTCACAGTCAAAAACAAGTAATAATCATTAAAGTCATCATATTGTGGTGGAATACTTTGGAGACTGTTAAATCTGTAAGACAGTAAGGCCTTCACAAACACACTGAAAGTGTTTCTTCTTACAAAAGGAAATGTGTTCAGTGTGTCCAGTCACCTTGTAGATACAGGGATCAAAGATCTTGCATTGTATTTTCACTGCAGTGGAAACATTTAAGAAGATACTTTATACTATAGTTAAACTACTTTAAGGTTGCTTTGTTGAAGATACTCACCAGGTTTTCTTCAAGATGTTTTACTTATATTTTTGTATCAAACCAAGGTTTGCATCAAGAGGAGTAATCCATCCAGTAATCCATTGTTCAAGTTTCATGGATTTCTTTTACATGTCTAATGAGTAAACCACTCTAATTTTTCAATGCTTTCCGATTTCTCATTTTGTATTCCGGACCAGCTGGCAGCAATGAGCCGAGATGGGCTTTTCTTTTTAGTTTAATAACATCATCCATGAAATGAGGATGGCAGTTTATTGATTAATAAGTACAGATTATGGAGTGGAAAAGGCTCCTGGATTTAGACATGAAAGATGGCCTAAGGTAATTTGAACTGGAGTATAGTGGGCATGCACCATCACGCTGGCTGATTGAAGGCTCTGGCTTGATTACGTGCTCACTGAAATAAAAACATGCAGCAATGAACTGAAACACATACTGTGCAAAAGACTTTTACAGGTGCATAGGCATTTACCATCAGCTCACATCAACAAAACGGACCAAGGTATGCTTTATCAATCTGTTACCTGGGCCCTATTCTACGAAGCAAGTTCAGCCTAGCGAGATAGCCTTGGAGCTACCTCGCTGATCTGAGCGCGGTAGCCGGCGGTCTCGCTACGCGGTTCAACGACGCTGGTTATCAACCTCATAAGTGGATCCAGCTTTGCAATGAGCGTGTGCACACATATAAGGCGGAGCCCGCCGCATCTGACCAATCACGAACATGGACCAGTCTGGAGCGTCAGAGCAGGCCGGAGAGTGAAGGACAACCTACTTCACACAGGAGGAGCAGGAGGTGATCATGACAAAGTATGAAGAATTAAAACATATAATAAACGTCAAAAGCAACGCCGTCACCGCTGCTAAAACACGGAAGGAGTGCTGGCAGAAAATTGCTGACAGTCTCAATGCATAAGTATGGGGCGCAAAAAATCTTTGGTGCCACTATCATCCTGAAATAGCACTGTTCAACATGCACTTTTACTGTAACATGCACCAGACATGTCCGATTCATTTCCAAGATGAATTCATTCATTTGTTCATTCCTATCCTGTTTACATTTTTTTCTGTGATATGTAGGCCACATGAGCCCTACATGAATTCCTGTCACAATTTTAAGACAAGGGCAATAAAATATTGTCATGGAAAATAAGTTTTTTTTTTCTTTCAATTCTTTATTCAGCCATTTCAAATAACAAACAGGCATATTTTGCATTGTACATTCTTCAAAAATCACTCAGCAGCATCACTAACTAATATATAAAACTAAATAATAATAAAAAAAGAATAAAATAAAAAAAGTAATTCATAAACAATTCAATGAAAACATTACAAGGGGTTCAATTCATACACAAATCAAGAATTTCTTAGAGTCTTGAGGCACTTTCTTTTTCAATCTTTTTTAAAGATCGGGAAAATAATTTAAGGTCGTTCTTAAATGCAGCAAAATTGGGAGTAACTTTGAAGAATCTACATTTGTGGATATAGAATTTCCCTATAATAAACATATTATATAAAAATTCAACAGTTTTATCTTTTACAAAGATTCCAAATTTGATCATATGATAATTAAAAACAGGTATTACGTATTTTGCATTTAGCCATGCATGAATTATTTCCCAAAAAATCTTAATAGCATTACAATCATGAGACAGATGTTCCTGTGTTTCAATTTCTGTATGACAAAACGTACATTCATTCTTATCTATATTAAATCGTCTTCTCAAAAATTCATTACATGGATAGATATCATTAATAGTCTTAAAATGAACTTCTTTCATTTTGGCAACAATGGAAAGTCTAAATATCTAGTTCTTAGTTTAACCAAATCAAGTTTGGAGAAAACCTGAAAAGTGATATTTTTTTTAATAGGAAGAGGAAAGAATTCCTTTGTGATCAGACTTCCCAAAATTTTGTTATGACACTTACGGTCTAATAAATCATATTCACCAATAAAAAGATTAAGTACAGGTGTTACAGCAGAATATTTCAGAGTTTCTCTGATCAAATTGAACAAGGCTACAGGAACAGCTTTTTATCGCTATTGAATACTGTTTGTAAGAACAATTTAATTTGAATTTCAGATTGAAATTGGTTGATTTAATATATGTCCATCTTTATCTATTCAATGTATTACAGCCCAAACACCTTTTTCCATCCAATTTTTATAGAACAAAGACTTCCTTTTATGCAAGATATATCTGTTGTTCCAAATGATGGCTTTATGTGGGCTGAAATTATGTTTGTAAAGCATTTTCCAATACCGTAATACCTGTAGATGAAAGTCTGATAACTCAAAATCACATCTCAGTAGAAATTTAAGTCATGGAACAGAAGTGTTGGCATTGAAGATCTTGTTAATGAGAGTTCTTCATTCTCTTTAACTACCTGTCAAGTGTCATGTACTGTGTAGTGACTCTAAATCTGGGTTTCGTTTGAGCACCAATCAAAGTACACAAAAAGATCTTGGGGGGATTCCTCCCTCAGATTTTACTCCTGCAGAGGAGCTGGCCCTCTGCAGCCATCAGGTCAGCTCATTGGTCAGTGGGCGGGGTTTTTATTGTCCTCGAGTTCAATCTGGAACCTAACCTGTCCCGGAGCAGGTTAGCCGTTCAGCGTACGTTGCCATGGAGACTCGCCTCGCGAAGGAGTGATCCTGTCTCGTAGAACAGGGAATCCGGAACTTATTCTCAAAGCTACCTCGCTAGGCAGTAATCCTGCTTCGTAGAACAGGGCCCTGGCTTGTTTGGGGGATGTTGTTCCAAAACGAGAGACCCCCCCTAAAGTTCGGTTTGTTTGGGCAGATGTTAACACAGCAATCTGACTCGGATGTTAGACAAAAAAAGTGGGTCCAGATCACCAAAATAGGTGGTCTGGGACTGCTTTGATTGGAGCCCTGTAGCGGTTCCTTTGCAGTGAGAACACAAACACCTCAGCAACCGACACAATGGACTCATACCTGTGGTTCACACTGTAGCAGTGAGGGGCTGTAGTGTACCTGGCTCCAATCGTTCAGTCAAAACAATAGAAGAAGAAGGTTTGGACGACAACAGCAGAAGAAGAAGAGTAGGAGAAAGAATCTGTGTGAAATGAGTCGTGGGCTGACGAGGAGCAGAAAGTGCCTCAGGAGGAAATGAAAGCCTCAGAGAAATCTAGGCAGAAGAGAAAATTTGACAAATGCTGGACACGACACATTAAATATATAGACAAACAAACTTTTGAGTCATTGAATGAGTGACAGATGAACGCTAAAAAACAAATTAACCAAACACAGTGCTGATGCTCCATGGCTGTTGGAAAAAGAGAAGGAAACTCCCCCGCCCTCCAGGTAAGATCTACGACTAATGAGAGTAACATGTGATTGCATGTGTCATTTGTTTATAACTTTGGACCTCAAGAGACTTTTGCCGTGTGAACACAAACGAACCAGAGGGGTATTGCACAAAACCAGGATAAGGGATTAAGCCAGCAAACATTGGTTATCCTGGATAAAGTTAGCCTGAAGTCGGTTGAACAAAAGCTGGCCAAGTTTATCCCGGACAAGCTACCATGGTGATTTATTCTCTGGAGCTAGCCTGCTCCAGACCAGGCTAACTACCAGGATAAGATTAATCCTGCGCTGGCTGTGCTGTCTGTAATGTGAGAAATGAGCGCATTTCCATGCTTTTTCTACACGTTACATCATTTAATCATCATGCACCCAAATCTTAAAAGTCATTGCATTTGCTGGTTGACTTTAGCGTTATTTATTTGCACAGATTATGACAAAAAATAACTTTTAACACAGATAGTTAGGAATCCTTTTCTTCATTAATACAAGTCCTACAATAAAAGGCTTAAAATTATTACAAAGAAAAAGGAAAAAAAACAGACCTTACTGAAATTGGTATTAAGCCAATCTGTAAAAAAATAAAATTAAAAAAAAAAACCCTAAACCTACAGCATGAGAAAGAGGAGAAACAAAGGAAAAATAAATATATCACACCACTGAAATGGACTACAATATAACAGACAGAATATCATTTTGTCTTTACTGTCTCCTGAAAATAGGAAAATCGTCCCATTTTGGGATTCCACCTTCAGGAGTGAAAGGGTCCCACATCATTCTGACTCCACTTTTTAACTTAACCATTTCATGCATGGTGTCCGCTACAGTGGACAGATATTTGGAATAAATTTATACCCTTTAGATTGCAGTACCATGTCCAACTACCAGGTGGTAAATTCCCAAACCCTTGTATTAAGTTTCATAAAAAAATATCTTTTCACATTTTTACCATATTGAGATATTCCATCAAAAAGGCCAGCAAAGGACAAATTGGACATTATGCCTGTATTCAGATTTCTCATTCTTATTTATTTCAAATATTGTGAAGTGAATATTTTGATTAATCAGCAATAATACATACTACAGATATATCTTTTTCTTTTATTTACTAATTAATCTTTGGCAAACACATTTCTGTTTGTGAATCTTTAATAAGGTTCCACTAAATTACTTTTTATACCATTGATGCATGGTATTCACTCTGATGGACAGACGTATAACTCCATCAAAATATAAAATGGAAAAAATTAAAATGATTTTTAAGTTGTTTGAAAGTAAAAACAAACATTTTATAATGTATGCATTTGTGATTCAGTAATTCATGCATGGAAGGGTTAAACAATCTTTCTTTTTGTTCATTCGGTCTCATTATTGTCAGCCCTAGTGTTTATTGCAATACTAATAGAGACAGCTTGTCAAATTGCTGTCAGAGGTTTGATTAATATGTATATCATTAAAGTTAATTTAATTATTACGTTTAACGATTCCTGGAGTTGTAAGGATGGATTCAATAGCTACTGACGAGGGCAACATGGTATATACAGGTCCAACTTCCTATTCACCTGTTTCCTTTTCATGATGGCATGCCCTTTTTTGGAGGATGTGTTGGATGAGGAAGCGCTCATCATCATTAAGTGCTGAATTTTGAATAATAAATGATTTTGTGTGGTACTTTTTGCTGTGTGTGTGCATTTTGTCTAGCATTAGTAGTACGCTGTGTAGTCATTTTCTAAAACCCACATCTCCAAATCAATTGTATACCCCACATTCACCGTAAAAGAGAAAAAAAACATTTCCAAATTTTAGTTAGTTTTCTTTATTTGGTCATTTCTCAGCTTTCATTCTGGAGTTGAGAGAGAGAAAAAGTAAAAATGATTAACACACTCAATTACAGATATGGTTACAGTGTGCACTGCTATGCCGACTCACCTCCCGTTCCAATTTTTCGATCTCTATGTCCAATATCCTAAGCTTCCTTTTTTCAATTTCTATGTCCAGATCAATCACCTCCAGATTCCTCTTCTCCCTCTGAATTTTCACTTCTGCCAGCTCTGCCTGTTTCTGCAGGTGATTGGCATAAAAACACCCGGATAGTTTGTGAATTCTGTAGAAGAATTATCAAAAAAGTCATCAGCTCCGCATCCTTGAACTGTAGTTATGACAGTGTCTGTGGAGTACAGTTTATTAATTGTGCATGTTCGTGCAACTTACGCATTAAGCCGCTCTGTTAATAACTGCCAGGCTTTTTCCTCTCCTTTTACAACACTCGTGTTGCCTTTCTTGTGGATAATATAACTTCTTCATATAGTTGAAGAAGCGCCCTGTTCATCCCGCTGCGTGAAGAAAGATGCATGTCCTTGTTCCATTTTTAATCTGTGATTCTGTGATCGATCTCGTGGTCTTCTTAAGAATGCTGTGAACGCCAAGACTTATCCCAATGATCCACACCTGGCTTGAATAAGCTGCGTCTTTTCATCTTGGCTCGGCAAGCGTGCAACCAATTTATCTGAGAAAGCGCGAACTAGGCTTATTCAAGCCGCGCCTGCTCACTTATCCTGGATGTATTCATTCTGGTTTTGTGCAATACCCCTCAGGTGACACCTGAAACAATATTTGTTTCACCCCTGAATAAAGCAGACAGGCCTTAGGAGTGCATACACCCTAAGACAACTCAGCCTGTCACTGTCTTTCCTACCTAACAAGTCAGATGTGTCATTCTATTAAAATTAAAACTGGCTTCTCCTCCATCACATGATGGCTGAATGAGACATGTTTTATACTGCATAAAACTCAATAAGTTGAAAATCTTACAGAGGGGTTCTCTCAAATCCTTACATGAGACCTGGAGTCACCTGCTAGTCTATGATGCTAATCATCTTACTATTACTCCAGACTCTGATACCTGATGGACAGAGTGGGCTTCTAAGGACAAATTTAATTTAAATAAAAATAAAATCTGGGAGAACTTTATACATAAAAAACACAGATCCAAAATGAGCACTAACTAGTGTGTGCAAACAAAAAAACTACACGTGCTATTAGTGTGTGTGGTGTGTGTGATCTACTCTGACTACATGTTCAATTGTTAACAGGTGGAAAAGTGATGTGGACCACTCTCTTTAAATTCACCAGGGAGAGTTTAGGAGAGCAGAGTCACTGTGGATGACAAATTAAGTCTGAAGCCATAAAGTTAGAGGCAAATAAACACACTTGCAGTTATTTCTTTTTGCTGTTTGTCATTTGACAGACAAGGTCGTAACTTTTCCCTCATACCATTTTTGTGCCTGCCATTTCAAATTTTCCTTTTCTGATTCCTTTTGAATAAAATCTAGATGTCAGAATTCACACAGTTACAAGGCTTCATCATCAGTAACCTCTCATGTGAAGAGCAGTCTGACAGTTACACAGACTGAGTGGGTACTTCTTGCCTTTTACACACCAACAGTGTCACACTCTCCACACACTGACAGCTCCTAAACTCGTTAGTGTGGAGAGTGTGATGCAGTCAGCTCTGAGTGACGAACATAATGATTCTGGTAGTGAAGGGCTTTTTTTTTATACAGGTTAAATGTCCTGGGGTCTCATTTATAAAAGAGTGCGTGGAATCCTTACTAAAAGTGTACCTGGAATCCACCTGGAGAAGTGCGCACGTGGAAAGGCTGCAAATCCCGCCCCTCGCATGCCCATAATTAACCATAAATGGTCAATGCAAAGCACCTCATGAATATTGGGTATATAAATAAGCCTTTCGCTCATATGCTTTACGTGTGACAATGGCAACCGAAAGGATAAACAAAAAAAGGAATTTCTCTGAGACGGAGATTGGAGTCCTCATTGATGAGGTGGATGGCCAGAAAGGTTTTTTATTCAGGTCTCACAGCACAGGACTCTCCAACAAAAGAAAGGGCAGTGAGTGGCTGTCCGTCGCTGCTGCTGTTAATGCAGCAAGTGCAACAGAGAGGGCAGTGTCGGAGATCAAGTAAACTTTGTGACCCATGAACGGAGGAGTTTGTGAATGAAGTGATGGATAAAATGGACATGTCAGTAGTTTGCTGCAGCAGTGGATCACACACTTCACAAAAATCAGAGAATGACACCACGTCACTGCTTCATGCATCCATTGTGCCAAAACACTCACCTTCTTTATTACGCACAAGTATATCTGCAATGTTTACATGTTAACGGACCCACACTGACTTCTTTACACTTTCTGAGAGCACACGTCAGTCAGCAGTCTCCCTACCTCAGTATTATTACTAATCAAAGTTTTGATCGACGAACAAAAAAATGTTCATTGTTGGCCACATTTTTTCCCTGGGAAACTCCGTCTGTTCTATTTATGAGGATATGTAGTCCGAATGATCATGTCAGAGATGCCCAGATTTAATCCCCACACTTAGATTATTGACAGAATAAATATGTGCAGCTGATGAAGATGTGCTAATGGAGGAGGAGGATTGTATGAAGCCACCGCCGTGTCTCTGTGCGCTCTGTGCGTCTTGACGCAGGCAACTTTATTACAACTAAAAACCGCACTTGGTAATAAATGCACGAAATTTACAGATATTAATGAAAACTGGTGGCTCTGAGGTTTCTGTGCTAGTCTAATTTTTAACTCTACATCAACGAAAATATTAGTGTCCGGTCCTGTGAGGTCCGTCCGGATAATGAAGGTGAGACAGCTCTGAAGAAATGTGTATGTGGCGGACTTTTAGTTTTTTGTTTTTTTTTGTAGGCCTATATTTTCATAATGAAAGTGACTTATAGGAAATGTCCAATTACACGCATTATTTACAGCCCAAATAAAGCAGTTAGTTTGTATGGTTATGATGACGTGGATCTGTCAGTAAAGTTTGATATTTAGTGAAATAAAATGTTGGAGAGACATCAACATGTATCTGGAGGCTTCAGTTCACCACTTCACCGTCTGTATCGCCAGTTTCCCATGCCTCCAAAATGTACGTACGCCTGGTTCAGAGTTTGCTTACTGGTGCGTACATTTTACCGTCAGGTTTGTTTTTTTAGATCACAAACTTTACGTTGAAAAAGCGTACGCCATTTTCAGGCCCTGTTTTGTGCGTACGCAAGCTTTATAAATCAGACCCCTGCTCTGTGATGTAAAGCGTAAAACAGAGAGGGTTTACTTTAAGAGTGTCTGAATATGATGGCACACTGGACCATCCCTCTTATTCCAGTCCATCATAGTGACGGGGAGACTCCAATGCTTTACATCTCTCATCAATTAATTCAGGAAATGATTGAAAACATTAGTTAAAGGGACAGTCCAGTATTTTTGAAGTGGGGGTGTATGGGCTCCATGTGTCCACTAAGAACATTAAAGCAGTAGAAAGTTCTCTCCTCTCTCTCAGTCTGAAGCATCTGAGCTTGTTGACTTGAACAGCTGAGAGTGAGGCAGAGTGATTCATGTGTCACTGTCAATGTTTTCTGTTCTTCTGACTGCAGTCATATTAGAAGGATAGTTACTGGATGTGACAAATATGTGAACATAATACACATGACACCTGTCCAAGTAGCCTCTGTATTGATTTATGTTCTGAACCAGCCTTTACACTGAGCCACAATCAAAGTACGTTATTAACCAGACAAAGGGCCTGATCTACTAAACATGTGCAAACTTGATAGTACGCGCAAATCTGATCTACTAACAGGATGCACTGAGGATTGGGTCTGCCAGATGACCAGAATAGCACAAGCAATCCATTTAGCATGTTTGTCCTCATGAATATGCAGAATACATGCAGATCATCAGAACGCGCATAATACTGTGAGGAGGAGATGCAAATGTGATCATTTAGGAACGGTAATGTGATTTATAAAAACTGCAGCTGATTGTATGCTGTGTTTGTGCGTCTGAATTTAGTACGTTTGAAAAGCAGGTGAAAAAAAGGGCACAGTTTTATGAACCGGAGGTTGTAATCATGATGACAAACAGGGGTCACATGTAAGGGATAATGTAGAGCGAGCCGGTCACTATAGAGAAATAAACCCCGACAGGGTGATGCAGGTGGTTTATTTCTCTATAGTGACCAGCTCGCTCTACATTATCCCGCTTATTACATGGCTAATCACTAAAGAAATCAAAAGTTTGACATCAAATGCTGATCTAAATATGATTTTATTGATTTACAAAAGTTTTCATTGCATCCGCTTGACAAAATAGTCCGTTCCTTTCTACGGTTGAACCAGTAACGGAAAGCAACGGTAAATCTGAAGCGAAGATTAGCTTATTTGTAATTAACATTAAACTGAACGTTTCCATTGATTGTGACGTGGGACAAGGTGAATGCGACGTCCTTGGGAATACTGATGCTGACGTCTCTGTCCTCATATTTCCTCCCTGCTGTGGCCCTGCAGCTGACATACCTAGAAACAGTTTTTCACTGTTACAACTGCTCTCACCATTATCTCATCACTAACGCTTTAAGAGAGGCACTCACCTGATCTGCTGCTGCTGCCAGAATTAGAGGAAAAATTAACGATGTCTTGCCGCAGGTATAAACGTTTCTGCGGATTGATCGCCCGAGTCGATCAGAAGCGTCCTTAACAACGGTCTGCTATCCAGAAATAACAGACTGTAGAATGTTGTAATTGACCAATCAGGATCGAGCATTTGACAATGCCGTGTAATAATAACTGAATATTTTCCATCACTGACTGAAGTTTTTGATGAAGAACAGAAGAACCTGGAGGCTGTCTGTCATTATGAAGGAAAAAGAGGGATAATCCAGTGTGTCATGCAGACGCACGTGTAAAGTAAACCCTCTCTGCTTTTGGCTCTACATCACAGAGGAGGTCATTTAATCTATGTAAAAACAAACAAACAAAAACCTTCATAGCCATGATCACTGTGTTTGTCACTCAGAGCAGCATTGTACTCATATGCACTGATGTATTGTGTGTGTCATCCTGTTGCGTCCACTCTGCGGACTAGAGCACAGACTTTATGTTTGCTAGTGACCTGTTGCAGCATCGACAATGTGCTATCATGCTAAGCTAACTCTGTTTGACAACAGACACACTGAACTGTGTTTTCTGTTTGTTCCAACTTGTAGGCCTAGTGATCACACACTTGGGATACTTTCTGCCATTTCCTCTGCAGACCCTCGCCTTTCTGTCCCTCTCTTTTCTCTTTCTGCATGATGTTACAAACCACGCAGCAGCAAAGGCAGCGCACTTGTTGCTCCACAGAAATGACCATCCCTGCCAAACACTGTGCACTGTAAGTGGCCCAGATTTAAAGACACCTCGATGCACATAGATTGGATAATTTGTAACTGAATAAACCGGATTATCCGAGGAATCGTTTCAGCCCTATTTGTGCAATCAAGTTTGCACATGTTTATATACATGCTAACCTTTAGTAGAACAGGTCCACAGTGTTCAACAGTGACTAAGCACATGGTGGTGTGGCCAAACCTGAAACTCTGCTGCTATTATCACAAACATGATTTAATTAGTTCTATTTTATTTGGAACAGAATTAATAGGCCTTTACTGTAATAACAGGAGGAACAAACGCAGGTGAGGGCGTGATGATATCAACTCAACCTCTGTTTTCAAGATGACAGAAAAGGAACTCAAACACAGTAACAAAGAAGATATGCAAATACCATTTATGAACACATTACACATCAAATCTAAAGGAAGACTTTAACTGTTTCTTAAATAAATCAATATTGTTGAAAACTTTGTAAAAAAGTTCTTATTGCATTCACTCAGTGAATTATTAGCTTGTTAATTAACTCATTTATTAGCTCATAGATTTTATTGAAGACCTTGTTTGATTTCTGATTGACTTGTTTTCACTTTTGCACTTTTAATTATTGAGGTAATTTCCATATTTATCTATCTCCTTGATTAGTTATTTAATGATGTTTTAATATGTAAGATATTTTCTTTACTTTTAATTATAAATGGATCTTTCGTGTTTAATACTATATTTGTTAATTTAAATAATTCAATTTAATCCTAAATACCTTAATCCAATTTCTTTTACCATAAGTAATACTATTGTTATGTTTTATCAACATTAGTTTAACTTATGTCATTAGTGGTGGAAAAAATTTTAATTAATAAATTTTTAATCAATGGGTTTCACTTAACTCATACTTTTAATATTTTTCTCTTTTTTATGTACTTTCAACGATGGAATGTTAAATGTTGTATGTTGGTAATTTTACCTTCAACACTGAAGGTAGGAGTAGGAACGGTATGCATTACCTGTTTAGGGTTAGTTAGAAATGACCACAAATGTATATCTAACTTTTTTTTCTAATATAACATATTCTCAAAATGTAGTTAGAATAATATGTAATGGTTTTTGGTCATATGAAGGTATTTTTGATACATGTGACTTAATTCAATGACCTCACCAACATTATTAAGTTTATTTTCCTCCAACATTTAGCTGGAATACATATCTAATAGAGTCCATTATTTAAAGTTGAGAAAATTAAACTGACATGTACCTCCATACAGAACATTCTGTTCCAAAGCAAAGAGCAGGAAAGCACGACCATATTTGGAGCAGAGAGGGAGGCCATTTTGGATCAAATTCAGCCATCTTCAATAAGACACAGAATTAAGAAAAGAAAGGAAAAGGCCTTACTGTGCCTTATGAGCAAAAGGTATGGAAATTCTGTTTTTTTGTGTATTCATTAATTTATTATCCGTATAATCTTTTTAAATGTTATTACTGTGCTCTATATTTACAGAGCAGTTCTTTCATTCACACTGCAGTGTTATCACTGTAAACCTTTAATATTAATTTTATTAGTAAATTAGCTAATCTGGTTTTATGATATTTAATCATAGTTTTTTTTACCTCTTAATGTATTTTCTTGACTAACTTCAGTAGTTTTATTTATTGTCTCTTAATTTCTTGAAGGATTATATTCTTATTTTTTTAATAAGATGTGTGAGGAGATGGACTGTATCTCAATCTCAAACACAGCCGAGTTTTCTCCAGCAAAATGAGATAAAGTCTGACACATCAGACTGAGAAAGACTGAGAAATCACTTAACAATGACAGAAAAACTGGTTTAGATTTTATTGGCTGAGTATGTTTGAACCTTTTCGGCTTCACACGCTGTCACGCCACACCTCTGATTTCTCACATTAAAGTCGGAGGCACAAAGCGCAGGGAGGATGCAGAGGTCCTGTCCAGTGGTGTAGTATACAAAATACGCAGGTATACACCCTATACCCACTAGAAAACGCACAGAAATACCATATAACCAGTGTAAAGAGCATAAACATAATTATTGGATGGTTGTGTGACTTTAACTTCCACTTTCATTTTCCATGTACGCGCGCTCCTCTTTGTGCCGGTGTGTGTAAAGGTGCAGACAGACATTCATCACAGCAGTCAGTGAGAGATAGTAAGACTTTTTGTGTGATTTTATAATCCAGACAGTGACTTAATAGCTCATGTGCACATTTTAAATGAACACAGAGACTTAAGAAATGACTAGTCAACCTTCAGATGAATCTAATCTCAACATTACAGTCAATCTGAGCTTCTGTTTTCACTCACTCACTGTTTTCTAAATGATTACTTCATCCTGAGGTTTCCTGGATCACATATTCTTCATGATATAAGAGCAATGTTTGAAGGATCAAGCTTCAAATACAATCTAATGGTGCAGTGGTTCTCAACCTGTGGGTGGAGGCCCATAAGCGGGTCTCAGGGCTGTTTTTAGTGGACAGTGTATAAATCAGGTAAAAATGTCGTAAAAACGTCTTCAGTATGTGGAGGCCTAAGCCCACAAATATCCATCAGAGGATATCAGAGTTTACCCAATACAAAAAATACACCACTGGTTGTTTCCCCACCTTCTATAAATTTGTATAGAAATGAAGTTCATGTATTAGCTTAGGTTCGGGAGCTGGACTACGCCACAAACCACACCTCCAATCAGCTGACAAGCCTACTTGTACTCAGCCACGCCTCATCGCTCAGTTTGTCTGTAACTCTTCAACCCACCCTCCCACCCTTCAGTCTTACTCATGCCCTTTTCTTTCTCCACTCAGCTCCTCGCTCACCTTATCCTAGGTGGAGGTCAAGATCAGCTCGGGCAGAACACGATGAGATGGTACCCCCACACTGAGTCTCGCTCTGCCTGGCTTATGACGTCCTTCCTAACGGCTCATCTCTCAACAAATCTCATGTCACATGTTCATCACTGTCATTCCTCATATTCCTAAATCTTCAGTAAACCTTCAAACGCATACATTTGTGGTGTGGTCCTTGCTAGTGAAGGGTTTTTTAGGAGGATAGAATTTGTAAACACAAATAAAAGTTATCTAAAATGTATGGTTATGTTTTCTGACTGTACAATACAAGTCAAGTCTTGTAAACACTTTATTTAACAATTTTAACTATTAAAGGATTTCAGTCACCACTCCCTGCCATCCTCAGTTCATAAGTTCTTTATCACTTGACTTGTTAAACAAGCTCACTCAGAACATTTCAACTTTTCACAGTAACACAGCATGGTATTTAAACTAAATAACAGGGTGGTAATAGTTAAAATATAAAAAAAATTCCACTGTATATAGCTCAGCTGTACATCTTAGTTTTCATTGAATCTGTGAAATGTCCAGTTTTTCTCTTCTGCTCCAAACAGCCTCTCCTCTGCCTGGCTGTGACAGTCAGAGGGTCTGACATCCTTATCCTCTCCTCTATGACACAAATATGACTCTGTTTTAGATTTCTAAAGATTTATAAATTCATTTATGTAGGCTATTCTTACTTTGAGTTTGATTTTCTATTATAGATGTACTGATTTAAAAACAGTGATAACTTCAACTTAGATGTTAACTTGAACAGATCCAGTTTATAATCACATTCTGAAGGTTAATTTTCACTCCTTATTGTCCTCCAATTAAATCACTACATATATATTTTCAACATTTATTCTGGAAAGTTCATAGTGTTGAGGACTTTTAGCCTACAAATTGATACCAAAACATTTTTCATTTACTTAGGGAAAATTAAATCTAGGCTACTTGTATATATTTAATTGCACTTCATCATATAACCATTTAAAGCATAAAAGCACTTTGACTTACTTTCTACTGAATCCAACACAATGAGAAATCACAATAAAATTTAACATTTTTTTGTAACTCATTTGATAGAATTTGTTGTTATTGCCAACTGATACTCCACGTAAAGACATTTTTATCATTTATCTGAATTATTTAGATGTTTTTTTTTTTGCTGTATTTGTTGGTCATATTGATTTGGTAAAGGTATCAAAAAAGTATGCATGAAATATGATTAAATAGGCTTTAATAGGTTAATCATGTAAAGGTTTGTGTATTTTTAGGTTTTGTGATATATTCCGATTTTGTTTTGTTGCTGCTTGTTGACAGTTTGATAAACAAATAAACATTTTCAAAGTATACTTTGATTTAGTTTGGTTATTCATTTAAAATGTCCTCTGGTTTTAGATGTTGTTTTGAGCTTTTAATTCTTGTAAAGCTGCTAGAGTGGTGATCAGACCGGTGATTTTGTAGAGCAAAACATTGGTCTTGGAATTACTGGTTGTACACGAACAAGAACTAGGAGAAGAGAGCATGTTACTCCTGTATTAGCTTCTCTGCATTGGCTTCCCATTAAATCTAGAATAGAATTCAAGATTCTTCTTCTCACCTATAAAGCTCTCAGTGGACAGGCACCAGTCTATCTTAAAGAGCTTGTAGTGCCGTACAACCCCTCTAGAACATTACGCTCCCAAAATATTGGCCTGCTTGTAGTACCATCAGTCTCCAGAAGTAGTATGGGAGGTAGAACCTTCAGTTATCAGGCTCCTCTTCTCTGAAACCATTTACCGACCACAGTTTGGGGGGCAGACTCCCTCTCTACCTTTAAGGTTAGACTTAAAAACATTCCTCTGTGATAAAGCTTTCAGTTAGGGACCAGCTTATAGTCAATAAATTAGACACATACTGTAGTTAAGATGCAATAGGCCTAGACCGCCATTTTTAGCACCCCATAGTCATGAGGTCCCTCTTGAAAATGGGATGTCACATCTCAAGAGGCCTTTAATACATTTAACAGAGAAAAATATGGTAGGGATGACCTTGTGGTCTGGGCACCCATGAGTTCGTCACTACCATAAATTCTTACTTTTAGTAAGAATATCATTGATTATACTTCTATAAAATGATCACCACAACCACTCAGACATAAATTAAACTATGGCCACACAGCATAAATAACTTGACATGTCTTGGTCTTAAAGCTAGGATTGGCGATCTGATTTAGATACACTTTTTTAAATACTGGTTAAAATGGTCTTTATGACCCGATGGCAATCAACTCATAATGTGTTCTTAAAACAGAGCGAAAAATATCCGCTATCTACAGCAGGAGTAAAACAGGAAAAACACCAACCAATAAACATGCAGGGACACCTGGTTTTAAACCAATCAAATCCCGTCGCCATTCTGCCAGGCTGCTGTGCGTGCATTTTCCCGGCGTGCACAGACTCGGTGCGCGTAGCCGAGCTCATACGTATCAGAGTCCGCAAGAGAATGCTTACCTTCAAGTTTTGTCTTTGAAAATAAGGGAAGCCCGCCGTGAGCCGTCCCACAACCCCAACCAAGCTCCAGTATCCCTCACATTTTAAGACAGATGTACAGAAATCTAAAATAAACTCTTTGTTTTTCTAAGTTTGTTCTGTTGGCTCTAATCTTATGACAGCTGCCACCCAGGCTACTGCAGGTGGACGTTCTCACAAGGCTTTTTCTTCTTGTTTGGTTTTACGGCAGTTGACATCCATCATTTTGGAGCATTACCGCCCCCTTCAGGCTAGAGACAGAGTTCAGTTTGGAGAGGCAGAGGAATGTTTTTATTATTATATCATCACACGGGAGACTTACAGGAGAATACTGATACAGGAGAATGGCGGGAAAGAGGATAAAATACGTAAAATACGATAGTTTAACGGCCAAAATGGGAGACGAGAGCTATGTGGAGAATGGCAGAGGAACTACGTATGCCCCGATCAACATCGAGCTGTGAGTACTAACTAACTTTACATGTTTGTTTTTTAACTTTACTGTGATAATGTTTTGGTGTTTTCTTACTGCTGACTGAGACGTGACTTGGTGTAGTGTAAAACAAAAACATGCTGAGGGTTTGGAGTTGAATCAGTCTTCTGGATATATCTTTCAACTTTCAAATTCATGCTAGTTTTCCAAAATCGCCGACCCCAGCTTTAAGATGGAATTATGAGGTGAGGTTGACCTCAGGTCTCACACATTTGTCTTACGGGCTTGCTTTTATTATCACCCAGCTCCACACAACAAAACGAGACATGAGTGTGGTAAGTAGTGTGTCCTTCCCTCACCCTTCCCTCAATTGCTTTTATTGTAATATAGCATGTCCTAGGTCTTCTACTAGGTCTCCTCCCGCTGGGACGTGCCCTAAATCCCCGAACCTGAGTTCACCAAACTGGACCCCCTCAAGTCCCTGGCTGTGGCTAGAATTCTGTCCATAATGTTGGGGAATAGAATCGGTTACAAAGGGTCAGCCTTTGGAGGACTCCAACCCTCACTGGAAATGAGTTTGATTTACTGCTGGCAAGCAATCAATCAATCAATCAATCAATCAATCAATCAATCAATCAATCATTATTTGTATAGCCCCAATTCATAACAAGTTTTACCTCAAGATACTTTACAATAGAGCATAAAGCTCTTCATTTTATGGATACACATATATGCATAGATACATATATAAAATGCAAACACACACACACACACACACACACACACACACACACACACACACACACATATATATATATATATATATATATATATATATATATATATATATATATATATATATATATATATATATATATTTATTTATATACACTCAGCTTGTGTTATTGTTAAATATAAAAAACTGTTCTGTTTATCAAAGTCTTAGTACAGGTGAATGAACTGATCAGGGCATGACTGCAAACGAACACAATGGAAAAGCTTTCATTATTTTTTTGTCATCCCCACATTGAACATCCCTGTGTTGTGTTTATCTGTAGGGAAAAGAGGAAGAGGAGCCCTGAAACAGAGGGCAATGAGGATGATAAGTTCTTCATGGCCACAGCCTGCTTGGCTTCTAAACAAAGTGAAGATCCAAATACAAAGGTTTGTATGTGTGTCAGTGTGTTTCAGGGTTCCCACTCTTATGTAGAAATTATCTTCCAGCATGTCTATGGTCATAAATGGAATATTTTTTTTAAATACTGCATTTTTTTTGTTTCAAGACCAAAATAAGCTTGGGTGGAGATTTAATATATTGAGTGAATCTCCCTGCAGGGCAAGTTAAGCTTAAACAAAGTGTTGGCTAAGTTTCAGTCCAACCTAAACTTAGTTTAGAGCAACCAAGAGTTCAAAAGTGATGTGCATAATAACATAATACACGAGAAAATTAAAAAAGGAACAACAGGAAATGAAAAGGAAGTAATATACAGCTCTGGAAAAAAATAAGAGACCACTGCAAAATTATCAGCTTTTCTGATTTCACTATTTATAGGCATATGTCTGAGTAAAAAAAAAAATGTTTATTCATTTTTTACACTACTGACAGCATTTCTTCAAAATTCCAAATAAGAGTTCAGTCAGTCAACTCACGTTCAATTGTTTTATTGTAGCTGCATATACATGTTACAGGTTTTGCGTCCAGGCTCCAGTTTCATCACTCCTTTGCAGAAATGTTTACATGAAGGCATGGAGGAGTGATGAGCAAAACATATGAGAACACCCCTGGAGCCTGCAGGTGGATGCTGGGGTGGAGGTGGGGGTGAAAGAACATGCAGCAAATCAGTGTCTGGCAGCATAGACGTTTGCCGAGCAGAGGGAGAGATGGGAAACTCCCGGTTTAAATACACCGCCAAATTGAGAGGTGGAGAGTGTGATTGGAGGATTGATGTAAGGAGTGTGACGTATGATATGTGAATGTGACATGTGAATAGCAGCGCTGCTCGAGTTGTCTGCCTGAACTAGCTCGCAGGCTTCGCTTCATTTATGTCATTTTTAGCATTTATATATAGAAAATGACAAATGGTCAAAACAACAAAAAAGATGCTGTGTGTTTCAGACCTCAACTAACACAAAGAAAACAAGTTCATGCTTACTTTGAAACACCCAAATTCTAATATTTAAACTTAGGAAGAGTTTGGAAATCAATATTTGGTGGAATAACCCTGATTTTTAATCACAGCTTTCATGCGTCTTGGCATGTTCTCCACCAGTTTTTCACATTGCTGTTGGGTGAACTTATGCCACTCCTGATGCAAAAATTCAAGCAACTCAGCTCTGTTTGATGGCTTGTGACCATCCATCTTCCTCTTGATCACATTCCAGATGTTTTCAATAGGATTCAGGTCTAGAGATTGTGCTGGCCATGACAGGGTCTTGATCTGGTTGTCCTTCCAGGACTTTTCCAGAATGTTTTCGGTTTACTTTTTAAACATGACAGCTGCATTCTCAAGCTTAAGAACATTTTATTGTTTTTTGTTTAATCAACCTGCCAAGCCTTTTGAATTTGTTTGAAAAGTTGAAAATGTTGACTGATTGATCACTATGATGTAAATTTAACAAAGTTGAATGTAATTCATTTATGCGAAGAATATTAGCAAAAAATCAGCTAGTAGTTCAAATGAACAAGGAAGTCTGTAGTTTTCTCAACCTCTTTAGCCCCAAAGGACCCAAATCTGGGTCTGCAGGGGTTCAAGAGCAAAGCTCCTTGAAACGACAGCACAAAGCAGTGAACTGCACCTTTAAACAGGAAAAAAATTAGCCACACGAACATATAAGCCGTTACATACAACAAACACAATTAAAACACCAAGCAAAGAAGTACAGGACAACCAGAATCTGTGGAGCACCACCTGAAAATGCACTGACACATTTTCACCTCTAGCTTTGGCCTAAAGCAAACTTCATACACAAACAAGCCATCTGCAGAAAGCTGAGACCGAGAACTTTCCTTAGACACCAAAACTGTGATTTCAATCAAAACTAGGGAAACCAGGGAAAAAAAAAAAAAAAAAAAACTAGGGAAACCAGCAGCCAAAGAAGATGGTAGATTGTGATCCCCGGTCAGGAGAAGAGCAAAAATGTTGTTTCCCAGGAGAAAAGCTTTGAGGCACATTATTTGTTCCTTATTTAAAGATAAAACTGAGTCTTTATTATTTCTACATTCTTGGAGACCGTCTCAGTGGCCTCTATCATTATCAAGCATGCAGCCATTTTCTGCTGTCATCACGTCTGCAGCTCCTACCTCTCTTCTATGATTGGGCCATGAAGCATTTAGTCGGTGAAAATGAAGCGAGTATTGATTGTTTGCTAGATCAACCTGCAGGATTTCATACAATGGACCAGGCAGGACCATCTGCTCTGCACGGTTAGGGCCTCTTCACTGTGGTCTGTGTGCATCTCACGCAGGTGTTAACAACTGCTTTTATTAGCAAGAAACTAGCTAAAAACTGCATGAAAAGTAGCAAATCTCCTCTCTCTGTGCACACACATTCTACAGTGTTTGAATGATGACAGTTTCCCATTCGTTCAAATATTTTCTGGAACATTGTGAGACACTAAGGGCGCTTTCACATTAGGCCCACTTGTTTCGAACCGTGCTGCAGCGCAGTTCACCCACTCCCCCTCCCCCCCGCTGCCTTCCATTCACACTTGCTACATCGAACCGTGTCCGGGCCCACTTGTGTATTTACTCAGTTTGAAACAGCAGGGGGTGATATGCACATAACTGGTTACCAAACCTGCTACGGAGGAGAACGTAGAAGAGGCTACCATGGTAACCATTTCCCGCCCCAAACAACCAATGTTTACGTCTCGCTCTCTTCTTCATTTTTTTCTTCAAATGTGTCCCTTTTGTATCGTGTTTGAGACGGCATCAACGACCCTGTTTGAGCACCGGCAATGGAGTCCTTCGTGCTTTTATGAGTGTTTTTACATTGTTTGAGACGCGAGCAGCAACTTTCCTCCCACTCCCACATTGTGCAGCTCGGGGGATGAAATGGGCCCATTCTGCACGGATGAGAGGGGTTTCCAAAGAGGCAGGAGACGTTGAAACTTGCCTTTATATCGCTTTTTCTACACGTCAACTCGCAGTCTTCCGTAGGGTGAGTAATAACAGACCACTCGACAAGAGTCTAATGATTTCCACAAGGCATGACAAAAGAGTGCGGACAGCCTGTAGTTAGAAGTTACAGTGACCACAGCACAGGCAGAGCTAAAAACTCAGGGAGTCGTACAACCGTGACGTCACACAGCCGCGGTCCCGTATCCTGGCGCGCTTGCATTCACATCCGAACCGAACCGTGACCGAGTCCTCTGCAATCGCGCTGGAGACCATCTCCCCAAGTGGGCCTGGGACCGGTGCCCGGGCCCGGTTTTTTTGCATTCACACTACCAAAACGAACCGGACTTCGGGCTCAATCGCAGCCGGATCCGGGACAGGGCCCCTAGTGGGAAAGCACCCTAAGTGAAACGTGGCCCAGTGAATCTACCTGTTAACCACTGCTATCTCAAAGCTGTCCCCATCATGGTCACTGCAGCTTTACTAAAAACAAAAAAAGAGATATTTCAGCCCTTTGCTACTCCTCTGCCTGTCACCCAGTCAGAGGAGACAGAGAGGGAATAAAACAATCACTTTAAATAACAATACAGCAACATTTTTCAACCTAGTGTTGCTGGCTTTGGGTGCCTTTTTGGGGATGTGGGGTGCTGTACCAGCTGGGGAAACAGAGAACATAGAAACAGAAACTCTGCAGCTCTGTTTTTACAGCTGAGAACAGACATGCAGGTTCAGCACACATTTTTTTTTTATGTTAATTTTTGGGCATTTTGCGCCTTTATTGATCTGACAGTCCAATCTTTGCATTGGTCACAGTTATTATGGGTCAATCAGATAATGTAGCAGGCAAACACTACTGCCTGAAGGTTCAAAACAAAAGCTTTGTTAAACAAATTCTCAACAAAACATGTCAGAAGTGGAGCCAACAGATCTTTTCATTGAAAAATGCTTTCATCACTTTTGTTTTCATTCAACGCTGGAGAAGGTAATTTGAAAAACCAGCATGAATCTCCTCAGGGCTCCGTCAGCTACACTGCAAAGTTAGGAAATCAGTCATTGTAAGGTGTACGTAATAAAGTGGCCAGTAACAGTTCAGGAATGTGTCTAAATCAAACCCACAGCCTTCATGTTTTAAGGTCACTGACTCTCTGTTGACCCTCACTGATGTTGTTTTTCTGTCTCTGCCCTCCAGGTGGGGGCCTGCATTGTGAGCCAAGAGAAAAAGATTGTTGGCATTGGATTCAACGGGATGCCAAACGGGACTAAGGGGCTGCCGTGGGCACGGGATAAAGAGAACAAACTTGACAATAAATACTTGTATGGTGAGTTTGCTCCATTTAACAGTTTGAGGTGTTTAAGCGTAAAAAAAAAATAAAGTCCAGACAATTTATGTGTTCACATTCAGCTGTGATTTATTGTTTAGGCAAACTCTTCTGTATAGTAGTATTATAGTATTCATGAGCACTGACTTACCATTAGTCTGCAACGCTGAGCCTGATGCAGCTGTATGCTCTCTTGTGATTTGAAATAGTCCATAGAAATCTGCTTGTCAATCTTTATTTGTATAGCGCCAATTCATAACAAGTGTTTTCTCAAGACACTTTGAATCTGCTGTTCTCATGGTTATAGCCGTTGTTAAAACCAGACACAGTACCAACAATGCAATCAAACGAGGATTTAATCAAGATTGTCAGATACGTCTCATAATGAAACAGGAAATATTTACTCCACTCACCTGATATCCAGAGTGAACACAGCCACAAATTAGACCATGACACTAGTCAGTCATGATGGTCGGAACAGATATGAAGTAAAACAGCTTCTGCAGAGAAAAAGAGGAAAACCTGGCACTGAATAGACATAGCTACAAGGTAACAACCAATGTGTATTTAAACAAAATGTGTATTTAAATACAAAATTGTTGGTACCTTTCTGTTAAGGAAAGAAAACCAACTTTAGTCACTGATGTAACTTGAAGCTCAAAAAAGAAATAAAACATAAAAATGTACTGAAAATAAACTAATAGAAATTAGGCATTGCTTTTGAATTGTGGTCCAACAGAATTATTTTTAAAAACAAAATAATGAAACTGGCCTGGACAAAAATGATGGTACCCTTAACTCGGTGTGTTGTAGCACAGCCTTTTGAGTCAATCTCTGTAATCAGGTGATTCCTGTAACTCTCAATGAGACTTCTGCACCTGTCCACAGGTATGTTGGCCCACTCCTCATGAACAAACTGCTCCAGCTGTCTCAGGTTTGAAGGCTGTCTTCTCCAGACTGCATGTTTCAGCTCCTTCCACAAATGTTCAACAGGATTTAGATCAGGGATCATAGAAGGCCACTTCAGAATAGTCCAGTGTTTTGTTCTGAGTCATTCTTGGGTGTTTTTAGCTGTGTGATTGGCTCATTATCCTGATGGAGGACCCATGACCTGTGACTGAGACCAAGCTTTCTGACACTGGGCAGCACATTTCACTCCAGAACGCTTGATAGTCTTCAGATTTCATTCTACCTGCACAGATTCAAGACACCCTGTATCAGATGCAGCAAAGCAGCCCCAGAACATAACTGAGCCTCCTCCATGTTTCACAGGAGGTACAGTGTTCTTTTCTTTGTATGCTTCACTTTTGTGTCTGTGAACATAGAGCTGATGCGATTAAAAAAAAGCTCCAGTTTTGTCTCATCTGTCCAAAGGACATTCTCCCAGAAGCTTTGTGGCTTGTCAGTAAGCATCTTAAAAATTCCAGTCTCATGGTTGTATGATTTTCTTTCAACAGTGATGTCCTCCATTAAATCCACTTTGGCTCAAACAGTGATGGATGGTGTGATCTGATCTGATGTACCTTTTCCTTGGAGTTCTCCTCTAATCTCTTTGAAGTTGTTCTGGGCTCTTTGGTTTCCATTCGTATTCTCCGTCTCTTCAGTTTGTCATCAGTTTTCCTCCTGCAGCCACGTCCAGGGTGGTTGGCTACAGTCCTGTGGACCTTAAACTTCTGAATAATCTGTGCAGCTGTAGTCACAGGAACATCAAGCTGCTTGGAGATGGTCTTATAGCCTTTACCTTTAACATGCTTGTCTATCATTTTATTTCTAATCTCCTGAGACAGCTCTCTCCTTAGCTTTCTGTGGTCCATGTTCAGTGTGGTACACACCATGATACCAAACAGCACAGTGACCAAGTTTCAGCCTTAAATAGGCAGGCTGACTGATTACAAGCTTGAAGACAACTTAATTTAACATGTCCCTCTGATCACATAATCTTTTCTAGGTATACCATCATTTTGTCGAGGCCAGTTTCATTATTTTGTTTTTTAAAACAATTCCGTTGAACCACAATTCAAAAACAATGTCGGATTTTAAGAGCATTTTTATTTATTACGGTCTTGACAGTTTCATGTTATGTCAGTGACCAACGTGGGGTTTTTTCTTTTCTTTAATGAAAGGGTTGAACAATTCTGCCCATGTCTGTATGTGAATTTTGATGTGGACAAAGATTTTTTAAAAGATGCACCGATGTGGACACAGGAGCAATCAGGGGACCAGGCATACAGCAGTGCCCACAGTGTTCTGTCCAGGCAAATGTATTTTCCATGTTTGTGAACACTGAAATTCATAAAAAAACATTTTTTTTTCCATTTGCTGTTGCTAACAAGGCACAAAAAACACCCATACCAAAATTTAGGAATAAAGCTGAGAAGTTTGGTTGTCACTTTCCTCCTTGTTGACTCTAGAGCTCAGTTTATTGATGAGTGACTCTTTGGCTGTTTTGTCAACCTGCAGTAGAGATAAACCAATCAGAAGAGCCAACATGAAAACTAAAAGCTTACTTTGTCCCACAGTGTGCCACGCAGAGCTGAATGCCATCATGAACACAAACATGACTGATCTCAGCAACTGCACCATTTATACCACTCTGTTTCCCTGCAACGAGTGTACCAAGATCATCATCCAGGCAGGTGGGTGTACTACACGACACACACACACACACAAAAACACATGGACATGTACAAGCATACACAATGGAGAACTTAAAGACAAACATGCAGGTATTTGACATTATACACTGCCTGGCAAAAAAAAAGGTCACCACCAGGTTTTAAGAAGCAAACAGATCTGTGGGGGCAGTGCTGTGATCTGGGGCTGCTTCAGTTGGTCGGGTCAAGGTTCAGCAACATTATGGACCAACAGCTGAGCTCAGCTGACACCTGGATGTACTGAACGACTAGGTTATTCCATCAGCTGACTTTTTCTTCCCCAATGGCACGAGCATATTTAAAGATGACAATGCCAAAATTCATGGGGCTCAGATTGTGACAGAGTGGATCAGGGAGAATGAGGCATAATTTTCCAGTGTTGGGGAAGTTACTTTTAAAAAGTAGTGTTGCTCGTTACTCGTTACATCTGAAAAAAGTAACTCTTTACTTTACTTAGTTACCCTCTATGAAGAGTAACTTCTCAAGTTACTTTTCCGTTACTTTTACATGGCTTGATCATGGACAGAACCCCATATCTATTCCTAAATGTGAAGGCCTACAAAAAGTTCTACTACAGAGAACATAACAGTTTTTTGTGCTCTTTATTTTACAAAATGTCACATACCCTGTGGAATGAGAGCTCCTGCCCAGTGTTTCCACATGTTGCTTCTCAAATAAGCAACCTGGTCAAAAAAAAAAACAAGCACAAAATAAGCAACCTCCAGCTATCTCCTTTCCTAATGTGATATACTACTTTTTAAAAAGAGAAGTCTACACAAAGTGTGTTTTATTTTCGTCTACATTACATTTCAATTAACCTTGCATAGCAGATGGGCCTTCCTGATTCAGTTCCTGAAATCCTGCAGATCCCATCTTGTAGCGCACCGTAGTCCAGTGGATTCATGCGGCTAAAATTTTAACGGCCCAATCAGGGAACAGAGGCGGGAGCTGCGGGAAGAGCGGAAGTGACGAGAAGGCGTGACGTCAGCAGACGGCTACCCGATTTGTACTGCGCATGCGCGAAATCTGCATCACTTCCTCTCGAACCGTGATGTGTATAAAAAAAAAGATATTGATATATATGCGATGGATTCAGATATAGAAATACGTATGGATCTGGTAGTGACTCCTGTCATAGATACTTAGTAAAACTTGGCGAAATCTGCCCTCCTCAGAAGTTTATTTTTAGTGTAAGGGGATAGTATAAGGCCGTTAGCTGTTAGCAGCTAAGTTAGCGGCTAATGGCTAACTTTAGCCGCTACGCACATAAGCTCCGTCATATCGGGGCTTGATATGGATTGGCCTGTGGTGAGTGTGTCAATCAGAACGGTCGTCCAATCTTCTTCTTTGGTTCAAACGGTCGTCCAATCGCCAGCGACTGATTGTTTTGAAGGTCCCGCCTCTGAAAGCTAATCAGAACAGCAGCTACCCAGATGGACTTGTGAAATATTTCCGTGGCGGACATATGAAACTGTCCATCTGGCATCACAGTGCTAAATATCAAGAAAAGACCATCGCTTATAATAAGCAGACCTGGCAACTTTGGCTCTGCAGCATGCTCCATGTGCGTGAGTGTGTTTGGGGGCTTGCATATAACCAGGAAATGAGGAAGTGGACAAACTACCTACTGCAGTCGTGTTTTGCTTTGTGTTAGGAGCTGGAAGATAATCAGGGGGATACACACAGACTTAAGAGCCCCAAGAAGAAACTTCACGTCTAAAAACAAGCCCAAAAACCACGACCTGCGGCCGTGACTCACGAGATTTTCAGCCTTTAGACGCTTATAACGAGCAGACTTGGCAACACTGCTCGTGTCAGTGCAAGCAGCTGAGAAGGCAGCTTCAGTGTCAGGTCTGTCCGGGGGAAATGTAACGTTGCGCTGCATTAAAAAAGGAACTACGTTTCATTACCAAATTTTCAACAGTAGCGCGTTACTTCACTTTTTACCTGAAAAAGTAGTTTCGTTACTGTAACGTGTTACTTTCTAACGTGTTACACACAACACTGTAATTTTCATCCATGGATTGGCCTCCACAGAGTCCAGACTTTAACCCCATTGAGAATCTTTGGGATCACAATGAGATCTTGATGAAAAATTACTGCAAAACTAGATGGAAATAAAATTTGTGATGTTTCAGAAGCTTATAAAAGAATGCTACAGTGAATACATGCTGTAACCGAAGTTAAAGGCAGTTCAACAAAATATTTGAGTGAGTAACCTTTTTTTTTTGATGGTGACGTTTTTTGACCAGGCAGTGTGTATTGCTGGAACAATTCCAGGATTTTTTTAAGTTAAAGGTGCTACGATATTTTATAAGGGAAAGGTCCAAAGAGATAATAAGAGGATCATCCACGAGGATTGGTGGGGAAATGCAATCCAGAATGTGGCTAAAGCTGCCTACACACTGAATGCGACTTTGACACCACGGCGACCACTCTCTATTTAAAGTCAAGGTACAGCCTGATGGGTGGGTTAAACCCTCCTTCGATTTGACCGACGCGCTTTTGGAGTTGAAAAGTTGAAACTCTTCAGGTGGTGTTGCGTGTTGCTGTGTGACAACAACCAATCAGTGCAGTGTGTTCACCTCCCTGTTCATGCTCTATATATCCTGAAACACAATTATTTTCTTTACCCCCCCCCCCATCTCTGACGACCCCAGGGATAAAGAAGGTCGTCTATCTCTCTGACAAGTACCATGACAGAGAGGAGACGGTGGCCTCTAGAAGGATGTTTGGATCAGCAGGAATGAAACCCAGGTATGATATGAAGGTTATTTTTCAACCTCTGTTAGAGCTTGAGTCCTTTCTGTATTGAGTTTTGTAGTATTGAGTTACACAGTTATGTTTTTAATGGTTTTTTAAATAAAATATAAAAAATGAATCCAGAGCTCCCTGTTGTGTAAAATTACAAGAACTGCACAGTAAATATCTATTTTTTTTTCTGACCGTGTCATTTATGTTTTGTTCTTCTTTCAGGCAATATCCCCTTCCCAGGGATGATGAGAGTGCTGAAATTCTCATTGATTTCAGGTCCTTCTACGGGCCTGGGGAACTCTAAACACTCAAGGGTCAAAAGTTTGAGAAGTCAGAGGGGTAAAGAGAGGGAGACTCCTGTGACCCCCACCAACAAACCCCCTAAAGACACAGTTGTAGATGTGTCGATTTGCATATATTTGGAATAAACTTGATCAAAAATAAAGAAATAAACATTAAATAATTTAAAATCCTGTCAGTGTGCAAAGCCTTCACTTCTGTTATTATATAAAATGGTAAATGTAAACATCTGCTGTCAGGGTTTGAAAATGAAATCAGATTTTTTGACCAGTTATTTTAGACATAAGAGACATTTATCATGAGAGATGTCTATAAGGGTTGTTTCTGATCAACATCACCTACAATGCAGAATGCCTTTCTTAATGTTTTCTGTTTCTAAATTCAGTCTGTATTAGCAAATGGAACCCTCTACAGTTTAATGGCTATTATTACATCCTTCCTGGAGCATTTTTACAAGGCTCATTCATCAGACATAGTTTAAAATAAATAAAGTACTTTAACTGACTGAAAATATTCACTTAGATACAAATTATGTTTTCAAAGTTGATTATTTAAATATGTGGACACAAACATATGATTCACAATGACTGGTATTTAAAAAAAAGAAAAACTGACTCCTATCTAGCCCCGTCCACCAGCACTACTGTCCCAGAACAGTCCATCTCACATAAAACCTAAACCACATATGTATGTAAACATGAAAAAAATCATTAAAAAATGCTGAAGGAGCTCCAAGAACTGACTGACCCTTTGTGAAGAACTACAGCACACACACAGGATATTTCTCATACTCACAAATGCCAAAACTAACTTGTAGGGGGAGCAAAAAAAAATATCCAATTTGAAATAATAATAATAATAATAATAATAATAATAATAATAATAATAATAAAGATTTTATTCAAAAAAATAAAAACCAAATTAAAGCAAATTCTAAAATAGGCATTATGTGTTTGATGAAAAGAAATTTGGAAAAAATGATAAATATTAAGCAAAGAATTAAAAAAAGCCAAAATATTAGCTAAAAATGCTTCATTAAAAAAAAATACAAAAAGCTGAAAGAATAATAAAAATGAAATTAATTTTAAAGGTTTACAGTGATAACACTGCATCGTGAATGAAAGAACTGCTCTGTAAATATAAAGCATAGTAATAACATTTAAAAAGGATAATACAAATAATAAATTAATGAATATACAACATCATAGAATTTCCATATCTTTTGCTTGTGAGGCACAGTAAGGCCTTTTCCTTTCTTTTCTTAATTCTGAGGCTTATTGAAGATGGCTGAATTTGATCCAAAATGGCCTCCCTCTTTGCTTGAGTTCCTTTTTTGTCATCTTGAAAACAGAAGTTTAGTTGATAACACCACGCCCTCACCTGCATTTGTTCTTTCTGTTATTACAACAAAGACCTATTGATTCTGTTCCAAATAAAATAGAACTAATTAAATCATGTTTGTGATAATAGCAGCAGAGTTTCAGGTTTAGCCACACCATGTGCTTAGTCACTGTTGAACACTGTGGACCTGATCTACTAAAGGTTAGTATGTATAAACATGTGCAAACTTGATAGCACACACAAATAGGACTGAAACGATTCCTCGGATAATCCAGGCTATTCAATTACAAAATATCCAATCTATGTGCATTGAGGTGTCTTTAAATCTGGGCCACTATAAAGTGCACAGAGTTTGGTGGGATGGTCATTTCTGTGGTGCAACGCACATACAGCCTTTGCTGTACACAAAGTTTAATTTTCTCAACTTTGAAAGATGGACTCCATTAGATATGTATTCCAGCTGCTTGGTTTGTAACATCATGCAGGAAGAGAAAAAAGAGGGGCAGAAAAAAGAGGGTCTGCAGAGGAAAGTGTCCCATGTGATCACTACAAGTTGGAACAAACAGAAAACACAGTGCAGTGTGTCTGTTGTCAAACAGAGTTAGCTTAGCATGATAGCACATTGTCGATGCTGCAGCACATCAATAGCAAACATAAAGTCTGTGCTCTAGTAAGCAGAGTGGACACAACAGGATGACAGACATGATACATCAGTGTGTAAAGAGTAAGATGCTGCTCTGAGTGACAAACACAGTGATCATGGCTATGAAGTTTTTTGTTTATTTGTTTTTACATAGATTAAATGACCTCCTCTGTGATGTAGAGCCAAAAGCACAGAGGGTTTACTTTACACGTGCGTCTGCATGACACACTGGATTATCCCTCTTTTTCCTTCATAATGACAGACAGCCTCCAGGTCCTTCTGTTCTTCATCAAAAAATTCAGTCAGTGATGGAAAATATTCAGTTAATGTGACCCCAGACTTCAGTCTGAATCTGTCATCCACAGTGACTCTGCTCTCCTAAACTCTCCCTGGTGAATTTAAAGAGAGTGGTCCACATCACTTTTCCACCTGTTAACAATTGCACATGTAGTCAGAGTAGATCACACACACCACACACACCAATAGCACGTGTATTTTTTTAGTTTGCACACACCATTTAGTGCTCATTTTGGATCTGTGTCATAGTGAGATTATTAGCATCATAGGCTAGCAGGTGACTCCAGGTCTCGTGTGAGGATTTGAGAGAACCCCTCTGTAAGATTTTCAACTTCTTGAGTTTTATGCAGTATAAAACATGTCTCATTCAGCCATCATGTGATGGAGGAGAAGCCCGTTTCAATTTTTTTTTTTATTATTTTTTTTTTTTATTGCAAAAACAAACAAATTTCACAATACAGACAGAGACAAAGACATATAACACGACAAGTTACATAACAGGAAACAGAGTGGAAATTAAGTTAAAAAATACAAAAATACAAAACACAACAAAGGAGTGAGCTGTTAGGGTGCGTATATGTGTGCGTGTGTGTATAAGTGGTGTGTGTGTGTGTGTGTGTGTGTGTGTGTGTCTCTTTTTTGATCACCAGAAACTAACATATATTGTCAACCCTTTTTTTTTTTTTTTGGTTCCTTTCTTTCCTCCCCTATGCCCTATCAACCTATTCAATGCAACCACCAACCCCCACAGATCAACAACAGTGCCCCATCAGAGGATTCGCCCACCCCCCCCCCCACCCACTCAGATAACAAGGCCACCCCCCAAGCACATCCACAGATCGGCCACTCCGGCACCAAAAAAAGGACAATTTATTTATATTTTATTTATTTATTTATTTTTTGAGGAGCTATGATGTTCCACGCAGGGCAGAGCCTGGTCCCAGAGAGACAGCCCCCAGACCCTGGGGAGGGAGCCTGACTGTCAGGAACAGGCTCAGCCCTATTTCTGGAGTTTTTTTTTTTTTTTTTTTTTCATTATTATTATTATTATTATTATTATTATTATTATTATTATTATTATTTCTATTTTTATCATAATTCAAATGGACCTAAAGTCTCTTTTAACAAACCAGCCAGTTTCAATTTTAATAGAACGGCACGTCTGACTTGTTAGGTAGTAAAGTCAGTGACAGGCTGAGTTGTCTGAGGGTGTATGCACACCTGAGGCTTGTCTGCTTTATTCAGGAGAGAAACAAATATAATTGTTTCAGGTGTCACCTGGTTTGTTTGCATTCACACGGGAAAAGTCTGTTGAGGTCCAAAGTTATAAACAAATGACACATGCAATCACATGTTACTCTCATTGGTCACAGATCTTACCTGGAGGGCGGGGGAGTTTCCTTCTCTTACAACAAACTGAATAACCAAAGTAAAACGAATTCTACAATAGGCATAATGAAAAGAAATTTAGACCAAATGATAAATATTAAGCAAAGAATACATAATTAAGTCAATAACTTAAAATGCTTCATTTAAAAAAAAAAAATCATACTAAAAACTGCAAGAATAAAATTTTTGATAGTATGTGAGATTGTAAAAAACAAAGAAAACTAAACATAAATACATCAAATTTAATAATTAATAAATTATTCAAAAAATAAGAATATAATCCTTCAAGAAATTAATAGATTAATAAATTAAAACAATAAATGAAAACTACTGAAACTGGCTGAGAAAATACATTGAAAGTTAAAAAAAATGTTGATTGAATTTCATAAAAGCAAATTAATATATTTATTAACAAAAGTTAATTTTGATGGTTTACTGTGTTGTGAGATGATCTTTCTGTGAACTCTTCAAGAGTTCTGCCCGGAAATGCAACCTTTTTAGACTGCAACCCTTTAACAGACTTCCTGCTTCACTAAACCATTTGGACCAGACGCAGGATGAAACTGTCAGCAAAATTGGCGATAGAAGCCATTCGCCTGGAGGACCATCAGATCCCCACAGTCTTAAGGACGATCGTAAAAGACTGTTCTCCTTTGTCTGGAGCTGTGATGACCACCACTCATTTACCCATTAAATCGAAGGGAGGAAACCCCCTTTTTGTACTGCCTTTAACCAAGCTTGCAAGGTTGACCTTTTAACCCTCTTATCAGCCCTGGGACATTCACATTTTAAAGACATTCTTTTGAACTCAGTCCAATACCAAACTTTCCACAAACCCTTAAAATGCATGGTACACATCTAACAATATGATGTTTTTCCTGTCATGACAAATGCTTTCTAATGATGTGACTTGTGTGTTTTTAGCTCTAAAAATGCCATAGTTAAGAGAAAGTTGGATTATCACTCTGTTTTATCGAAGAATGCTTAATGATAGGATTGCTACACCTTGGGTTTTGGTTGCAAACCATCCTAAGGGCATGTTGACTTGTATGTCTTAAGTTAAAGCTGTGGTCTACGATTTGAAACCGCAGCCTGCCCCCCCTTCCCTCACCTCTCCCCTCCGTGTTTCAAGATCCCGCCCCCAGCTCGTGTCGCCTCGCCTCTTAACAATAAGCACCCTCGGACAGAACAACAAGCCCCCTATCAGACAGAGCTACGAGCGACTAGCACAATATATCAGCAGCAAACTCAATCAAAAACAGCTCAGCTCAACTGAAAGTATCAAACACGACAGACATCCCCCTTGTAACACACAGCAGTAGCCATTTCAATTGGACCGGCGGCAATGCAGGTCTGGCGCTGCCAGAGCGGAGCCGAGTGTGGGGGAGGATTTATCTTTCTCGGCCTGTCCTCCCCAGCTCAGCTTACAGTGCTAACGATTAGTGGCTAACAGGCTAACCCGCTCCGCTACAAGTCATTAGCCAGGACAGGCACAAACTAACCAGAGTTATTCAGCAGACATCTCCCACTGTAGTAAACAAAGCCATTACCTGATCAACCAGGGGCGAAACGGCCGATGCTGAAGGTCTGACGGCCGGCTGAGGCTATTCGTTAGCCGTTAGCCCGCTAACAGGCCTCAACCCGCAGGCAGATCTCCGTTGGGCCCCGCGGGACAGGGAGGCGGATTCCCGGGTTCGGCGCTAGGCTTTTCTGGCTCCATGATAGTTTAGTAGCTAACGCTGCTAGCTGCTCGGCGGAGGTAGAGGTGAGGAGGCGGGACCATGGGCATGACACTGTGCAGTGAGGGAGACGAGGATTGGATGGACTCACGGACCAACTCATGGACCAATTGAACCTTACAGGCTTCAAGGTTTGATTGGTCAGCTAATATGCTGCTTTTCAGTGGATATACTGAATGGATTTTTTCGTTCTTTTTGGTCTTTATACTGTGTAGATAGGACCATAGGACCATAACAGCCTTATAAACGGTGTTATTAAGATGTACAAAGCTTCCAAATCGTAGACCATAGCTTTAACCACCTCTATTGTGTTTAATTGACTGTTTAATAGGATTTGAATTGTTTAATTCTTTCTTTTACTTTAGATATATAGTATTTGGTATCAAATTGATCACCATGAGATTTCTTATCCAGTTGGAGTGCTTATATTGGATGTTTAATCAAAATACAACTTAATATGGGCCAAGTTTTAGTTGATAAAGTGTTGTTAACTCATCCAAAAGCCCTCCTCCTCTGAGATCCTCATCAAGAGTAAAACCAGAGAGAGACATGCGGTCTTCCTCTCTTCTCGCTTCGCTTTTTCTTGTCTTCCTCCTCTTCTTCGTCACACTACTCCTTTGAGTTTCTGTCTATTCGGCTCCCCAATATTATCCTTAATTCTTTTTGTCTACGTTTTTGTAGCCCGCCCGATTCTTTCTTTATAAGCCAGTGACACTTCAAAGATTTGCTTCATAGTAAATGGACTTTCGTTATTAATTTCAGAATAGTATTCGTATGGCTGACAAATTCTTGATTTTTTGGATTTAGTTATAAATCATAATTTTTTTAGTATAATCGAGACACCAACGCCCAAGCTCCAGCTTCACCTTGAACAGAACCTGCCAGTCCAATCTAAGACGATACTTCTCTCCCGGGAAACCTGGGACCAACCTGCTCACATCAGAACATCCTCCACTGGATCCATCACGCTGGATAGAGTGTGGACTTCACCCTCTGGGACGACACCCAGAACCAGAACAGTCCGCCAGACTCTCCAGTAGCTCAGGACCAGTCTGAGATCCGATCATAAGCTGCACGAAGTAAGGCACAGTACTTCTTTCCAGGGCCGGGTCTACGCAGGGGCAAGAGGGGGCCTGGCCCCCTCAAATAAATGTTGTGCCCCCTCAAACTAAATCCCCCAAAATATATTATATTTAATATATTTTTATATCTCATGCCTCTCTCCTCCGCTCCACTTCTTAATGTTTTGCTTGCCCCCTCAAATATAAAATATATCAAGCTGTTTCTCGTGTCATGTTTCTCGCCTCCGCTCCATCTCCCCTTTTTGCTCTGCTCAGTGCATCGGCCTGCCGCCGGCTCGCTGTGAGGGATAGCTGTCTGCTATCCCTCGGTATAGGCAGTTGTCTAGCGCCTCATCTGCTGGAGGGGCGCTGCTAGCGGGGCACCAGCAGCGGTTGTTTGAATGCGAAACAAGGGAGCTCTGTTAAACTCGTTCATAATGTTTTGTGTAGTGTCATACTTAATTGCTGACAACATAATAAAAACAAGAGTTAATATTTTGCTTGAAAATCTTTATTTGTTCAGTCAACAACAACAACAACCAATACCATATAACCCAATTCTTCTAGTAGCTAAGTTGTAGCCTATTCTCCTAGATCAGGGTGTGTGGGCCCACTGGCCTGTCGTGTCACAGCACGGGGAGAGAGCACTGTCTGCTCCCTGCCACAGACTGAGCACAAATGATCTGTGCCTGCAGACCCCTAAAGAAAGCCCCGCCCCCGCCCAACTTCTGCAATCTGGCTGCTAACTTACAATTGCATCTTCACTTTTCCACTCCTGCAAAACTTTCAGCAGCTTGTTTTAAGACTTGTGTCAACCTCGTGTATCTCATTCTCCTCAGGTGACATGATAGAACACTAGTGTAGAGATTGCTTGCATTCTATTCTGCTGGTCATTCAGAGGTTACATACGTACAATGCATCCGTTTTTTCAGAGCTTTTAAAAAACTTGCTCCTGCCCCTACCAGTGGAGATCATGGTGGCGATGCTGTAGCGAGCATCTCAGCAGCTAGCGCTGCACCTACCCCCCACCAGTGATGTAGCTAGCAGCACAGCTAACATTAGCAGTGATCCTGCTGCCTGCATCACTCCAACAGTAGCTAGCATAACACCAGCGAGCACTACTTCTCCTCTACCTCCTCCTTTCCAAGGTGTTGTTACAGTCAACCCCAAACTTCCCATTTTACCCAGTGATTTAACCACTATTGCACCATCCCAGCTATTATTAAGTAGCTATCCAAAACGTGTATTTGGCAAAAAACTGAGGTCATTCAATCCTGCCTGGTACCGCACACGACCATGGCTTGAATACTCTGCTGAACGGGATGCATGTTTCTGCTTTCCCTGTCGCAAATACAATGAGAGGGATGTTGTGTTCACTTTGACTGGTTTCAACAACTGGAAAGTTGCACTGGAAAGTGACAAAGGGCTGCAGAGGCATGTGTCTTCCCACAACCATGTGCATGCTTCTACTCTCTGGGCTGAGCACCAGAAGAGAGGCTACTGGGGGGAATGTTGACACATTACTGGTTGGCAAGACACAGGTAGAGAAAAACCGGTACTATGTCAAGAGTGTGGGCAACGCTGCGAAGTTCCTCTGTGTCAATGAGTTGGGTTTACGCAGAACAACGGAACTTAGACGTGATGCTGCTGATCATGATGATGATATTATACATATTATATTATATACAAGCTGGACATGGACGAATTTGTGAGTTTGCCAAGGGAAACAGGAGGCTGCCATCGACCTAGAGACCCAGGAGAATATAACTAAAATTAGTGGCCAGCAAAAACGCAAAAGCAAAAATAACTGTCACCTGAAAAGATGTTGAAGTTAACCTTTACACGAGCGAACATTAACTGGTGAATTTCCCAGTGAAATTTATATGAAAAATATAAATTTATATAGCCTCTGTGTAATTATAAATTATTACTTATTAATTATTCAGTCAGATTAGAAATTGAAAGACGTACTAACCATTTTAGTAGCAAGAAGAAACAAACACAACATCTCTGATAGAATCTGCGGCGTCACAGCTGGTCAAAGCCACAGCTAATCAGCACAACAAGGGAAGAGAACAGCCTACAGTAAGGCAAGACCGCTAGGACAAACTTTAAAAAAAGGCAATTCGTAATTGTGCAAGTTTTGCTGCATAATAGGCCTTTCTTTTATTATTTTTGTCTTATAAAAATAAAATAAAAACTTAAAATATAAAAAAGCCTTTACAAAAATGTTCATTTTGGTTCATCACCAGCTATTCTAGCCTAGGCAACATCTGTTCTGTTTGTTGATGTTGACAATTTGCTGGGTATTTTTGTAAGTTGCTTTTGTTGTGGACATGTTTTTGACATGCCTAATAGTCTCATCCAGTAGACCTAAGTAACTGTTAAGTTGTTTGTTTAGTCTAGGCTAATAGCCTTTGTTTGATTGATTTAATTTTATTGAAAAAATAAAAATAATAATAAAAAAATGAATACTAAACAAAACATTCTCCTAAGAGTATTATAAAAAAAACTCAAAAAATACAAAAACATCCCCTGAGGGATTGCCACCTTATCGTGGTCAGGCGGTTTGAGTGCCTCAGTGACCCTAAGAGCTATACCAACAGAAGCTAGTCTTCATACAGACACCCAAGTTGGGCAGGTCTTAGGGTAGAGGCCTGACAAAGTGCAATCAGTTTAGGTTGAGGGACATACATCTAACAGCAATTCAAGTTCATGAAATAAATATAGTTAGTCTAACATAGGGCTGGGCAATTAATCGAAAAATAACCGAAACTAACATTTAGGGTCTCTAACCAACGTAATCCTGCCCATGTTTCGTTACCCCATCCCCCCAAAAAAGTCTTAAAAGGAATTGAATTCATTGATCTAAAATCAAGGCCTTAATTGGCACTAAAATGTCTTAAATCAATCTTTCAAAAGTCTTAAAAGGTGTTTACACATGGTAAGTAGGGTTTTACCTGCACCGCCACCACCAAGAAAAAAAAACTGCACCGCACCGTTTGAGTCCAAAAGGCAAAGGAAATTTCCAGCCACAGCAGCGCACTGACATAGATTGTGTAACAAAGTGAAGAGGTGCCACTCCATTCTATTTTCACTGGCTAACAGCAGCACACTGGCTTAGCTTGTATATTCAGTGAAGAGGTATCACTTGGGCTGATTTTTCAATCTATATTATCACATGCATTCTAGTGCTCATTCACTGGTAGTTGAAGTGTTAAGTCTTTTTGATAAGTAATTTACATTTTTAAAACAAATAATAATTTAACATGTTGTTAAATTATGAATATGAACAGTGCATAGCACAAAAAACAGGGAGGCTGACACATGGTGGGTTCGTGTTTGCATGCCTTTGCGTTGACTATGAAATGACCCTTACGCTGCACTGTATTGATGACGATTGGGAGAGGGTTAGATGTAATTTATTTATTTCTGAATGTTTATGGAACTTGCCTGTTTTTTTAAAACTGCAATGCAAACTTTTTTTTTAAAGAGATGCCAGTTATTTCCTACTTTTCACAAGTTGAAAACTGATAACATGAATAATTTAGTACTAATAATATAGGGAATTATCGGAATTATCATCCATTTATCGTTATCGAGGTGAGGTGCTCAATATATTGTGATATTGATTTGAGGCCATATCGCCCAGCCCTAGTCTAACAACAATAACTACAATAAAACAAGTGCCAAGCATTTGAGACAACACTACTTTAAAAGGTACTTGCTCAGTGTACCCGCATCCTAGAGTGAATTTGTCAATTAGAAATGGTAAAATGTGCTGGAGCACAATGCCCCCTCAACATTTGTGGCTGCCCCCTCATACATGCCTGGCTAGACCCGGCCCTGCTTCTTTCAGATGGGCTTGAGTGTGTCTTGTTCCAATTCTCTAATAATTTCCCCTTGATTTGACCTTTAACAAGTAAGTTAATTCGGAAATTAATCCACTATAACCACTCCATATGCTTAAATGTCCTTTAAGGGTTCATATCTTCTTTCCTGATTGACAGCATCATTGATTCAGTATATCTCTGACATTTGTTGCTTCTTAAGTGTTTATTTTATTTTATTTTATTTTGTCTTATATATTCATTTTAATAAATCACCCTTATATATTTAAAGTTCTGTCTGTTGGTATTCTGAAGATTGACATCACTACATGAGAGTTCGGTCTTCAGATTTGAGATTGATTAAACAACTAAAGTTTGACTTAATTGATTAAACTGATAAGTTTGACTTAATTGATTTATCTAATTTAAATAAAATAAATTAAAAAATCAGCTAATTAAGTTAATTTTGCCTTTTTTGTATAAAAAGGATGGTGCCCCTTTAATTAACGAGAGCAAACCTGGTTATTAAATGAATATTAATTACTTTAATTAATATCCAGTAATATCCAGAAAATAATCGCAACAACAGTGAAACACTGCAGTGTGAATGAAAGAACTGCTTTGTAAATATAGAGCATAGTAATAACATTTAAAAAGGATAATAAAGATAATAAATTAATGAATATACAACATAATAGAATTTCCATATCTTTTGCTTATAAGGCACAGTAAGGCCTTTTCCTTTCTTTTCTTAATTCTGTGGCTTATTGAAGATGGCTGAATTTGATCCAAAATGGCCTCCCTCTCTGCTCCAAATATGGTCATGCTTTCCTGCTCTTTGCTTTGGAACAGAATGTTCTGTATGGAGGTACATGTCAGTTTAATTTTCTCAACTTTAAATAATGGACTCTATTAGATATGTATTCCAGCTAAATGTTGGAGGAAAATAAACTTAATAATGTTGGTGAGATTATTGAGTTAACTCACATTTATCAAAAATACCTTCATATGACCAAAAAACATTGCATAATATTTCCTCTGAAAATTCTAACTACATTGTGAGAATATGTTATATTAGAAAAAAAAGTTAGATATTTATATCTGTGGTCATTTCTAACTAACCCTAAACAGGTAATGCATACTGTTCATATTCCTACATTCAGTGTTAAAGGTAAAATTACCAACATACCAACATTTCATCATTGAAAGTACATAAAAACAGAAAAATATTAAAAGTATGCATTAAGTAAAACCCATTGATTAAGAGTGATTCCAGCATGACACTGTATGATAATTTTCCACCACAGTCATATAAGTTGAAGCTAATGTAGATAAAACATAACAATAGGTTTAATACTGGTAAAAAAAATGGATTAAAGTTTATATGATTAAATTAGATAATAAAGAAATAAGTAATAAAGTTAATAAATTGAAAAATATCAAATTAAACATGAAAGATCCATTTACAATTAAAAGAAGAGAAAATGAGATGATTGGAAAAGTAAAATAAAATAAAGTCAAAGTGAAACCATGTCAATCAGAAGTCAAACAAGGTCTTTAATAAACTACATGAGCTAATAATTGAGTTAATTAACAAGCAAATAATTCACTGAGTGAATGCAATAAGAACTTTCTCCAACACCCTCCAGGTCTTTCTGTTCTTCATCAAAAAATTCAGTCAGTGATGGAAAATATTCAGTTAATGTGACTCCTGTTTGTCACCATGATCACAGCCTCTGGTTCATAACACTGTGCCCTTTTTTTTCACCTGCTTTTCAAACGTACTAAATTCAGACGCACAAACACAGCACACAATCAGTTGCAGGATGATAAATCACATTGCAGGTGCTCAATGATTTCATTTGCATCTCCTCCTCACAGTAATTTGCACTTTCTGAAGATTTGCATGTATTCTGCATATTCCTGGGCAAACATGCTAAATGGATTGCCCGTGCTATTCTGGTCATCTGACAGATGTAATCCTCAGTGCATCCTGTTAGTAGATGCAGATTTGCTATCAAGTTTGCTCATGTTTTAGTACAAACAAACCTTTAGTAGATCAGGGCCCTGTTCTAAGTATAAGTTCCGGATTCCCTGTTCTACGAGACAGGATCACTCCTTAGCGAGGCGAGTCTCCATGGCAACGTATGCTGAACGGCTAACCTGCTCCGGGGCAGGTTAGGTTCCAGATTGAACTCGAGGACAATAAAAACCCCGCCCACTGACCAATGAGCTGACCTGATGGCTGCAGAGGGCCAGCTCCTCTGCAGGAGTAAAATCTGAGGGAGGAATCCCCCCAAGATCTTTTTGTGTACTTTGATTGGTGCTGAAACGAAACCCAGATTTAGAGTCACTACACAGTACATGACACGAGCGACAGGTAGTTAAAGGGAATGAAGAACTCTCATTAACAAGATCTTCAATGCCAACACTTCTGTTCCATGACTTAAATTTCTACTGAGATGTGATTTTGAGTTATCAGACTTTCATCTACAGGTATTACGGTATTGGAAAATGCTTTACAAACATAATTTCAGCCCACATAAAGCCATCATTTGGAACAACAGATATATCTTACATAAAATGAAGTCTTTGTTCTATAAAAATTGGATGGAAAAAGGTGTTTGGGCTGTAATACATTTAATGGATAAAGATGGAAATATATTAAATCATACCAATTTCAATCTGAAATTCAAAATCAATTGTTCTTACAAACAGTATTCAATAATGATAAAAAGCTGTTCCTGTAGCCTTGTTCAATTTGATCAGAGAAACTCTGACATATTCTGCTGTAACACCTGTGCTTGACAATCTTTTTTGTGAATATGATTTATTAGACCGTAAGTGTAATAACAACATTTTGAGAAGTCTGATCACAAAGGAATTCTTTCCTCTTCCTATTAAAAAAAATATCACTTTTCAGGTTTTCTCCAAACTTGATTTGGTTAAACTAAGAACTAGATATTTAGACTTTCCATTGTTGCCAAAATGAAAGAAGTTCATTTTAAGACTATTAATGATATCTATCCATGTAATGAATTTTTGAGAAGACGATTTAATATCGATAAGAATGAATGTACGTTTTGTCATACAGAAATTGAAACACAGGAACATCTGTTTCATGATTGTAATGCTATTAAGATTTTTTGGAAAATAATTCATGCATGGCTAAATGCAAAATACGTAATACCTGTTTTTAATTATCATATGATCAAATTTGGAATCTTTGTAAAAGATAAAACTGTTGAATTTTTATATAATATGTTTATTATAGGGAAATTCTATATCCACAAATGTAGATTCTTCAAAGTTACTCCCAATTCTGCTGCATTTAAAAGGAACCCCGGCTACCAAAACGTCATTTTCCTTAATGATAAATGTTTGTACCAGCTACATAAGAACGATAATAAAATATCTCAAAATATTTTAGTTTGTATAAAATTGGAAAAAATATTTTCACTCGTAGGCCGCCATTGTTGTTTATGCCGCAATGACGTCTGGGTAGTGACGTCATATGGTTGCATCGGGCTCGATCTCATTTAGGATATTACCTTACGGCGCAAAATCATGTCGTCCGTCCAACCTTTCAAGTTTGAACCCGAGAGAGCCATAAGTGAAAATGATAACACTGACAACAGACAACAAAACGTTTTTTTCAGCTTATTTTCACAATTAGCAGCAGCATAAACGTGGTCATTAATAAGTTGATGCGCATCAGCTGGCCACAGTACTGCTGCATCAGATGTGTGTTTTTCCGTCTGAGTTGTGACATCATTCGTTTTTGGAGAATACTGAACACTTACGGATTGCTGTGTTGACTGAATGCAGGACTCATCGACAGCTTCCTCCGTGATCATGCCCGATTGCTCGCCACCAGAGGCTATGCCAGCAGTAGCAGTTTGTACATCCTCCCAGGAGATAATCCAACATCTCCTGCCTCTGACGTTTCCTCGAGCGGACTTCAGTGGTTTCTCGAGGAAGTTTTGTCGGTTTGTGTGAGAAAAGTGTAGGCACAGCATTTGGCTTTAGTCTCCGTTTATAATTACCCCCACCTGTCAGCTCTTTCATCAACATAGGCCGGCTAAATGCATCAAACGCTTCTGGGGAGAAGTGGAGAGAACATAGCCGCGGGTCCATTGGAAGTTGTTTACGCCCACAAGCGATTTCCCACAACTTTCTTCTCTTTTTATCTTTTGGGAAGCTGTGCAAATTAACATCATTCTCCTCGTTTCCTTTCAACTGAAAAGTGCACCCAAATGCAGCACAATGTGGCATTATTATAGTTTTTTTTAGCTCCTGAAACCTAGTGACTTGCGGCGACTATAGCGAGTAAACGGCGAACTCCAGACGCTCGGCACTAAGCAACCAATCTACGTCATCAACCCAGAATGCATTGCGGCAGTAAAACAATGGCTGCGCCCGTACGATGGAAACTGTGTTTTAAACTGTATTTTTTTTAAAGAAAAAACAATTATTTATGTCTTTTAACAACAAATTCTAGTTTAAGACAAACATTTAAGCATATTTATGCCTATTAGTCCTTACAGTCGGGGTTCCTTTTAAGAACGACCTTAAATTATTTTCTCGATCTTTAAAAAAGATTGAAAAAGAAAGTGCCTCAAGACTCTATGAAATTCTTGATTTGTGTATGAATTGAACCCCTTGTAAATGTGTTCATTGAATTGTTTATGATTTTTTTAAATTTTATTCTTTTATTATAATTTAGTTTTATATATTGGTTAGTGATGCTGCTGAGTGATTTTTGAAGAATGTACAATGCAAAATATGCCTGTTTGTTATTTGAAATGGCTGAATGAAGAATTGAAAGAAAAAAAACTTCTGTTCCATGACAATATTTTATTGCCCGTCTTAAAATTGTGACAGGAATTCATGTAGGGCTCATGTGGGCTACATATCACACAAAAAAATGTAAACAGGATAGGAATGAACAAATGAATGAATTCATCTTGGAAATGAATCAGACATGTCTGGTGCATGTTACAGTAAAAGTGCATGTTGAACAGTGCTATTTCAGGATGATAATGGCACCAAAGATTTTTGCACGCTTTACTTATGCATTGAAACAGCAATTTTCTGCCAGCACTCCTTCCGTGTTTTGTGGTGACGGTGTTGCTTTTGACGTTTATTATATGTTTTAATTCTTCATACTCTGTCATGATCACCTCCTGCTCCTCCTGTGTGAAGTATGCGGTCCTTCACTCTCCGGCCTGCTCTGACGCTCCAGACTGGTCCATGTTCGCGATTGGTCAGGTGCGGCGGGCTCCGCCTTATATGCGTGCACGCGCTCATTGCAAATCTGGATCCACGTATGAGGTTGATAACCAGCGTTATTGAACCGTGTAGCGAGACCGCCGGCTACCGCGCTCAGTTCAGCGAGGTAGCTCCAAGGCTGTCTCGCTAGGCTGAACTTGCTTCATAGAATAGGGCCCAGGCCCTTTGCCTGGTTAATAATGTATTTGATTGTGGCTCAGCGTAAAGGCTGGTTCAGAACATAAATCAATACAGAGGCTACTTGGACAGGTGTCATGTGTATTATGTTTGCATATTTCTCACATCCAGTAACTTTCCTTTTGATATGACAGCAGTCAGTAGAACAGAAAACATTGACAGTGACACATGAATCACTCTGCCTCACTCTCAGCTGTTCAAGTCAACAAGCTCAGATGCCTCAGACTGAGGGAGAGGAGAGAACTTTCTACTGCTTTATTGAAGTGGGAGCCCGTACACCCCCACTTCAAAAATACTGAACTGTCCCTTTAACTAATGTTTTCAATCATTTACTGATTTTTTGGATGAGATATGTAAAGCATTGGAGGCTTCCTGTCATTATGATGGACTGGAATAAGAGGGATGGTCCAGTGTGCCATCATACTCAGACACTCTTAAAGCAAACCCTCTCTGTTTTACGCTTTACATCACAGAGCACGACATTTAACCTGTATAAAAAAAAGCCCTTCACTACCAGAATCATTCTTTTTGTCACACAGAGCTGACTGCATCACACTCTCCACACACTAACAACAACAAGTTTAGGAGCTGTCAGCGTGTGGAGAGTGTGACACTGTTAGTTTGTGAAAGGCAAGAAGTACCCACTCAGGGCGTTTTCACATTAGGCCCACTTGTTTCGAACCGTACTGTGGCGCGGTTCACCTCCCTCCCTCTCCCCCGCTGGCTTCCATTCACACTTGCTACATCGAACCATGCCCGGGCCCACTTGTGTATTTACTCAGTTTGAAACAGCAGGGGGCGATATGCACGTAACTGGTTACCAAACCTGCTACAGAGGAGAACAAAGAAGAGGCTACCATGGTAACCATTTCCTACACCAAACAACCAATGTTTACGTTTCGCTCTCTTCTACATTTTCCTTCAAATGTGTTTTTTATTATCGTGTTTGAGACGGCATCAGCGACCTTCTGGACCCTGGTTAATCATCGTAATCCTCAACCAGAATAAACAAATCGACAAATTGATAAAGCAAAAGATTAAACCGTGGGGTTAACAGGAAGTAATGCATCAAAAGTAGATTGGTTCGGACCACTTTGTTTCACAGCAGTGAAACCGCACCAATTGTAGGGAGATGGAGCGGATCGAGACCACCCCTTCATGGAGGTCTCGGACCGGCTGATTTGGTGCACACCAAAGTGCGGTGGTTGCATTCACACTGATACTAACGTACCAAAACCTGGGCCAAAACCACTTTGGTGGGCACTAAATATGATTGGTGTGGAAACTCCCTCAGTCTGTGTGTGCAACTGTCTGACTGCTCTTCACATGAGAGGTTACTGATGATGAAGCCTTGTAACTATGTGAACGCTGACATCTAGATTTTATTTAAAAGGAATCTGAAAATTAAAAATGACAGATACAAAAATGGTATGAGGGAAAAGTGAAGTTGAAAATCTTGCAGAGATTGTCTGCTTTATTCAGGAGAGGAACAAATATTATTGTTTCAGGTGTCACCTGGTTTGTTTGCATTCACACGGGAAAAGTCTCTTGAGGTCCAAAGTTGTAAACAAATGACACATGCAATCACATGTTTCTCTCATTGGTCATAGATCTTACCTGGAGGGCGGGGGAGCTTCCTTTTCTTTTTACTACAAACTGAATAACCAAAGTAAAACGCATTCTACAGTAGGCATAATGAAAAGAAATTTAGACCAAATGATAAATATTAAGCAAAGAATACATAATTAAGTCAATAACTTAAAATGCTTCATTTAAAAAAAAAATCATACTAAAAACTACAAGAATAATATTTTTGATAGTATGTGAGATTGTAAAAAACAAGGAAAACTAAACATAAATACATCAAATTTAAAGCTAGGGTCTATGATCTGAAAACCAGTTTGGCTGTTAAGACAGATTTGAAAAATGCAGCCTGCCCCCCCTTCCCTCACCCCTCCCCTCTGTGTTCCAAGATCCCGCCCCCCCAGCTCGTGTCGCCTTCTCACAACACGCCCCCTCCGATAGAGCAACAAGCTGGCTGGCATAATATATCAACAACAACCAAAAACAACTCAGCTCAACTGAAAGTAACAAACACAACAGTCATCCCCCTTGTAACACACAGCGGTAGCCATTTCAATTGGACCGGCGGCGAAGTGGGTCTGAAGTCGCCAGAGCAGAGCCGATTGTGGGCGAGGATTTACCTCTCTTGGCGTGTCCTCACCAGCTTAGTTTACAATGCTAATGCTGCGTGGCTAACTTGTGCTAAAATCTATTGACAGAGCCTACCTGCTCCGACCAACAACGTTCAGTCATTAGCCAGTATAGGCACAGACTAACCAGAGTTATTCAGCAGACATCTCCCACTGTAGTAAACAAAGCCATTACCTGATCAACCAGGGGCGGAACAGCCGGTGCTGCGGCCGATGCTGCGGTCGTTCGCCAGCTGGCGGTCCGGGGCAGCAGCTGATGCTGCAGCCGATGCTGCGGTCGTTCGCCACACATTTAACATTGCGCCAGCCGGTTGCTGGCGCAATGTTAAGCAGTCCCAAATCATTCTGCAGCTTTTTCCACCGTACGATTCTCTAATGTTGAACCCCGTTGGGACCTGTATTGCTCATATTTCTTCCTTATTTCAGCCTTTTTCTCGAAACTTTTACGTTTCCTTCTCTTTGATGTGGAGGGTAACAGAAGCAGCCTCCCAGCTCCATGATGCTTCAGTAGCTATGCTGCTAGCTGATCACTGGTACATCAGAGAGATAGTGGGGAGGAGGCGGGACCATGGGCATGACGAGGTGAAGCGAGGGAGAGAGGGGATTGGATGGACTCACGGACCAATCCGAACCACACATGCCCGCGCAGTTTGGATTGGTCAACTAGTATGCCGCTTTTCAGCGGATATACTGAATGGATTTTTTTTTCGTTCTTTTTGGTCTTTATACTGTGTAGATTAGACCATAGGACCATAACAGTCTTATAAACGGTGTTATTAAGATGTACAAAGCTTCCAAATCGTACACCATAGCTTTAATAACTAATGAATTTTTACAAAAAATAAGAATATAATCCTTCAAGAAATTAATAGCTGAAGAAATTAAAACTATAAATGAAAACTACTGAAATTAGCCGAGAAAATACATCAAAGGTTAAAAAAATGATGATTGAATTTCATAAAAGCAAGTTAATACAACATTCAACATTCCATTATTGAGAGTACATAAAAAGAGAAAAATATAAAAGTATGCGTTAAGTAAAAACTCACTGATTACTAATTTATTAATTGATAATTTTCCACCACAATTGAATCAAGTTGAAAGTAATGCAGATAAAACAAAACAATGATACTGTTTATGGAACAAGAAATTGGATTAAAGTATATATGATTATATGAAAGAAAAATAAATAATAAAGTCAATTTATTAACATATATAAAATTAAACATGAAAGATCCAGTTATAATTAAAAGGCAAGAAAAAAATATCTTAAAAACGATAATCAAATAAATAATCAAGCAGATAGATAAATATTTAAATAATTAAAATGGCTATTAAACTATAACCTTGTATACACTTTGATTAAATTTGAGATGATTGGAAAAAGTAAAATAAAATATCGTCAAAGTGAAAACATCTCAATCTGAAATCAAACAAGGTCTTTAATGAAATATATTAACTAATAAATGAGTTAATTAACAAGCTAATAATTCACTGAGTGAATGCAATAGTACAAATACAGTTTTCAACAATATAGATTTATTTTAAAAACAGTTTAACTCGTCCGCTAGATTTGCTATAGATGTGTCTGAGGCCTAGTTTTACTCAGGATGTTATGACCAGGATGCTGAACGAAGGACATTCTTCACTTGTTTTTTCTTAATCAAAACCAGACTCCTGTGCTAAGGTAAACAGCTGAAAACTTAAACCTGATGAACCCTGTGCCAGAGGTTAAAGGCCGTCACTTCAGGCTCCCCCATGTCAACACTGGTAATTCATCTCAGATGCTCTGGTCCGATGAGAGTCTACCCTGCATGCATGGCTCTGTATACTTCAAACAATGTGTCAGGTATATATATATCTATATATATATACATGTCCATTTTCACTGCTCGGAAGGTCTCATCGGCGGAGAACCTCACAGGCTGAGTCCAGAATGCCTGATTTAGACACTTGCTTGATTTTGTAATAAACTTCTTTTACATACAAACAAGTATGTGTCAGCGAAGCTTCTTCATCAACTGCATCTACACATCAACACATCAACCAGCGAGAAACTACATTTTTGTGTAGCGCTGCGATCTTGCTCCGAATCTCAAAACCCACTGGAAGTGGCGCGCCGCAGTGCGCCGCGGAGCTCAATCCGGAGGGGGAGGGCTGATCCCCAGAGAGAGCCACGGCTCTCATGAGAATAGGATGTCACTCGCTCATAAAACATGTTATAGACTGAGAAAAGCAATAAACAACACCTCACTTCACTTCTCTAAGATCCATCTGCTGGTCCCAACCACACAGCTTCGTGAATTATTCAACTTCTGTCCGCCTATATCCGTGTAGAAAGACTATGGTGTCATGCATGCAGTGTTTTATATTTCTGTACCTCTATGATTCACTTTTCTTCGTCCATGGTGTCGTGTTGTCTCTGGGAACCTCTGATCGACTGCTGAGCTGAAGCTCCTGCTTCCGGTTTCGACGTAATGACAATTGAGGGAAATTACGTGCAAAAGTCTGTGCATAGTGTTTTATTTTGAAACTTCCGGTTTGACTTCCTGCCAGGTGCTTTCTTAATGACTACGAGGCGTGGCGGGCGGCGGGCGTGGCGCGTCCGTGGAAATTGGGGGTTAGGGATAGATAGAGTAAATTAAGACTAAATGCCTTCCTTTCAGTAGGAAAGAAATAACATGGAGTTCTCTGGGAGGAGAAGAGTGCTGGAGCTGTGTGTGTGCGTGTCTGTGGGTATCTACATGTGTGTGTTTGAGGAGCTCTATGTGTGTGCGTATGTGTGTGTGCTTGAATAGAGAGTGAGGGTGTCCTGCAGCTGCAGTGAAATTTGACCCTACCTACTGGGCACAGAGGCAGGAGGATCAAACCCTACAGCTTTAATGTTTAGAGTTTCTAGGAATAATCAATAAAATTCAGGATAATAACATATTAAGAATATAATAAGTCTAATAATTGGAAATATACTACTTTGCTAATGTATAATGATTTTAATAGCCTTGCTAGAGTTTGGTTGAAAACATAAATAGACAAACCAAAGTTGGCAGTTGATGCATACATATTTCAATCTGTTTATTGGGATTATAAAAAAAAAAGGCTTAGGTAATGATGAGTGATGAATTTTGTTTTGTTTTTCCTTTCCTCTATCCAATTATAATGTATATGAGCTGGAGAAGATGACATACATCTGAATTTGGAGAACAGAGGAGGAGAATTGGCTGTGCTTCACACCACGGGGGGCTTCTGCGGATGAAAAGCTCACCAGGACCTGTCGTCATTTGAACAGGCCAGTACTGTTTCATCCATGAACTCTTTATATGTGTGATTGCCTTCACTGATTTGTGCGCACACCCATTTAAACTGAGGCATATTTAGCTTACTGGTGTGTACCATTTCTTTGTGTGAGTCAGTGAGGTATATCTGCTTTACATTTGTGATTATTAAGAGGGGAGGCTTGGCAACAGACTGATCAGGTAGAGCATTTAATGAATGGTTTTCGTCTTTGGTTGACAAAGTTATTCTTTCTTTAATGAGTGAGTGAGGTATTTTATGGGTAACCTTTTGATTAATTAGAATCTTTAAGAGGGATATAAGAGAATTAAAAATGCCAAAGTCAAAAATGGATTAAAGGTATTGCAGAGATTTCCAAAAAATGGAGGTGCTATTCGACATTGACCGGCCCTGGCCAGTGGAAGGGACTCTTAACCCAGACGTAGTTAAAGATCCCATATTATGCTCTTTTTCTGCAGTGTAATATTGGTCTTTGATGTCTTCATGAAGCCTTAGTAGCATGCTTTGGTCTAAAAACTCAATAAAACAAGCACAGCCGTATCATCTCTATGCCTTCTTTGAGCCTCTCTCCAGAATACTTCATTTTTGTGGGCATAACTATATGTTAATGAGCCCCCGCTGAAACCGCCCCGCACTTCCGTGTCGGCGCAGTCGGCGCATGCGCGTGACTATGTCAACAGAGCTCCGGTTAGCGTCTGTGTTGCTACATGAGGACCGCAGCACTGAACGCGAAAATAAGAGGAACCAGGAGAGAGTCGACGACCAAGGATAAACCGGGATGTTTCTCAGTGGTCTGTATATAAAGTTTGTTCCTTCAATGCTATTATGTTGACGAATCAAAGTTGTTCTGCCGTTCCTCTCCCCCTCCCCCTGTTGTTGTCGATGTTAGCATGTCTGTCAGCAGATGTGCAGTGCTTAGACTGGCGTTAGATAGAGTCTAGTAAGAGCTGATGTAGAGTGAGCGGGTTACTGCAGAGACGTGAATTAGCTAAAACCCCGATGTGAAATAACTTTCACTTCTAAGTAACACTGAAGGGCCGTTGCTATGGAAAGTGAAATAAGACAGAGAGAGGGTCTTCTCTGTTGTTGTGATGTGTAAATAATGTCTGGGCTCTTCAGGGCCGATCAGAGCAAGAGTCTGTTTTACAGAAATAACATTAGTAATGTGGCTGACCCATCAGAATACAGCATTTAACCAACCCACTCTCACTCAACGGCGCATATATTGCACGGTTTTACACTTTCAAAATACGTGGAATGTATACGCCAAAGTCAAATTTCGCGTGCAGTTGATACGCATAATGCTCCAATGACACCTATGGAGACCGGTGCGTTTTATATGCACGCGTCACGCTTCACGTGATCGGAGAGGCTCGTACTTTCAGAGGAGACAAGCCCATCGAGCGTTAGAGAATCCACAAGAGGTAAGGAAAAAAGCGTTTAAATGTTTACTCAGACTGCTTACATTTGTGCTATTAATGATCCAAAAGACTACATCGTCTTTACAATTCCTAGCCCTGAAAATAGTAAATCAAGAACATATCTCTCAGTTTTATGCCGGTTAAAGAAGCCCGTTATACGAGCCAATGCTGGCATCTGGGATCTGCTAAAACACCGGGCAGGCTAAACCTTGTTGGTTCCCGCACAAATGTGATAATCTTTACACAGCCTGCCTATACATTTGCGATCGACAGTCTTAACATCAACTGTACCGTTATTAGCCCTTAAAAGAATAAATCAAGAACACATCTCTCAGTTTTATGCCGGCTAAAGTAGCCCGTTATACGAGCTAATGCTGTCAAAGTTTAGCTGTTCTCAGGTCAGTTTGTGCGGCAAAGGCAGCATTGTGTGTGGGAGCTAGGAACTGTTCTGGGATCTGCTAAAACACTGGGCAGGCTAAACCTTGGTGGTTCCCGCAAAATGTGCGAATCTTTACACAGCCTGCCTATACATTTGCGATCGACAGTCTTAACATCAACTGTACCGTTATTAGCCCTAAAAACAATAAATCAAAACATATCTCTCCGTTTTATGCCGGCTAAAGTAGCCCGTTATACGAGCTATGCTGTCAAAGTTTAGCTGTTCTCAGGTCAGTTTGTGCGGCAAAGGCAGCGTTATGTGTGGGAGCTAGAAACTGTTCTGGGATCTGCTAAAACACCGGGAAAGCTCTATCTACCTCCCTCCCTCCCTCCCTCCCTTCCTACCTACCTACCTACCTACCTACCTACCTACCTACCTATCTATCTATCTATCTATCTATCTATCTATCTATCTATCTATCTATCTATCTATCTATCTATCTGTGTATATATCTGTGTATCTATATGTGTATATATATGATATTTGATGTATATATGGGTGATTCTCCAACTATCAAAGAATTTGTGTCCCACGCAGAAATAACAAAAACCAAAACACGTTTGTCATTTTTTATTTATGCTACACTTACTTGATACAAAATGGAACTTAGAAAAAATAAATGACGGATAAATTACTTTTTTTACTATATAAAATATGGTTTTATATGTGTGCTTTTGGCTATATGACCTATGTCCCATGACCAGATTTTGGACCCTCAGTCCCTCATAAGATTCAAAATAATTCTGATTTAACAGGAACTTTATTGACTAATGACACAAAAGTCCTTATTTTAATAAAATATATCATTAGCTTGTAAGACATGTGATTATTTTATTTATTTTTTATAAGAAGAACACTTGTCCCTAGGGTTCACTGTCATTTCCACCACACACCACAAAATATAACGTCAGAGATTGTTTTTATAATCTGTGTACTTCCAACCACATCAGTTGCCATGTGACAGGAGAGCTTATGGCTGTAGAGCAGTTTAAGCGCTTTGGAAGCAACAGAAAAAGGCAAAAAAAACAAGGTAAAGTTTTGCTAAACCAAGAGTAGGTTTATTAGTTGTCATTTCCAAACAGCTTGTGTTTCCTTTGAATGTACAAATAATAAAAAAAAAAATCAGCTTATATTGTGTATTTTAGATTTATTTTTATGCTAATTGTAAAATAGAGATTAGCATGCGAACATGTCACAAGATTTTTTAAAAAAATGCTAAACATTGTCTTTTCCACAACAGTCATTTCCATCACTTTATTTATTGTGATGGAAAAGACATGTTGTGATGGAAATGACAGTGTTAGGGCCACAAATGCATTTATTAGGCTTAGAACACTTAAAATGTTTTGTATTAAACTATGCAAAACATTTCATACTCTATTTCATACTTTGTAAATACACAAACTACAAGAGTAGAATAGATTTTTCAATGCAAAACCATTTGTTTACAAAACCCAAAACCAGTAAAGTTGGCACGTTGTGTAAATCATAAATAAAAACAGAATACAATGATTTGTAAATCCTTTTCAACTTATTTAGTTGAATGCACTGCAAAGACAAGATATTTAATGTTCGAACTGAGAAACTTTTTTTTCTTTTGCAAATAATCATCAACTTAGAATTTAATGGAAGCAACACATGTCAAAAAAGTTGTCACAGGGTCATTTTTACCACTGTGTTACATCGCCTTTCCTTTTAACAACACTCAGTAAACGTTTGGGAACTGAGGAGACCAATTTTTGAAGCTTTTCAGGTGGAATTCTTTCCCATTCTTGCTTGATGTACAGCTTAAGTTGTTCAACAGTCCGGGGTCTCCATTGTTGTATTTTACGCTTCATAATGCGCCACACATTTTCAATGGGGGACAGGTCTGGACTACAGGCAGGCCAGTCTAGTACCCGCACTCTTTTACTATGAAGCCACGCTGTTGTAACACGTGCAGAATGTGGCTTGGCATTGTCTTGCTGAAATAAGCAGGGGCGTCCATGAAAAAGACGTTGCTTGGATGGCAACATACAGTCATGGAAAAAATTATTAGACCACCCTTGTTTTCTTCAATTTCTTGTTAATTTTAATGCCTGGCTCAACTAAAGGTACATTTGTTTGGACAATTATAATGATAACAACAAAAATAGCTCATGAGAGTTTAATTTAAGAACTAAGAACTATTCATTTTCCATGGTTTTCTTGATAATAACCAAAATTACTTAAATTCTTACATCAATAGCTATGGCATTGTACCGCCAAAAACACTACTTTTAAGCATTCCATGTTTTCTTTTCTGTTTGCTTTAAACACATGATACACACAAGAGTTAATACTTGATTGCATAACCATTGTTTTTGATGACTGCAGCCATGTGTCGCATGCTCTCCACCAGCTTCTGACATTGTTCTGCTGTCACAGCAGCCCATTCCTGTTGGACAAATTCAAACACATTTTCTTTGTTCTTGGGCTTGTGGTTCTCCATTTTGAGTTTGATGATTTTCCACAGGTTTTCAATTGGATTAAGATCTGGTGATTGAGCAGGCCAAGGCATGGTGCGAATGTTGTGGTTCTCTATCCAGGCTTTAACTGACCTTGCCGTGTGGCAAGGGGCATTGTCTTGTTGGAAAATCCAGTCATTCGAGGCAGGAAAGAGTTTTCCAGCTGATGGAAGAAGACTGTTTTCAAGGGTAGTCCTGTACATGACCTGGTTCATTCGGCCTTCACACATTTGCATTTGCCCTGTTCCACTCAGACTGAAACAACCCCAGATCATGACTGATCCACCCCCATGTTTTACTGTAGGGGCAAGACAGTCTGGGTTGTAAGCTTCTCCAGGCTTCCTCCTAACCAGTAAGTTGGCTGGAGTGGCATCAATTCAAAATTGGATTCATCACTGAAGAGAACCTTAGCCCAATCTTCAACAGTCCAATCCTTGTGGTCTCGAGCAAAGAGTAACCGGGCCTTCCTCTGCCTTTCATTGATGAAGGGCTTCTTGCGTGCTCTGTGTGACTTCAAACAAGCTTCAACCAGTCGGTTTCGAACTGTCCTTGCTGAACAAGTCACATTTCTCGACAGTGCCCACTCATTTTTAAGGTCCCTGGAGGTCTGACGATTCCTGACACAGGAACGGATGAGTGCACGGTCATCTCGTGGGGTAGAAAGACGTTTCCTGCCACGGCCAGGTAGCAATTTGGTAGTGCCATGTTCAGCTTGTTTTTTTGTTGTTGTAATGAACGGCTGTCTTGGAGATCTTCAGTTTTTTCGCTACCTGTCTCTCACTCATGCCAATTTCCAGCAGTGCCAAGATGGCTGCCTTTGTGGCTTCACATAATTCTTTTGTTTTAGGCATTATGTGAGAGCTGACAACCTCTGAGTTGTGCTACGGCTTGAATGTAAGCAGGAAACCACTCTAGGCCTTTGCATGTGCAGTGCTGCTTGTGACATGAAATGGCCTCTTATATACCCTGGGAATCAATTAAGCTTAAGAATGTCAAATAGCACATAAAGTATTATGTGACCAGCTGCATTTTTTGTTGTGTTCATTGTATTATACGTTTAGTGGTACCAGATATTAGAATGAACAAGAAATTGAAGACAACAAGGGTGGTCTAATAATTTTTTCCATGACTGTATGTTGCTCCAAAACCTGTATGTACCTTTCAGCATTAATGGTGCCTTCACAGATGTGTAAGTTACCCATGCCTTGGGCACTAATACACCCCCATACCATCACAGATGCTGGCTTTTGAACTTTGCGCCTATAACAGTCGGGATGGTTCTTTTCCTCTTTGGTCCGGAGGACACGACGACCACAGTTTCCAAAAACAATTGTAAATGTGGACTGGTCAGACCACAGAACACTTTTCCACTTTGCATCAGTCCATCTTAGATGAGCTCGGCCCAGAGAAGCCGGCGGTGTTTCTGGGTGTTGTTGATAAATGGCTTTGGCTTTGCATAGTAGAGTTTTAACTTGCACTTACAGATGTAGACCAACTGTAGTTACTGACAGTGGTTTTCTGAAGTGTTCCTGAGCCCATGTGGTGATATCCTTTACACAGTGATGCCGGTTTTTGATGCAGTACCGCCTGAGGGATCGAAGGTCACGGGCATTCAATGTTGGTTTTTGGCCTTGCTGCCTACGTGCAGTAATTTCTCCAGATTCTCTGAACCTTTTGATGATATTACGGACCGTAGATGATGAAATCCCTAAATTCCTTGCAACAGCTGGTTGAGAAATGTTGTTCTTAAACTGTTGGACAATTTGCTCACACATTTGTTCACAAAGTGGTGACCCTCGCCCCATCCTTGTTTGTGAATGACTGAGCATTTCAGGGAAGCTGCTTTTATACCCAATCATGGCACCCACCTGTTCCCAATTAGCCTGTTCACCTGTGGGATGTTCCAAATAAGTGTTTGATGAGCATTCCTCAACTTTCTCAGTCTTTTTTGCCACTTGTGCAGCTTTTTTGAAACATGTTGCAGGCATCAAATTCCAAATGAGCTAATATTTGCAAAAAATAACAAAGTTTACCAGATTAAACGTTAAATATCTTGTCTTTGCTGTGTATTCAATTGAATAAAAGTTGAAAGGGATTTTCAAATCATTGTATTCTGTTTTTATTTACGATTTACACAACGTGCCAACTTCACTGGTTTTGGGTTGTAGATGGCCCGCAAGACCACAGCAGAGAGATCACAAGCATAAAGAGAAAGGATAAAATCAGATCTGCAAAAAACAAAATGAAATTTCTACTTGATGTAAAAACAATAAAAGTGACTGATGTTCAACCATGACCTGTGTCACGTCATTTCCAACACATGCTGTCTTTTCCACCACACAGTGTCATGTCCATCACAACACATATTTTTACACAAAATTCATACTAATAACACAGCTACACTAATGATGTGTCGGAGTTTTGAAAACTATGCATTAATGGTTGCAGTAAATGACTAGGATTGGAAAACTCATGCATATTCGATGTAAAACCTCAATTAAAAGACTTCAGTAAGTTATAAAAAAGGCCTTTGCCATCTAGATGAGAAAATCTTATCTTTTTAATACTTAAAATAAGTACAGTTACAAATATGGGTACATCTATTGATGACAATTAAATATTTTGAAAAGATGGATAATGCAAGTAGTTTTTTTGAAAAAAATTATTTTGTGGTGTGATGGAAATGACGTTTTCCTCTGAATGCTGGACTAAAACAACAAAAAATATATAATATTTATGAAGTTTTATTACAACCACCATCAGTTAATGTTTGTATATATTGTGGTGATGTAGAAAAAATCAAAATATTTCTAAAAATATGCGTTGGATTTTATGAAAAATTTCACATCCAAATTTGACTGTAGCTGGAGAATTACCCATATATATACACATATATATATGTATATATGTATATGTCTGTATGTATATATATATATATATATATATATATATATATATATATATAAAGGAAAAAATGATGCATGTTTGATTTTAAACCAACAAGGTGGTAGATAACAGTGTTCATGTTTGTAAAGCAAGATGTAGACTGTGAAATTTGATGTTTTTGCTGGTCATGTATCTGTTTCTTCTGTAAGTGCATTTTAATTTTGAGTGTCAACAAAGATGTACCTTTCAAAATCTTCATGTAAGCCTTTTTTAAGTTACAGAATGTCAGCTGGAACCTCAAATCCAAAGCTTGAAGCTTTGCTTCAACTTGGAGACGCATTTATTGAAGAGTTGCAGGCAAGTACTGTTAATGGCTACCATATTAAACAAATTTCCAGAGTAATCCTAAAGTTTAACATCTTCCTCAGTCTAATTGTAAAAGCTCTCTGTACAGAAAGAAAATGAGCAAGCTCAGGGTGCTGTGAAGCATGGAAAGGTGAAGTGGTGGAAGAGGGATGTTGATGGTCAGAGGGTGACAGAAAATAAAAGAAAGAAAAAAAAGTTATCTTCTGCCGGTAAGTTTTATGTTGCATAAATGTATGTAATGTATGTAAATCTTAATATTACAGTTGGGTTAAAATATCTGTGGGCTAAACTGTAAATTTTACCAACTTTGTAATAATACAACATTATTTGAACAAAGGATTTAGAGAGACAGAACAAATATAACTCAATAAAGTATTGTGAGAGTTCAACTGAATTTGACCATCGGTTTTACCAAGTCTTTAAAGCTCTCCTTCTTTTTTGAAACAGCATTGAATAGATTTTTTAATTTGCCTGTTAGCCTTCAATTTCAAAAATTGTAACTTTAACTGAATAGTTCAACAAACAAAGAGGGCTCAGTTCTTATCTATGATATTTTTTTTTCTAAGCAGGTGTACATGCTAATGACCCCTTTGCCTCTACGTCAATGCCTACCTCGTACATAGATGCTGGTAAGTTGAAAGCACAGTTATTTTTTTGAAATGTCTAGATATATAATTTTCATTGCAGCATAAGAAGTGTCCTAATGACTGTGTAATGTACTTATACTTCTAATTTCACTAAATGACAATCTTTTCTATATATTTTTAAGATTTTTCTCTGAAAAAGCTAGAGGACCTATTTCGGGAGGACGACAGCCAACGTTATCTACCTGGACTAAAAGGCAGAGGGAGGTTCAGCAACACTGGCAACAGTCAAGACAGCAGAATCTTGACAGTCTACTGGCAGCCCAGAGCACCACAGACAGATGCTGCAGTCACTGCAAGTCTGACAGAGCTGTCATTTGTTGCAATGATTGTATGCCTGTTGAGTGGTTTTGTGCAGCATGTGACCGTGCCATCCACAAGCTACACATTCTACACAACAGGCAAACAATTATTGATGGTTTTTACAAATACATTGCTCCATCAGACTCAGTGACTGTTCAGGATGGGAAATACAGCATCTGTGAGCAGGGTAAGTGTTTCTCTTAATGCCTCTGTGCAACAGCCAAAGCTATCATCTGTCCATATGTTCATCTCCATTCTTGTGAACATAGTATATCAGAAAGTCTAATTAGACTTTGGTGGTCAAATGTTACTGTCATCTCATGAAGCTGTGAAATTACAGGGGGCTATATACTAGGGGTGTGTATTGGGAAGAGCCTCACGATTCGATACGTATCATGATACTTTGGTCACGATACGATAATATCATGTTATATCACAATATCACAATATTGTGATATTTTGAGATATTCTACATTCAACTAGGAAAAACCTAGAGACAGTGAATATGTAACTTTTCCATTTTATTGGTATTGAAATATGTCAAATGTAGTGTTACACACTTACACTGAACACAGAGTGCATCAAGTCAATTAAACTAATGTTGCAAAGAAATTATTATCGTTTTCCCTTTAACAAAGTATTGAAATCATCCTAACCTGTAGTGCAGCTCAAACTGCAATTAACACATGAAGAACAAAGTGCTTTGAGTTACTTACAGCACAACAGTAAGTTAAAAAAGTAACATATTTCTCTTGTCACTGTCTGAACTGAATAGTGCATGGAAAAAAACTGTGCATGCATATTTATAAGTTGTATTTTATCTCCAACTCTGGTAAAAAATAAGTTTTTATTTTTACAAAAGTATCGATACTAATATTTGAAATATCAATATTCGGGAGTCAAAATATCGCGATATATTGCGATAGCGATATCTTTCTAAACCCCTACTATATACTCCATGTTAAAACAGAGTAATTTTTATCGGTGGCTAGCTGTACATGCAGAGTTTACATTTCACTCACTAGTGTCAAACTTGTGTTTACAAGACCCCTCAAAACAGAGTAAATTAGGTTATAGCAGACAGATTTCTAGATTAATCATGAAACATGAGAACCATTTTGTATCAATCTGCAAAAAATTGTAGCATGACATGTTCAACTTAATTGACCTTACTTGTCATTGCACACCTTGCAATCTATTTAAATTTTTGATCCATATTACTGTCCTGAAATTCAGATGTTCAAGATAATATTCTTATCCATCCTTGTCCCTGTAGAATGTTTGCTGCCAGTCAAAATCCCACCTAGAGACTGCTGTGGTAGCTCTGATTTCACTTTTGCTGCTGGTAGACCTGTCATTCTGGTTTGCATAAATGGTGTGTAAACTGAATGTTTTCTAATAATACCTTTACATATTACATTACCAATTAAATGTATCTTATTTTATATTTTTACTGCTTTCAGGCCGTTATGATCTTCGTGTGCCACAAATTACATGCAGTCACTGTCAGAGTCAGTGGACTCCTGATGTGGCTGATTTTGTGAGGAGTGGCTACTGGCCAACAACAATGCAGGCACAGACAATTTTCCAACAGGACCTGTTTGAGTCTTTTGAGGCTATGAAGACCACAGCCCCAGGGATGTCCCGACAGGCCTTCACAGCAATGCTGGACCAGAGGACAAAGCACTTTGGAAGAGTGAGTGATTACAATGAACATTTAGTACTATCCAACCAAAAATGTAATCAATGTAGAACACTGTCATAAGGTGTGAATATGAGAAGGACTGAGTGATTGACCAGGAAATGAAATTCCTTTACAGTATCTGTTTTTTAGGATATTAATAATCATCCATTGTAATTGTATGTGTCAACATACAGTAAAAGCATATGCATTACTTAAAAGTTAAACATGTAATGTGGCATGATCTATCAAAACAGATTTATGGCAACATATTAAATTTGGTCATTTTATGTTTGAGTTTATGTACAGAAAGCTGTTGAATTTTAGAATAAACCTTGACAAATTCAGACCATTAATACAATTTCAAAGCTTTTAAAGACATGATAACAAGCTAGCAGCAATTGATCTGGCAAACTTGAAAGGGCTTTTTCTCAAAACTTAGCTTATAATTCTGGAGTACACAACAATGATAAGCCAGTAATTTCTTCTTTCAAACAGTGTCTACCAAAACTTTGTGTTTTTGTATTGCAGATGGGCAAAGTTAATTCAGATGCCTTCCAAAGAAGCTTTTTGCAGTACATTTACTGCAAATTTGAAGAACGGCAACTTATTGGAACAGAGCCATTTGTCTGTCCTGCCTGTGTGCCTGACCAATTAGTCATTTCATTGGATGGCAACAGGAAGCTTTACAGGTTCCAAAGTGGAAATCAGTAAGTTTTATGTACAGCACACAGACAACCCACACCACAGGCAATATGTAGCCAAAGTAGTGTGCATCTTTATGTTCTGTAAACACAATTGCTTTTATTTATTGACAATACAGTATTGTTTTCTTATAGGGATAAGGAGCCTGGCTTCTTTGACGGGTCTTCTTGGCAAAAGACTCTGAGGTGTCAAGTTTTGTTGAGGAGGTCCGTGGAGCGGTCAAGAGTGTAGGTTTATCATCAGTATAAACTATAGCCAACAGCAACACTATGGTGTGATTTATGGAATACATCTCAGCCAAAATATTTACCCCTTTGTCTGAAGATCCAGCTTTAGAGAGATGAGATGGAGATGGAGATGTGAAGCAATGAGAACTAGTCAGGATGTTCTGAACAACAGAAGTAAGCTTATCAAGAACCACAATGATAGGGTGCACTCATGGCATAGGATTGCAGGAAACTGTTTTACATCTCTTTGCATTTTTGTAATTTCTCTGCAGCAAAACATACACATTGTTTAAAGACATCAAAAGAGCCCTACCCATATATAACTATGAAGACATTTCATTTTCAGTTTAGAATATTATTTTGAAACTCAAAATTTCATGTTTTTTTCTCAACAGGTAAGACTAGACTCACTCACAGCTCTACGATTCTGTGGTCTTTCCTTTATGCCCCTGTCACACATTCCTGTTTGTCATGGTGATTGTGCACAACTGTACATTTTGGCAAGGCTGGTGTGATCGGCATGATACAGGATGAAATGACTGCCTATCCCCCAGACACATCCTTTAAATACGCAGGAACGCTTATACAGCGCTTTGGGGGCGTTCGTCCTGTTCTAATTATCTCAATACAACCATGTGACGAGGATTCCATGAGTTTTCAGCAGAGATGACGACAGCCCTGCTCAGTTTGCACCGGGACACAGTTGGGGCACAATCTTCTTAAATTGTCCTCAGAAAGGTTTTAGGATTCAGCCGTGATCAGCCCGATTGAGCCCCCTACATGCTTGAGGACCCTCCTGAACACGAGATGTAGCATCTCAAGAGGCTAACCTCTAATAAAGCAGATAACAGGTCTATAGTTCATGGATCTGTCACTAGCTTTAGTTCTTATTCTTGTCCGCTTGTCTCCTCTTACCTCCCTTTCTTTACCCTCACACCCATCACAGCATGGTGTGGATTTGCTGTTCATCATGAGACTGGGATCCACATTGAAGATTTCCTGCTGCTTAACAGGAGGTTTTTTCTTGAGCCATGATGGAGGGATTCATGATTGGCTATATGGATTCATGTTGGGTATTTGGCGCTATACAAATGAAGATTGATTGATTGACGCCAACATCTTTCACATTTTGGATAGCATTAGGCTTCCACCCCGCTACACTGAGAGCGGCATTTCTCAACAACAGTATTGAACAGTTTAAAGCAGTCGGGACCCTTCCACATTCCCCACCGTTCATCAACGGCTATAAAACACTGATCCAGACCAAGTAGCACATGCACCACGACCAAGGCACACTTCATCACGATTATAACAATCGTCCACAACCGCCATGAGAAATGGGATTTTGTGATTGGGGCTTTAGGAAGGAGAAAGACTAGTCAGTTTTTACAGAGGATGAGAAACACAATTTAAAAAAAAAAGTCTGAATTGATGTGTAGAGCATCGTATCACTCTGTTACTCTCTATATTTTGATAGACTGGTGGAAAAGCCATGTGTGGTGAGTCCCAGTGGACAGCAGCCAGAGAGACTTCCAGACAGACCAGCAAACTTGATGAAGAGGGTGTAGAAATTGCTGTTTGTAGGCATGGATTTCTTCTAAAAGGTATCTTTTAATATTTTTTTTTCTTTCATGTTTTTTTGAATATGAATGTTAATATTTCTGTATAACCCAGTTTACAAAATTGAATGTCAAATGATTATTTATTTTATCCTTTAAGGTCTGAACATGTTTCGGGGGGAAATCTTTGCCTACCCAATGTTCCTACAAAAAGAGTTCCCTACCTCCAAATTTTTGCCATGGATGTAACCTGTCGCTACTTTCCATATTTGATGAAAGTAACTGACGTGGTACATCATCTGGTTCCTCTCAAAGACATGAAGCCGTGCTTATCCGTAATGCATGCAAGAGCACACAACACCAAATGTGAGGTAATATGTTTGAGTGTTTCTTCTTTTAAAAATTGTAATAATAGAAGATGGAGAAAAGGAACATTACATATTTATTATATTTCTTATATGCATCAATAGTCTAAAATGGATCTTAATTATACATTACATAAACACTGTTTTTTCAAAAAAAGATGTGCTGATAAAACGTCCTGAGTGCCAAACTCATCTGAATGTCCTTCGCCATGGCAAGCATATTCTTCCCAGCACCATGCATATAGTCTAATTAACATATTTATTTATAATTAATTTTCAAGACATCATACAGTTTCCTTTTTCATTAACCAGCAGACCAGTGCATTTAATTCACATTGAATTACTTTGTTATTTATATGTGACAAACAAACCTCTGATTCTTGACCACTGGTTTAGCAGTCTAACTGTTCACAAAAACAGTGCTTAAGGTGTCCAAATAAATGTTTCTAACAACATTAAACAGGCAATCAGGAACAAATACTTAAGGTGACTATGTTATAAATGCAATAACTAGCAACAATCTCCCTGTAGGTAACTTTTAGTGCAAGGAACCAGGAGGGGGTAGGAACCACAATTGGTGAAGAAGTGGAACAAGTTAACAGTTTCCTGTCAAGATGTGCTGTCACCACGAAATACATGGCCAAGTCAGGTTTGTGAATGTACATGCTTGTAAGATTTAGGTCTGTCAGTCTGTTCCATTGTTTCTGTAGAAAGTATCACATCCTGCTATTTCAGATGGTTAACTTCTGATAAGCGCACTCCTATCATGCATTTGAATGCTAATTGAGCTTGTTCATTTATTGAATACTTAACAGTAAGAACAGACATGTTAACGGTCCATGCCATTGGGTGGAATGACCGAAAGAGGAACAACCTCCACAGAGCCTTGTCATCAAGATACATGAAGGTTTGTTCGGATTTTTTATCAAGCACTGTCATGTTATATGCATTGACCTTATTCAAATCTTTACAACAAGCGAGCAGCTTTCGTTCAGAAGGTTGAGTCATTTAACCACTAAACACAGGCATCTACAGTAAAGAGTGCAATGTGTTTGTGTTAATGGTTGAATGTGGGTCGACATGGAAAGTTCTGTGTACAAGTACAAATATACATATGTGTTACCTTACATCTTGAGATTGTTGTCTAGTTGAAACATTGTCTGGTTGAAATTATGGCAAAGAACGTATGTATTTCCTCTTATCTTTATGATTCAGTGAGAATGCTTAAATACTTAAGCCATGTAAATGTATGTATGTATAATATATGTATATGTGTGTAATATAAATCATACGTATGTATGTATGTATGTGAGATTTGAAGCATAAATTTGTTTATTTTACCCTTGCACAGACATTAAAAACACACAGGAGACATCAGTAAACCTCAAGAACATGCAGAAACAGTGGCAATGCTCTGATGACACACTGAATCAGTGGGTGGCTCAGATCAAGGAGTGGGCCAGTACTGGTAAGATTATAATTGTTATATAAAATTCATGTTTTCATATTTACTGTAGGTATTTTGTATTTTGGACAGACATGATATTAACAAACTCTTCTGTATCGAAAGTGCTTGTTTTGAAGGCCAGTTGTACCTAACATATTGCAAACTTTCAGTACTGCATGACAAATTCAAATTGTAATGGGGCTGGACAGTGTTGAAAGATCACTGACCAACTTGGAATATTATTATTGCGATAGACACATTTACAGATGGGTCTGTTATCTACATAATAATAGCACATTCTCGTATCAAAAAAGAAAATGAATTTGAAGTACACTGTTTATTCAGATCAATTGGAAGACTTATTTTACAAGTATGTCAATGCACTTTGTGGAAATAATCAGTTTGATTCTTCAATGTGATACAAGAGTAACTCAGTATGACAAGTCAAGATAATTTACAGTGAGCAGTGACCCCACGATCCTGTCTAGGATGAGGGTTTAAGATAATGCATGGATGGATGTCCGAACAGTCCAGTCCAAACATCATGTTAACCACAAGCACAGTTTGATAAAGTTTAGTTTAGACATGTGTCATATCAACTTCTTATGAGCTACTTAAAGATGGATCAGTTCCAGCTCAAGTCACATTAAAACTTGTTGAAGATTTTTGCATACCACTGAATAATGTAAACATTTTTTATACATTTCAAAAGGAAACTCTGTTGTCCCTTCTGGTGAAGTGCCTGGATTACAGAGGTCAATAGAAAGTCTCTTTACCAGCATTTGCCACAAGAAACACTATCTGCACCGGAAAAATGGTATGTTGAACTATATAGAGCAGACATAGCTTAAATGTTATGTTAGTTCTATTTGAAAATATATCAATTCATATAATAATCTCTTTATTTTAAGATCGTAATAAAATACGAAAGAATGTCGTCCACAAGATCTCCCAACAAAAACACCAGCTACTTCAGCAGATCGGTAAATATAATCAGTTACCTGTTGCTGCCAATGTTGATGTGGATCTTGTGGTCAAAAAGCTCTCCAGCAAATGTGAAGAGAGCATAATATGGCCATGGCAGGAACAGAATGAAGGTATTTCTTTAATGCATGTTCTGTTTAATAACTGTCACTCTTGTCAAATGTAGTAAGAGTAATTTATCATTTTGTTTTATCTGTAACATCTGTAAAACAGATGGGGTTCCGCTGATCATCAGAAAGAGGCTTTTTGACCAGCGGATGCTGCTTTCGAGATTACAGGAGGAAAAGCAGATCCTTCTAAAGGAAATGATGCAGCACTGCATTTACATCAGGGACTCCCTGGAAAAGGTCCACTCACAGATGGCCACTGTTCTGGACCATCATTCAGAAAGTAAGTTTAACAGTATTCTAATATCTATTTGTGTGCTGTCTGTTCAATGTAGGAAGTGTTCACTGTAGTAATAGAAACTGAAGATTAGCTGATATCTGTATCATGTTCATGGAACATAGAATGAATGCAAAACATTCCTGTGTTTAAAGCTACCAACCATTGAATATTTGACAGCTCAAGGTGTTTAATTTCTATTAATGACAGCGCCCCTCCCCCTGAGCCACCACCTTATCGTGGTGGGAGGGTTTGTGTGTCCCAATGACTCCAGGAGCTATGTTGTCGGGGGCTTTATGCCCCTGGTAGGGTCACCCATGGCAAACAGGTCCTGGGAGAGGGGCCAGACGAAGAGTGGCTCGAAGACCACTATGAAGAGGAACAGAAATGGTCTTTCATGGGGTCCTGTGGGGGTGCTCCGGGAGTATGGGGTAGCGGACCCCCTGATACGTGCCGTCCTTTCCAAGTATGACCAGTGTCAGAGTCTGGTTCGCATTGCTGGCAGTACATCTGAGTCGCTCCTGGTGAGGGTTGGTCTCCACCAGGGCTGCCCTTTGTCACCGATTCTGTTCATTACTTTTATGGACAGAATTTCTAGGCGCAGCCAGGGCGTTGAGGGGTTCCGGTTTGGTGACCTCAGGATTGGGTCTCTGCTTTTTGCAGATGATGTGGTCCTATTGGCTTCATCGAACTGTGACCCTCAGCTCTCACTGAATCGGTTCGCAGCTGAGTGTGAAGTAGCTTGGATGAGAATCAGCAACTCAAAATCCGAGTCCATGGTACTCACCAGGGAGAGGGTGGAGTGCTCTCTCCGGGTCAGGGATGAGGTTCTGCCCCATGTGGAGGAGTTCAAGTATCGCGGGGTCTTGTTCACAGGCGGAGGAAGGGTAGATCGGGAGATCGGCGGATCGGTGTGGCATCAGCAGTGATGCGGGCTCTACACCGGTCTGGTAAAAAGGGAGCTGAGCCAGAAGACAAAGCTCTCGATTTACTGGTCGATCTTCACCCCTATTCTCATATACAGTCATGAGCTTTGGGTTGTGACCATTATAACAAGATCGCGAGTACAAGCTGCTGAAATGGGCTTCCGTCGCAGGGTGGCAGGGCTCTCCCTTAGAGATAGGGTGAGAAGTTCAGTAATTCGGGAGGAGCTCGGAGTAGAGCTGCTGCTCCTTCCCGTTGAGAGGAGCCAGATGAGGTTGCTCGGGTATGTGGTCAGGATGCCTCCTGGACGCCTCCCTGGTGAGGTGTTCGGGCCACTCCCACCGGTAGGCGTCCCTGGGGAAGACCCAGGACACGCTGGAGAGACTATGTCTCTCAGCTGGCCTGGGAACGCCTTGGGATCCCCCGGGAAGAGCTGGATGAGGTGGCTGGGGAGAGGGAAGTCTGGGCTTCCCTGCTCAGGCTGCTGCCCCCACGATCGACCACGGATAAGCGGGAGAAGATGGTACGGTACGGTAATGACAGCATTTAACTGGCATGAGACATGATTATTTGCATATTCTCCTCCATTATAAGACAGAGTACACCTGATCATACAGAGAATTATGAAAGTATCCCAAGCAGAAAAAAACAAAGAATTTTGAGTGTCATAATCCTAATTTCAACCTTGTAGTTAATACAATTAATTCCTATTTTTGCAATTCGGATAACTGTTATAGAACATTATATTATAGCCTACATTCTAGTGAAGTTACTCCAAAAAGTAAAAAGGCAATCTAACATGTTTGGCTAGTGAAATTGTTGCCAAATTGATGCAACTGAGCGATCAGCTGTTACAGGACATGGTACTTATGAGCTATTCTTTCCCTGTTATTAAGCTTGAAAAAACTGGCTCAATACCCTTCTGCCTTTCCCCTTAATTTTAGTAGAGAACCCACATACAGCTGCTTTGTACTTGTACAGCTCTCAAGATCTAAAAAAAAGAACTTGGTAGCCTGCTTTAGGTTATGTACGTAATGGTTGTGCTGCACACTTGCTGTATTCAGTCTTAGTGTTTCTAGCAGCTATTACCATCAGACATCAGATGCACACAACCTGCCCAGGAGAAAACAGACACTCTTACAGACCGGCTGAGTAGCAGATATTGTCTTGTGAATTTTTTAGGATTAAAATAGAGCTGATGGAGCACGAGCACCACTCCAGCTTATAATGTATTTTTTTAATGACTGCGAGATGTGGAAATTGTTGACTGTTTTGTAGCATGTTTGAAAATATATTAACCATTTAAGCAACAATACACCATTTTAATGTCTTTTATTTATTTACTGTGCCGCAAGTCACAGAAGTCAATTATTGCAATTGAGTCACAAATGTTTTTCTCCTGTGTTTAGGTTGCTTGACTGGGTTTTCAGAGGAGGGGTCCAGAGGCCTTATCTGTGTGCTTAAGAGGCAACTTGAAGAGCTCAGAGAACAGAAAAAGACAGTATTACACTGCTACAGAAGCATTCTCGGTTCCGAGCCAACTCCGTGGCTTGGGGAAGAGGAGGAGACGGAAACTGAGGAGGAAAGGGACTGGCTGCATGACAGCAGCTCTGACACTGAAGAGGATGATGACGATGGCACTGCTACAAGTCTAGAGATATAAGTGGACTTGAGCTTACAGTTGCATGTAAAAGGATGTGAACCCTTTGGGATTACTTGGATTTCTGCATAAATTGGTCATAAAATATGCTCTGATCTTCATCTAAGTCACAACACTGGACAAACACAGTCTGCTTAAACTAATACCGCACAAAAAATTATACATTTTCATGTTTAGGTTTGTTTTTATTTAGCACAATATGTAAACAGTCACAGCACAGGGTAGAAAAAGTATGTGAACCTTTGGATTTAATAACTGGTTGACCCTCCTTTGGCAGGAATAACCTCAACCAAACGTTTCCTGTAGTTGTAGATCAGACCTGCACAACGGTCAGGAGGAATTTTGGACCATTCTTCTGTACAAAACTGTTTCAGTTCAGCAATATTCCTGGGATGTCTGGTGTGAATCGCTCTTTTGAGGTCATACCACAGCATCTAAATCGGGTTGAGGTCAGAACTCTGACTGGGCCACTCCAGAAGCCGTATTTTCTTCTGTTGAAGCCGTTCCATTGTTGATTTACTTCTATGCTTTGGGTCGTTGTCCTGTTGCATCACCCATCCTCTGTTGAGCTTCAGTTGGAGGACAGATGGTCTGAAGTTTTCCTGCAAAATCTCTTGATAAACCATAATGCTCCCTCAACCATACTTCACAGTTGGGATGATGTTTTGATGTTGGTGTGCTGTGCCTTTTCTGTCCACACAAAGCATTGTGTGTTCCTTCCAAAAAACTCAGTTTTGGTTTAATTTGTCCACAGAATATTTTGCCAGTAGTGCTGTGGAACATCCAGGTGCTCTTTTGCAAACTTCAAACATACAGCAATGTTTTTTTTGGACAGCAATGGCTTACTCTGTGGTGTCCTCCCATGAACTCCATTTTTGTGAGATGTTTTACGTATTTTAGATTTGTCAACAATAATGTTAGCATGTGTCAGGGATATCTGTAAGTCTTCAGCTGACACACTAGGATTATTCTTCACCTCATTCAGCATTCTGCGCTGTGCTCTCAGTCGTATTTACAGGACGACCACACCTTAGCAGAGTAGCAACAGTGCTGAACTTTCTCCATTTGTAGACAGTCTGTTGTCCTGTGAACACATGGACCAAGTAATCCTAAAGGGTCCACATACTTTTTCTTGCAACTGTAAATATCGGTATCCTTTTCACTCACTTATCAAACACGATACACTGCAGCAGCATCGTCTGTGAGTTTTATGCGGTCCGTCAAGGTGGAACTAATGCTCTGCTGGCATAATCTTTTTTTTTTACTTTGGCATTGCACGTCGAGTAAAGTGATCAGTCATAAATTCACATAAACACTCATAAACCTTGAGTACAGCCTTCCCAGAAGAGCTGAAGCTCTTGTAGCTGCAAAGGCTGTCGTGTGTGGTTGTGCGGCAACAGCCAGTCAGCGGTGTGCATGTGTGACGCGACCGTGACAGTTTTTCATCCAGACAACAGAGAAGCAATCTATGTCCATGTTTAAAACATGGGGCCAGCTCCAAACTGTTCCCACAAAGTTGGAGCATGGAATTGTCCAAAATGTCTTGGTGTGCTGAAGCATTCAGAGTTCCTTTGACTGGAACTAAGGGGCCAAGCCCAGCTCCTGAAAAACACCCCCACACCATAATCATAGCCTTGCAGAGCAGACGGACCTGCCTGATTCTGTAATCATGCATCTCTGTCTCAACAACCTCCATTGTCAAACAGTTTCTGTGGGCTAAATGCTTAACACCCCAATCAGGAAAGAGAGGCAGGAGCAGTGGGAGCTGCAGGCATGATGACAACAGGAAGTGACTACACAGGAAATGATGTCACCTATTGTACAAAAAATGTGCAATAGGAAAAAGTTACTCAGTTATACTTGGCGAAATATGCTCTCCTCATAAGTTCACTGTGTAGGGATTATCTTTGTTGAGGTTCATGTCACATGCAAGTGTTAAGTGTTACATCTGTGTTGTATAATTTAATGTGAAACAATTGTCTTAAGGTAGATTAGCTTTCAGCTAACAGCTGTTAGCCGCTTTGTCTAATGACCATTATCTGTTGTTTGCCATTTTAAGCCGTTAGCCAGAGCGGTATATGGTAAGCTGCTGCTAAGTTCAGCCGCTACACATGCTACGTCATAGCAGCACTGCTTGATATGGATTAGTCGATGATGAGTGTGATGAGCCACAGGATCGTCCAACCAAAAGCTGCTGTTGTTTTTGAAGGTTCTGCCCCTAAAAACATTTTCGCAGGGCTCCTCCCCAGATGGATTAGTAAAATATTTATATGGAACTGTCCATCTGGCATGTCAGGTTACCATAATCCCCTCTTCCACCAAACTTTGCATTTGACACAATGCGAGGAAATGTCACGACTGGATTTGTTGCACAGGTGGCATCCTATCACAGTTCGACCTGGAATTCACTGAGATCCTGAGAGTGACCCATTCTTTCACTAATGTTTGTAAAAGCTGTCTGCATGCCCAGGTGCTTGACTTTATACACCTGTGGCCATGGAAGTGACTGGAACACCAGATTCTGATCATTTAGATGGATGAGTGAATACTTTTGGCAATATAGTGGTTTTTGAGGTTGTGATTATATAAGTGTAGGGATGGAAATTGAAAATATTTGATCAATTCCAATGCTATTTACAATCCTGCTAATTGATCAAATATTCTAATGAGTCTGTTATTGATTCCTGCTGATTTTCTGCGTGTGCAAATGTTGGCCTGTAGATTGTTATTGTCACCAATGTCAAACATACATCACAGCATATACAACTGCTTCTGGAAAGTGTTTCTACTCACTTAAGCTTGAACAGTATAAAATTAAGCCACAATTCTGATGCTTCTGAACCCTGTCAGTGGAAGGAATTGATTTGTAAAAAGACTCATGATGTCAATTCTTCAATGGAGCTTTTAAAGATTCTCAACTACAATTGGTTTTCTTCTCATCTCTATTTAAGTGGTATATATGGTTCTGTTATTTAATGCAAGTGTTTAAAGCCAGGCCAAAAAGTGAACTGCTACAAAGCAACCACTTTCAAACTGTTCATACAAATTGTTCTTTGTAAATGGGCAAAAAATATGAATTAAGAATATACCTAAGCTTGAAACATGTTGTGAATTTTGGAAATGATTGTGTCTTTTTTCAATAAATGTTGACTTTGGACTTTGCAATGCTCTTGACTTATTGGAAATGATTGATTCTTGAGTAAAAAAAATCCCACAGCCAACACTGCAATCAAATTCTAGAAGTATGTAGCATAGCATGTAGCCTAATCTTTATCTGAAAATATGAAGTTATACTTGAAACCAAATGAACATTCAGAATCAGAAAACTGTATTTATCCTAGAGGGCAATTCTGTAATTGCAAAAGAACTGGGCATTGGAGAACTAATCTAGACTGAAGTGTCATTGTCATATTGAAATGTTCAGCGTGGTCAATTTAACCCATAGATGCATAAGTGAGCTTGAAAATGACCCCAGTGTTTGTTTTTTACAATCTTTGTAATTGAAATTTATTTATTGAGGTTTTGGGGATGCACACCCCATGGGGGGGGGGGGGGGGATATCTGAGTGCCCTCTTCGCAGAATTTTTTATTTATTATTATTATAATTTTTTTCTTGTAGTGCTTATGCCCAGTCATGCCGCTTTGCCCATGCCTTAAACTGCCACCAGTTATAGCTATCTGCAATAAAATTTAACCCATTAGGTGGCCTATTATACTGTTATTGATAACTCAGTAATATTAGTGTGTATGTGTTTGTGCATGTGTGTTTGAGTATATGATCGCATGAATGTTTGAGTCATGGACCTATTCATGTAGCATTATGGACTCAATACATCTTTTTAGTTTGCTATCCATGCATCCCAAATTGAAGTTACACACATATCAATATCTATGCTGCAGACTGCAGATAAATCACAAAGACAGTCTGGCACTCATCATGGACAAGTACAGAGCAGATACCAACACAGTATCTTAGCCATGTTGGGAATGTCAAACATATACAGTATAAGCATCAATGATGACCCACATTCACACAGAGACCCTCAGACAGACACCCTCATTCAGACCAACATACTATGACAGCATACACTGGCATCCATGTCTACTTTACCGACAATGAAACTAGGATTATCCACAGTCTAGTATCAAGAGTCCTCCATTTGAACATCTCATACTATCAGAATTTCTTTGCATGTAAGTATGTATCTACATCTTAATAATTTGCTTACCAAAAGAATTTGTTTTTATGTTCTTGTCTAGAGTATGATGCCTCCTACGATTCCTTTAGACCTTGTTTTAGAAATGGTCTTTGAAGATAAACAACCAATTCTACATATGGTTTGACTAAGGGTCAGACATCTCAGATGAAGAGGACCCAATAGAGGACCCAGACTATTGCCCACCTACCCAAAGGCTACCTCAAAATCAACCCCTACCCAAGACCCACATCAGAGTAGTCTTCTGATGCGGCCTCTTAAGGGAAAGAGGAAATGGAAAGGCCTATTGTGTTCAACAGAATGAGCTGCAAAAAGTCAGTATGTAAACATGATGTCCTTCTCATGTTTGGGATCATTCCTGGATGTTTTTACTGTTGTCAAAGCTGTTTTGAGATAAAAATGACTATAAAAATTGAAAAATGAACATGTCAAATATGAAATAATTCCATTGTTTATCAAAATATAATCATCTTCAACCAAGGTGAATGAAAATTCTTAAGTTAACAGCATAAACGCACTCATTGTAATTGTGGTCATTTCTGACCCACTCATGGAAGATTGTATCGTATTGGTAGGAGTCACATCAAAGGCTTAAAAGACATGTGTACAAACTTGACATTGCTGACACCGAGGCATTGGCACTACACTACTCTTGATCATCTGGGACCTTCCTGTCAGCCAGGGCAAGGAGATACAGGGGCCTCTTAACAGCCATATAAAGGTTATGGGGAAATATTTCTAAGAAACGTTATCTAGATTATTGGGAAAACTGGGTCTAAACTGGTCCAAATTGAAAAGTATGACTGTGTATACAACAGTCATACTGTCTTCACGCATGCGCCAACTGTAGTGGCAGCTAGTTCGAGCAGCTCGTGTTTGTATTAAGGTATGTTTGTGAAATTGCGTTTTGTTTCTCAAGATGTGCATGTTTAAGTACTCGAGAGATGAACTGCTTCGTTTGCGACGCACTACGGCTGGATTTAAGCACTGGATCCCGCCGGAGATAAAGAAACCTTTCCGCGGATGCCGAGCAGGAGCCAAGCTGAAGGCACGGAGGTGGCGGTACAAACCATTCATACCATCAGTTATTATGGGTAACGTAAACTCTCTACCAAATAAGATCGAGGAGTTGGAGGGGTTGGTTAAGACTGACAGAACGTACCGGGAGTGCTGCCTGTACTTTTTGACGGAGACTTGGCTAGCGGATAGCGTCGCCGATTCGCTTGTCAATGTAACCGGCTTCACAATGATACGGGCGGACAGAGATGCGGAGATGTGCGGTAAAACAAAGGGCGGTGGACTTGCCTTGTTGGTGAACAACAGGTGGTGTCATCCCGATCACGTAACCGTGAAGACAAAGACCTGTTGTCGCGATGTGGAGCTCCTGTTGGTTACTTTAAGACCATACTATCTGCCTCGGGAGTTCTCGCAGGTCGCCGCCATTGTTGTTTACATCCCACCACGAGCAGAGGCTACAATCGCGTGTGACGTCATCCAGGAAGCTGTCGCGAGAATTGAGTCACTACACTCGGATGCATTGATTTTAATATCAGGGGACTTCAATCATGCTGACGTATCCTCTCATCTAGGAGGTTTTACTCAGTATGTAGACTGTCCAACAAGGCATAGCAATACATTAGATCTGTGTTATGCTAACCTGAAGGATGCCTACAGTGCAGTGGCTATGCCTCCCCTTGGCAAGTCTGACCACAATTTGATTTACCTCAGACCATCATATACACCATGTGTGAAGAGACTGCCCATTACAAGTAGATCTGTCCGAAAATGGACCCCAGAGTCTACCGAAGCTCTGAGAGACTGTTTTGCATCTACTGACTGGAATATACTTATGGGCCCTGGAGGGGACAATTGTGATGTCAATAGAGCTGTGGACTGTGTTACAGACTACATTAAGTTCTGTACAGATGTGGTGGTGCCCGTGAAGAATGTCCGCTGCTTTCCAAACAATAAACCCTGGATTACGAGGGATTTAAAACAGGTTTTGAACAGGAAGAAGGAGGTGTTTAGGAGTGGTGATCGGGACGGGCTTAGAACTGCGCAGAGAGAGGTGAAAAGGAGTACAAGGAGGGCGAGGAGAGCCTATAAAGAAAGACTAGAGAGGAAATTGCAGAACAACAGCACACGAGAAGTGTGGAGGGGCATGAGGGCCATTACACCCAGCAGCTACTCCACCTCTGCTGCTGCTGCCTCCCTGTCTCTGCTCCACCCAGCAGCTACTCCACCTCTGCTGCTGCTGCCTCCTGCCCTGCACCACCCAGCAGCTACTCCACCTCTGCTGCTGCTGCCTCCTGCCTTGCTCCACCCAGCAGCTACTCCACCTCTGCTGCTGCTGCCTCCCCTGCTCCACCCAGCAGCTACTCCACCTCTGCTGCTGCTGCCTCCTGCCCTGCTCCACCACCTTCCCTGCTCCACCCAGCGGCTACTCCACCTCTGCTGCTGCCTCCTGCTCTGCACCACCCAGCAGCTACTCCACCTCTGCTGCTGCTGCCTCCTGTCCTGCTCCACCCAGCAGCTATTCCACCTCTGCTGCTGCTGCCTCCTGCCCTGCTCCACCCAGCGGCTACTCCACCTCTGCTGCTGCCTCCTGCTCTGCACCACCCAGCAGCTACTCCACCTCTGCTGCTGCTGCCTCCTGTCCTGCTCCATCCAGCTGCTACTCCACCTCTGCTGCTGCTGCCTCCTGCCCTGCTCCACCCAGCAGCTTCTCCACCTCTGCTGCTGCCTCCTGCTCTGCACCACCCAGCAGCTACTCCACCTCTGCTGCTGCCTCCTGTCCTGCTCCACCCAGCTGCTATTCCACCTCTGCTGCTGCTGCCTCCTGCTCTGCACCACCCAGCAGCTTCTCCACCTCTGCTGCTGCCTCCTGCTCTGCTCCACCCAGCAGCTACTCCACCTCTGGTGCTGCCTCCTGCTCTGCACCACCCAGCAGCTACTCCACCTCTGCTGCTGCTGCCTCCTGCCCTGCTCCACCCTGCGGCTACTCCACCTCTGCTGCTGCCTCCTGCTCCGCACCACCCAGCAGCTACTCCACCTCTGCTGCTGCTGCCTCCTGCCCTGCTCCACCCAGCACCTACTCCACCTCTGCTGCTGCCTCCTGCCCTGCTCTACCCAGCGGCTACTCCACCTCTGCTGCTGCCTCCTGCCCTGCTCCACCCAGCGGCTACTCCACCTCTGCTGCTGCCTCCTGCCCTGCTCCACCCAGCGGCTACTCCACCTCTGCTGCTGCCTCCTGCCCTGCTCCACCCAGCAGTTACTCCACCTCTGCTGCTGCCTCCTGCCCTGCTCCACCCAGCGGCTACTCCACCTCTGCTGCTGCCTCCTGCCCTGCTCCACCCAGCGGCTACTCCACCTCTGCTGCTGCCTCCTGCCCTGCTCCACCCAGCGGCTACTCCACCTCTGCTGCTGCTGCCTCCTGCCCTGCTCCACCCAGCGGCTACTCCACCTCTGCTGCTGCCTCCTGCCCTGATCCACCCAGCAGTTACTCCACCTCTGCCGCTGCCTCCTGCCCTGCTCCATCCAGCAGCTGCTACTCCACCTCTGCTGCTGCTGCCTCCTGCTCTGCTCCACCCAGCGGCTACTCCACCTCTGCTTCTGCTGCCTCCTGCTCCGCACCACCCAGCAGCTACTCCACCTCTGCTGCTGCTGCCTCCTGCCCTGCTCCACCCAGCGGCTACTCCACCTCTGCTGCTGCTGCCTCCTGCCTTGCTCCATCAAGCGGCTACTCCACCTCTGCTTCTGCTGCCTCCTGCCCTGCTCCACCCAGCGGCTACTCCACCTCTGCTGCTGCCTCCTGCCCTGCTCCACCCAGCGGCTACTCCACCTCTGCTGCTGCCTCCTGCCCTGCTCCACCCAGCAGTTACTCCACCTCTGCTGCTGCCTCCTGCCCTGCTCCACCCAGCGGCTACTCCACCTCTGCTGCTGCCTCCTGCCCTGCTCCACCCAGCAGTTACTCCACCTCTGCTGCTGCCTCCTGCCCTGCTCCATCCAGCGGCTACTCCACCTCTGCTGCTGCTGCCTCCTGCTCTGCTATGCCCAGCGGCTACTCCACCTCTGCTTCTGCTGCCTCCTGCCCTGCTCCATCAAGCAGCTACTCCACCTCTGCTGCTGCTGCCTCCTGCCTTGCTCCATCAAGCGGCTACTCCACCTCTGCTGCTTCTGCTGCCTCCTGCCCTGCTCCACCCAGCGGCTACTCCACCTCTGCTGCTGCTGCCTCCTGCCCTGCTTCACCCTGCGGCTACTCCACCTCTGCGGCTGCTGCCTCCTGCCCTGCTCCACCCTGCGGCTACTCCACCTCTGCTGCTGCTGCCTCCTGCCTTGCTCCACCCTGCGGCTACTCTACCTCTGTTGCCGCTGCTGCATTCTCAGTGGATGAGGTGCGTGGTGAGCTACGGAGGGTTGGTCGGGAAGTCTGCTGGCCTGATGGAGTAGCACCTAGGATCCTGAGGGACTGTGCTTCTGAGCTGGCAGTGCCTCTACAAACCATCTTTAACCGTAGTCTTCAAACTGGATGTGTCCCTGCTCTGTGGAAGACCTCATGCCTTGTACCAGTACCCAAGGTAGCAAGGCCGGCAGGGATGAAGGACTACAGACCAGTAGCCCTGACGTCTGTTATAATGAAGACTATGGAGAGGCTACTGCTCCGACTGCTCAGGCCTCAGGTGGAGCAAGCACTGGACCCGCTGCAGTTTGCTTACCAGGAGAACATGGGAGTGGATGATGCAGTCCTGTACATGCTTCACCGGTACTTGTCATTTCTGGATGGGCCTGGGGGCTATGTGAGGCTGATGTTTTTTGACTTTACTAGTGCTTTTGACACAATTCAGCCTCAGAGGTTAAAGGAGAAGCTGGAGAGGATGGGTGTGGATCCCATTTTTGTCAGGTGGATTTACAACTATCTGACAGACAGGTCGCAGTATGTCAAGCTGGGGACCAGTGTTTCGCAAACCCTGGTGAGCAACACTGGGGCACCGCAGGGGACAGTACTGTCTCCTTTTCTCTTCACACTTTACACAGCAGACCACACCTACAGCTCCACGGCATGCCACATCCAGAAATATTCTGGCCGTCGGCTGTAGTGGCATGTGTGAAGGAGGGACGAATGGGAGTACAGAGGAGTCATCTCCTCTTTCACAGAGTGGAGCAGGAGTAATGGTCTAATCCTGAACACGGCAAAGACCAAGGAGATGATTATTGACTTCAGCAGGAAGCCCTCACATCAACCAATCACCATTGATGGAGAGACAATCGAGGTGGTTAAGACATACAAGTATCTTGGAGTTCACCTGGACAACAAGCTGGACTGGTCAGTGCAGGCAAATGCCCTTTACAAGAAGGGACAGAGCAGGCTCCATTTCCTGAGGAGGCTCAGGGCCTTTGATGTGAGCAGGGACATGCTGTACATCTTTTATCAGTCTGTTGTAGCCAGTGCAGTGTTTTTCGGGGTGGTGTGTTGGGGGGGTAGTATGAGCTTGAGCGACAGGAAACGGAGGGATAAGCTGATAGGAAGGTGTGCTTCTGTGGTGGGGAGGAGGGTGGACTCTGTGGGGAGGTCCTAGAGAAGGATCACGGACTCTCATGCAGGGCATCCTGAGTAACACCAGGCACCCACTTCACCAATGTCTGTCTGCTCAGAAGAGCAACGCAGTGACAGGCTTCTATCTCTAAGATGTAGAACGGAAAGGCTTAAGAAATCTTTTGTTCCTGCTGCTATAAGACTGTATAACGGCTCAGTCTGAACATGCGCACCTTTTTATTTATTTATTTCTATTGTTAGTAACTTTTAACCTGTTTTTGAATGTGTATGTGTGTGTATGTACAGCTGCTGGACAACTGAATTTCTCCTACGGGGGATCAATAAAGTATTTATCTATCTATCTATCTATCTACATCAATATCTAGAACACATTTGGCCACCAAATTTCTCTTAAAACATATTTGAAAGGTTTGTATCCAGCTTGGCCCTGAAAGGTTTCTTGGAAAGTATGCTTGAAAGAGCATGGGTATGGGGAAGGATGAAAATTAAACTTTGTCGTAGGATAACAGTTCAGACATCATTTGAAAGGTCTCGACCTACAGAGTAACATATGTCATTATGGGGATTGTAAGGGGTTCTTGCTCTATAGGGGTGCCCTTTGAACCTTGACCCTGAGACATTTTTAAAGGGTCACAAGTCAGCAACAAAACATGCTACAGACATAGGGTTAACAGCTTTGGAAAGGTCTTGACCTCTACTACCATAACCGAAGCCAAGCCAATAGGGGCCACTGAGTATGGTCAAAACCTGAAAAAAATTAGTTTTCACCCTTTCGCCAATAGCAAAAATAAATTTTAACAAAACCAAAGACTTCCCTACCCTTCTAAAAAAATAAGAAGCTTGTTCGGTCCCTGGTTACAATTTTATATAATAGGAAAACCATCTTGTAACTACAAACATGGCGCACCGCTCCTATCTGTGTAAAGTAACCTCAATTGCATCATGGTCGTTTTTGTAGTTCTAAGATCGTTCTTCCGGTAGAGTTAGACTCGGACATTTGGGTTTTGAAAAACACATACTTGCCGATATTTTTCAGCAGAAATAAACAATTAAACAGGAAAGGTGGAACCATGAGCAAATTTATGCTTTAAAAACAATGACATATTGATTATTTGTACGGTTGTAGCCATAAATTCATTGGATCCGTTTGAAGCTGAAAAGGGGGTGTTCAAGGACAGAACGGAATTAGCAACGTTTCGTTGTGGACATCCACACCTTGTCTCTCTATTTTTTATTTTATTTATTTTTTTGCTGTTAGGTAGTAATGTTGTTTAAAATATCTATACATACAACGTGATGCCAGATTAGACGGTGCAACTCAGTGCACCAGCAATCAGACGTATTAATAATAACCTTTATCAGTTGCGGTAGCTAACAGTATTCTACGTGGTTCCTGAACATACCCTAGAGGCCAGCGGTACAAGTTTGTACACTGCGGAAAAAAATATATGGATGTATAATATAATTAGTAATCCACGCAATGAAATGCTGTGTACGAACATTTGGAAGTAAATAAATACATAAATAAAAATGCTGCGGCGCATAGTCTTGAATGTCTTGGTAACAGCGAGGATGACTACACACTTTTGCCAGATAACTGTATCTTTCTTCATACCCTGAGTTCATCCTACTGACATTAGGATTCGTGTAAAGATAAAATGTCATAAAATAAATTAATACTATACTATATTATCTCATCCTGCATACAATGTCATCACATAAATGTCCTTTTTACTTGTCACTTAGGCTACTAGTTTTACAGATGCAGCATATACACCACATTTGTACTTTCTTATAGCTGCACTTCTTATCCTGTATTTTAGTTGCCAATTTGTCTCTGTACTCTGCAAGATCTAATTTTCTCCCTGGGGATCGGTAAAGTACGACCTTATCTTCTTTCAATAAAAATTCAAGCAATAGTGTCTAAATTAAGTTTTGAAGTTTCTATAAAAATATGGGTGTAGCATAAAATGTTTCTGACCATTTCATCCATACAATGAGATGCTTCATGATGAGGTTGTATAGTCTCACTCTCAAATGAAAACTTACCTCATTTCTTGAGCTGCAGATTGTGATCAATGAACAGCAAGACCATATGATTACTTAATATTCAATATTAACATCTTGCCTTAAGCACTTCAAAAAATTGCAGTAAAATCCGGCATTTTATTTAATGTAGACTCATGAAACAACGTGGTCAATGTATTTTTCATTAATGTAATTTTAATATATGTCATAATAAAGTATGTATGCCATATCACATGCAATTAACTTTAATTTCTTAAGAATGTTTAACTATATTTAGAAGATCAATTATTGAAATAAAATAAACTATACAACATCACAAATTAAACAAAAAAGACAGAAAAAAGCAATGAAAATTAAATGGACTTTCCTGGGAAAAACCTATATGTAGGCCTAAATACAAATCATCAAAAAGAAATGGACCCTATTATAACTGAGTTGTTTGTGTCATTATTGTCCGTCAAAAGTTTTCAACACTTTGACAAATGTTGGCTTTTCGGGCGAATTGAAGGGATGCAATGCCAAAGTTAAAAAATAAGTTTTCAGGCGATGTCATGTGGCGATGCGGCAACAGCCAATCAGTGGTGTGTGCGTGTGACGGTACTGTGACCGACAGTTTTTCATCCAGACAGCGGAGTAAAAATCTATGGCTGAATCTCAATCTCCTCCCTAAACCCCGAGCTCCGAGCCCTCACTGACCTAAGTCACTGCACCTCCTGGAAAGTGACTGAGTGCATGAGGCTGCACGGCCCTGAAGTGCTATAAACAGTGATAGAAATAAAATAAAACGCCAACTGTTTTTTTTTTTTTTTTTACATTATATACATATTTACACAAACATGCATATGAAGAGGCATCTTAAAAATGCTTTAACATTATGTTCAGAGTTGTCTTTGCTCTTTTGTCTCCCATTCTTTCTGTGAGCCCATATGATATTCTATTTCCTTCTTGAATGGCTTCTTTTTTGGTAATTTTTTTGTATCCATTTAGACTTATAAAAATATATTTCCTGTATAATTAAAAAAGGACAATACATCTCCTTACATTTTCTATGTTCACCATCATAGGCATTATAGCATTATATTTGCTCTACATCTAACCAAAATGTATGGCTATAAATCAGATGCATTATTTTGAATGCCACTTTCTTGGTTTTATTTGTGACAGTATTTCTGATCAAAAATTCGAGCTGAATTCCAGTTAATGTTTTCAAATTTTGATTTCCAGATGGAATTAGATTGAGGAGCTGGGATTTGGTGGTAGAGTTTTCAAATATGTTTATTGGAACAATATGTCTTAGTAAATACCACCTACAATATGAGCTAAAATACAATCAACACCCACCATAACCCCCCCCTCACCAAACTTTACACTTGGCCCAATGTAGTCCCACAAGTATCATTCTCTTGGCAACCTCCAAACCCAGACTGGTCCATCAGATTGTCAGATGGAGAAGCGTGATTGGTCACTCCAGAGAATGCGTCTCCACTGCTCTAGAGTCCAGTGGCTGCGTGCTTTACACCACTGCATCCACGCTTTGCATTGCACTTGATGTGAGGCTTGGATGCAGCTGCTCAGCCATGGAAACCCATCCATGAAGCTCTCTGCACTGTTCTTGAGATGATCTGAAGGCCTCATGAAGTTTGGAGGTCTGTAGAAATTGACTCTGCAGAAAGTTGGCGACCTCTTCTCACTATGCGCCTCAGCATCCGCTGACCCCGCTCCGTCAGTTTACGTGGCCTACCACTTGGTGGCTGAGTTGCTATGGTTCCCAAACACTTGTTCTTATAATACAGCTGACAGTTGACTGTGGAATATTTAGGAGTGAGGAAATGTCACCACTGGATTTGTTGCTCAGGTGGCATCCTATCACAGTTCCACGCTGGAATTCACTGAGCTCCTGAGAGCGACCCATTCTTTCACAAATGTTTGTAAAAGCAGTCTGCATGCCAAGGTGATGATTTTATACACCTGTGGACATGGAAGAGACTGGAACACCTGATTCTGATTATTTAGATGGATGAGCGAATACTTTTGGCAATATAGTGTTTCTGAAATGATACATTGTAGAAAAACATTTATCATTCTAGAGAACTCATGTTATCTGACATAACTTCACTACATAACAAAAGGAGAACCGCAAGCAATTTTTTTAGAAAAAACGTTAACACAGGTTTATTAAAGGGACTGTGAGGAGAATCTGTTTCCCAGTGACATAAAGACTCTGCTACCCATGAGCACGTGCGGCGACTGTCTTAATGCTGCTTTCCAGTAACCTCGGAACTGGGAGTGACATCATCTCTGACTTATCGGCGTTCCATTTGAAGTAAAAAAAAAAAAAACATGCTGATCTAGAGCGACACACCCCAGTCAGAAGTGCAAATAAATTGATTATTATAGGAGCTAAATAACTGTTCACACTGGGGGCATCCATCTTTGATTGTCAACTCGGGGGTGGTGAGGTTTCACCGAGTTCCCAGTAGGACATTCAGACTTTGGGGACGTCCAGTTGCAGTTTTCCTACTCTGAACTCGGAAATTCCAACTTCTGACAACAACTGGAACACAATTAAAATACGTGACCCAAGCCAAAGCGTGGGTTTGTTGTGATGCTAATGAATGCAGCTCGGCCTTCCTCAGAACTCTGCATTTTTTACAACTTCTTTTTACAACAACTTACAGGTTGTAAAGCAACAAGGTAATGTATCTCTTTCTACTTACGTAGTGGTAGTTTTTGATGTGTGACAACAAGCAATTTTTGGAAAACTTAGTATGGTAGTTTTATATCCGGCTATATATGTCTACTTACAGCCCGGTGCTCTAAGACGTGGAATCTAAATAATAAAATAATATAAATTTGCTCTAGTTTTAATTGTCTTGTTCCTGAAGTTGAGTATCCAGGCCAGTCCAGCCCTGTCCGACGCGCCCAGAATGCTAAGGAATAGCATTTATTTATAACCTATTTTGATGCTATAAAACTCATCTTAAAGTGTGTATTTCAATCAGGCATATATGTAAAAGTGAGACTTTTGTGTAATTACTTAGAAACTCCTCAAAGTCCCTTTAACTTTAATTAACCCAAAAACATTGGCATGTGGCTTAGCAGAGTTTTGTTCCACAGCCTAAGGTGGAGTGTTGGTGGATAAAACCAAGGAAATGTTTTGTTGAGGTTCCCAGGATGGAGGCCAGACCTTTTTGCTGCAAAAAGAAAGAAAAATATACCATTTATAGTTTTAGGTGACATAGACAAGACAAGTATAAAGATAAAAAGCTCATCAAAACTGAAAACAATCTTATATAACTGCAAAAAAATCTGTAGTTACATAATTACACATACCAAAAGAATATTAAGACTTAAATTTATTTCAAGTACCACACTTAAAATTAGAAAATGATTTTATAGCAAACCTACAAGAACTACAAAGAACTGTACAATGCAATGTACATGGATATGTGTACTATTCAGCATTTGAATAAACTGATATGATTTTCTATATGGTCACGTTATGGCACTTCAGAATTTAATCTACTTACCATACAGGGCATGGAAACCAGTTCACAAGTACTTCTTTTTGACCCTTGAAGAAGAACAGAGGTTATGGTTAAAGTCGTATTAATATATAAGACAGTTTTATAGAATACACCTACTACATTCTATACAGTGGTACTAGACAACCAAGACACCAGGTCTTGTCAGTGAATACGGCAATTTTCAGACTATAAGCTGCTACTTTTTCACACCCTTTGATCCCTGTGACTTCAACAATGATGCGGCTTATGTATGGATTTATAACATTACATTTAGCCTCACACATCAGATTCAATTAGAAGTAAAAAAAAAAACTTTATGTGTAATGTGTTTCTGAGTAAATATCTCATGTTAAAACGTGGACAGTGCCAGATCATGTGAATGGAGTGGAGCAATGATATTTTCCTCTCCTTGCGCACAGAGCTCTTCCTTGCATCTGCTCATCCATTTAGAGGGGATACACACCACATCCATGTTTCACTTCAAACTTCGCGCCACTCAAATCACTCACCACACACTACACAAATACGCAAGTGCATGTCATTCACTTTTTAAAAAGAAGATCAGAGGACTGCAAGTGACCTGCACTGAGGTCTGATAGCTTTTGCACTATCCGCTGGTCCATTCGGTCCATTTGTCAGGATAGCACAGCACTGTCTCATTCCACAGCCGTCTGTGTGATTGCAGCAGCTGTTGAAGGAAGTTCTCTGAGTCATTACCAAACTAACTGGATGCATTTCAGATGCATGACTTTGTATCCATGAAGCATCCTGGGTTAGTTCAACTGCTCCTGCTAAAAGACAGTGCCATCTGACAGACTGGGCTTTTCGCCTGAACAATCCAAGAGACCTGAGATGCCTGCGCAGTGTTGACATACTAATATTAAGAACACCCTAATCAGGGCTGTCACCTTATATTCGATATTCCAAGAAGTGTTTGAATATGGGGAAAATGTCCATAAGTGAAGAGCAAATAAACATTCAAATCTGCAATGTTGGGTTTAGCAGCACATTAAGGCATCTGGAACGGTGGAAATTTTCATCCAACAGAGGGCAATCTCAGCGCAGCCTGACACAGACACATACGCTGCTCTTTTGACCTCAGTATACAAAGAGGTGCTCTCCGAGTGTACATTAAAAACACCAAATCATCTTAGGAGTGCTGTGTGGAATTTTTGGTTCTAAACCGTTGATGTCAACTTTAAAATCAAAGGTTGTACTCTGGGTCGGTTATGAGCAAAGCAGTTGCTCATATTCCAAGTTATACAGCCGAGTGCAGCAGAGGTCAAACTGTGTGACTGCTTTTTGTTAGGCAGGGTCTTTGTCCTTGATGGCAGCTTGAGGGATGGATAAGAGGGCAACAACCAAATATCTCAATTATTTGGGTGCATGTTTGAAAACTGTTCAAGTTTGATTTGGGGGAAAACTGACAGCCTTAATCATTAAATCTTAAAAACATCAGCATTTCCCAGCGTTTTAAATTAGGATAATGGTAATGGCCAATTTACTACGATAGTGCCATCACCACCACTGTGAGAGGATTTACAGACGTTTTTTTTTTGTTTATTAATTACAAGATATATTCATAACACTATGTAATAACATTCGTATAATCTCGAGGCTATTGATGAGATTGTCGTCATCCATTCGTCTCACTGGAATTGTACATTTGTATGACCTCTCAGCATCCTTTTGAAGTACTTTGTTCCGACAGAAAACAGTGTGGGTGGTTGAGCAATTAATTAAGCTATACACAGATGCATTAGGGGTGAGACATGCTTACAAGAAAGCTATGACAGTGCACTCCAGCTTTTTAGACTAAAGCGCCCGCACTCTGGCAAAGGTCCTTCTGCTCGCAATCCAGATCAGCTCACTGGACACCGAGGCTAATAATAAAATATTTATGGCAGACACAGGTCCAGACAAACAAACCAAGTGTGTCCTATATATGTAGATTTTTTCTTCTTTTAGTGGGTTTAGCTTATATTCATGTGCACTCAGTAGTCTGAAAATTACAGTATCTGTGTTTTATGTCATTTCAGTGAACTTAAAGCCACTTGACACTCATCAACATTTATTTACAACATTTCACCTTCTTTCAATCAAGTTGGATGGAAAATGACAGAGGGCACATCCCTCATTCTGCAACAATGACTTTTCACCTCCATTGTCATAGACCACGTTTACATAAATACTGAGTCCCCAATTACTAACCTTTCTTTCACGATGCTTTGATACAAACTGCACCGGAAATACCTCCAGGTTATGATGGTATGAGCAACCTGTAAATTGCATTAAAGAATAATATGTATGACTAATAACACTGAAGAAATTAACAACATAATATGCTGTTAAGCGCTTTTCAGAAGCACTTTCATTCTGTCATTCCTTTATACACAATTTAGAATCACCAATTAACCCAATGAGCATGTTTTTGGAATGTGGGAGGAAGCAAAAGTACCCGGAGAGAACCCATGCATGCATGGGGAGAACATGCAAACTCCACACAGAAAGGCCCTCCTTGCCTGAACCTGGATTCAAACTGGCAACCTTCTTGCTGTGAGACAGCAGTGCTAGATGTGACTTATTCATTTTTTCTATTCACAACAGACCTAGTCTCTTATGTATGAGTTATGACTTACTGTGTTATAATTACACACTCCCATAATTTTGAGACCATGTCATAATAAAGAAACATATGTCTCAGATTTCTGCTTCTGTTCATGCAACTTTCCTCCACACATTTTGACACCGATGTCCAGAAAAAGAGTCTTACTCTTATCTTTAGTGATTTTGTATCATTGTTTTTCTATCTGGAATACCCCTTAAATATGTAGAATAGAGTCTCACTACACAAATTAAGTTTTCACTGCAAATGTATTTAGGCATATAGAGAGACAGATAGATGTAACATGTCAAACAAAGCAAGCTGCTTCGTTTGACCCTTTATCTTCACCAAGAAGGTGTGATGTGTATGTCATTCAAAGTACTGCCAAAGATCTCGGCTACTCTGCAGACATCCAGTATAATTAATCAGTTAAGTTTACTTTTTCACGGAGTAAACCCTCTCTGGATTTTCAACACATTAACACAGGCATGTTGGAGGGCAAAACATTTCCAATGAACTCCCCATGTGCTCCTAGAATTCCTACAATGAGTACTGCATACAAAAATTTTTCACAAATGTGCATTCACCAAACATGTTCATTAGACACTTACTAAAAACCATAACTGATTAACTGTAACCGTTTTTTATCTGAAATTTAGAGTCAAATATGGAAACACAAAAATGTTCACCTACTCTCGTCATTCCTTGTCCTGCCTTTACCCCTTTTTTTCCCTGTGATCTTGACAGCAGACCTGCAAGGACATGACACACATTGTTGTAACACAAAACATTTTTGACTACACAAAATGTCCTGTCTACATATTGTCTGTGTCTGCAGAAACACATAATGTGCTGTGAAAAACACTTTCCTCAAGAAGACAATAAAGTCTAATGTCTAAAAATCATAGTCCATAGCAATGGTAACATGTGGTAGATCACTTCTAAAAATCTAAAAGATTAGTGACACCATATTGGTTGTTTGTTTTGATTCCTGCAGTGGTCAATCTACAACTTTCCACAACTCAAGGCTTAAAGATTCAACAGCTTGAGCTGCACATTCAGTTCAGATTGTTAATGGTAATATTGTGTTCTACATAGATAAAAAAAACCCCACTTCATCTCAAAACAACTGATAAATTAACTAGATAATTGTACTGTACCATATGGAACATGTTCTATGTTTGCATAGGAATGAGTTCAACAATTGATTTCGCTGACATTGCATCCAGCAGCCATTATGGTAGTAATATAGTATTGTAGTATTATTATGTTGTGTCTCAATAAAATATTATTGAATTATTGTGGCATCCTCCTCATGGACTACATGGGAGTAGTTGACTACCATTCCTGGTAAGATGTGTTCCTTTGGGCTGACATAAGATAAACGATTACCAGTAAGAGGTACTACAATAATTAGCAAGACACCATAAAAAGGATCCCATGCATCTGATGGAAAAAGGCTTGTTAAAATCAAGCAACTTCAATCAATGTCACTGAAATAAAGTCACTGTGGCTGTCACTGCACTCTTGGTTAAAATCCTATAAATAATACCCTACAATGGCAGAGGGGAGTTCCAAGCTAGTCATGTCTGAGATATGCCAGAGTTTATGGATTAATCAAATTAAATGATCCTTATTTTGTTCTTCTCCTAAAAAGCAAGTAAGAGTTCAAATGCTACTTTGTCTGCTTGGCTTTATCCAAGGAAAGAAGAAAAATGCAGTTATATCCTAAAAAAGGTACTAGTAGATGAAATTTATTCATAGTCTCAATCATTTTTAAGTTAATCATCTTCAAAGAAATATCAACCATAGAGCTATACCACCACAGTGACATGAATTAGTTAACAAACACACCAATATCCTCCAAAATAAGTTCTTTGAATACGTCTCACGTCTCACGTCTTCTTCCGCTTATCCGTGGTCGGGTCGTGGGGGCAGCAGCCTGAGCAGGGAAGCCCAGACTTTCCTCTCCCCGGCCACCTCGTCCAGCTCTTCCCGGGGGATCCCGAGGCGTTCCCAGGCCAGCCAAGAAACATAGTCTCTCCAGCGTGTCCTGGGTCTTCCCCAGGGACGCCTACCGGTGGGAGTGGCCCGAACACCTCACCAGGGAGGCGTCCAGGAGGCATCCTGACCACATACCCGAGCAACCTCATCTGGCTCCTCTCAACGGGAAGGAGCAGCAGCTCTACTCCGAGCTCCTCCCGAATGACCGTACTTCTCACCCTATCTCTAAGGGAGAGCCCAGCCACCCTGCGAAGGAAACCCACTTCGGCCGCTTGTACTCGTGATCTTGTTTTCTCGGTCACGACCCAGAGCTCATGACCATATATGAGGATAGCGGTGAAGATCGACCGGTAAATCGAGAGCTTCGCCTTGCGGCTCAGTTCCGTTTTTACATTTACACAGACCGTGCAGAGCTCAGATTATTGCTGACGCCAAGACCGATCCGCCTATCGATCTCCCGATCCACCCTTCCTCCGCCGTGAACAAGACCCCGAGGTACTTAAACTCCTCCACTTGGGGTAGAATCTCTTCCCCAACCCGAGAGAACACTCCACCCTCTTCCGGTGAGGACCATGGACTCGGATTTTGAGTTGCTGATTCTCATCCAAGCTGCTTCACACTCAGCTGCGAACCGGTTCAGTGAGACCTGAGGGTCTCGGTTCGATGAAGCCAATAGGACCACATCATCTGCAAAAGCAGAGACCCAATCCTGAGGTCACCAAACCGGAACCCCTCAACACCCTGGCTGCGCCTAGAAATTCTGTCCATAAAAGTAATGAACAGAATCGGTGACAAAGGGCAGCCCTGGCGGAGTCCAACCCCCACCGGAAACGACTCAGATGTACTACCGGCAATGCGAACCAGACTCTGACATCGTTCATACAGAGAACTGACGGCCTGTAACAGGGAGCCCGCTACCCCATACTCCCGGAGCACCCCCCACAAGACCCCACGAGGAACACGGTCGAATGCCTTCTCCAAATCCACAAAGCACATGTGGACTGGTTGGGCAAACTCCCATGCACCCTCGAGGACCCATTGGAGAGTATAGAGCTGGTCCACAGTTCCACGACCAGGACGAAAACCACATTGCTCCTCTCCAGTATCCCTGAATAGACCTTCCCGGGGAGGCTGAGAAGTGTGATCCCCCTGTAGTTGGAACACACCCTCCGGTCCCCCTTCTTGAAAAGAGGAACCACCACCCCAGTCTGCCAATCCAGTGGCACTGTCCCCCGATGTCCACGCGATGTTGCAGAGACGTGTCAACCAAGACAGCCCTACAACATCCAAGGCCTTAAGGAACTCCGGGCGGATCTCATCCACCCCCTGAGCCCTGCCACCGAGGAGCTTCTTGACCACCTCGGCAACCTCAACTCCAGAGATAGAAGAGCCCACCTAAGAGTCCCCCAGGTCTGCCTCCGCACTGGAAGACGTGCTGGTGGGATTGAGGAGGTCTTCGAAGTATTCTTTCCACCGATCCAAAACATCCCGAGTCGAGGTCAGCAGCACACCATCCCCACCATAGACAGTGACGGCACACTGCTTCCCCCTCCTGAGACATCGGATGGTGGTCCAGAATCTCTTCGAAGCCGTACGGAAGTCGTTCTCCATGGCCTCTCCGAACTCCTCCCATGCCTGGGTTTTTGCTTTAGCGACCACCAAAGCTGCATTCCGCTTGGCCAGCCGGTACCCGTCAGCTGCCTCCCGAGTCCCATGGACCAAAAAGGCCCGATAGGACTCCTTCTTCAGCTTGACGGCATCCTCACCTCTGGTGTCCACCAGCAGGTTTGGGTGTTGCCGCCACGACAGGCACCAACAACCCACGGCCACAGCTCCGATTAGCGGCCTCCACAATAGAGGCCCGAACAAGGCCCACTCGACTCAATGTCCCCTGCCTCCCCGCCACATGGTCGAATCCGCCCGAGATGGAGTCCCTGTCAGAAAGAGTTTCAACTCCCATCAGACGTTCCCAGCAGACCCGCACAACACGCTTGGGTCTACCAGGTCTGACCGACATCCTCCCCTCCATCGGAGCCAACTCACCACCAGGTGGTGATCAGTTGACAGCTCGCCCTCTCTTCACCCGAAAGTGTCCAAACATGTGTTGCAAGTCCGGTGATACGACTACAAAGTCGATCATCGCACTGCGACCTAGGGTGTCCTGGTGCCAAGTGCACATATGAACATCCTTATGCTTGAACATGGTGTTTGTTATGGACAATCTGTGAAGAGGACAGCAGTCCAGTAACAGAACACCGCCGGGTTCAGATCAGGGGCCGCTCTCCCAATCACGCCTCCAAGTCTCACTGTCATTGCCGATGTGAGCGTTGAAGTCCCCCAGTAGAACAAAGGAATCCCCAGAAGGCACCTCCAGCACCCCTCCAGGGAATCCAAGAAGGGTGGAAACTCTGAGCTGTTGTTTGGTGCATAAGCACAAACAACAGTCAGGTTCCGCCCCCACCCGGCGAAGGGAGGCTACCCTCTGCTCACCGGGTGAACCCCAACGACAGGCCTCGAGCCGGGGAGACAAGAACTGCCACCCCCGCCCGGGCGCCTCACCATCTGCAACTCCAGAGAAGAAGAGAGTCCAACCCTTCTCAAGAGGACTGGTTCCAGAGCCCACGCTATGTGTCGAGGTGAGTCCGACTATATCTAGTTGGAAACGCTCAACCTCGCACACAAGCTCCGGCTCCTTCCCCGAGCAGAGAGGTGACATTCCACGCCCCTAGAGCCAGACGCTGCAGCCGAGGATCGGACCGCCAGGGTCCCCGCTGCCACTGCCCAGCTCGCATGGCACCCGACCACCACGGCCCCTCTCACAGGTGGTGGGTCTATGCAAGGGGTCCCACGCTCTCCTTCGGCTGGGCCCGCCGGGCCCCGTGGGCATAGGCCCGCCACCAGGCGCCGCCTGCAGCCCCACCCGCAGGCCTGGCTCCAGGGGGGGGCCCGGTACCCCACTTCCGGGCAAGGGAAACGTGGATCCATTGGTCTTCTTCTTCATAGTGGTCCTTGGAGCCACGCTTTGTCTGGCCCCTCCCCCAGGACCTGTTTGCCTTGGGTGACCCTACCAGGCATAAAGCCCCGACAACATAGCTCCTGGAGTCATTGACGAACCCTCCCACCACGATAAGGTGGTGGCTCAGGGGAGGGAAGTTCTTTGAATATTGTGTCTGCATTTTTAAACTGCATTCTGTATACAAAAGCTCATTCTCAGATTTTTATTCACATAGATGCTTGCTGTATACAGTGATGCATCCTCAATTCAAGGTATGCTGGGAGTAAGTCAGTAAAAGAAAAATGTTAACAAGTTCCAACAGAAAATGTGAACCTAAATCCAGCAGTGGTAAATATTGCAGTATCTAGGCTGAAACAGATTGCATTTGGTTCATTCGTGGCAGTGGAGCCCTATACTTGAGTGTATGTAAATATTGTTACTTCATTTTTCTGCCTGTTACGCCTTTGTAAGTTCATAGTAATTGAAGAGCGAGAACTTTACAATCGTTGAACAAATTCTGTTTTTGGTTAAGCTGAGGTAATTCATTCTAAGGTAGGATGTGAGCAGAAGGCGAGCTGGTTGATTTTAGACTGATGCAGACCTGTTTTATTGAAGCAAAGAACGACTTACAAAGCTCCACAGACTATGTGAGATATCTATTGTTTTTCCTGTTGCTTCTTCACAAAAATGTAAGACAGCCTCCTGGTGATTCACCCATAGAAACATTTTAATGCCAAGCATTCACTGAAGGATTTGTGAGTTTTTCCTTGCTCATACTCAACTTTTGAGTTAAACAGTCCACCTCAACCTTCCACTACCTTATTCATGCTCCACACCATTATTTGTGGCTTCTTATATCTTGCTCGACTATCACACTTACTTGTTTATCACACCTCCCTCGATCTGTCCTTTTTTCTTGAAATGCATGCCCTGCCTCCTCTTCTTCCATCTCTCCTGTCTCTCTTTCTTCTCCCTCTCTCTGTCCAGGGACTTCAAGTTCCTTTTCAAGCTCCATCCTGTGCTCTCTTTCTTCCTGTTCATTCTCCTCTTCTATCTGTTCTTCTTCTTCTGCTACTTCCCCTTCTTGCCCTGCCACTACCTGTTTGTCCTCCTCTGTCCTCTCCTGTCTTTGCTCCCTCTCAGGATTCCAAGCTTTTAAAACAAAGTAAATTAAACATCCCAGGTATACTTTGTTATCCAACAAAAAGTAACTTACAAAACTATTAACACATGATAAAATATTTAAATGTATTTAAAATGTACTTTACAAATACATTCATTAAACTGACAATGTTCAAAGACTAGTACTTACCCTCTAACAAACCTTCAAATAAAAGGGTCATTTTCTCAAAGATGGCATGGACTGCAACAGGAACATCAAATGGAAACTGCAGCTGGGCAGTCCATTTTTGTTCCCCGGCTTTGTATTTACCCATGAGTAGGAGGGGGGCAAACCCAAGGGCCTTGAGTTTCTCAAGCTAGACCACAGAAAATATTATTAGTGTACAGACAGAATTTAATTTCAGACTAAAGCAGGAAGAAGACAGTATGAATCATGCACAAAGAAAAAATGTTTTGGGATCAACCCGCAAATGCTTAAAAATAAATTCATGATTCATTTCATAAAGTAACTGAAAGGGATTAGAGTACATACAATTGACATATTGTAAACAATGCTCATTTTAGCCAAGGTAATCTGTGTATAGATGAATATTTTTCCAGTGATTTTTTTCCTATTTACTGAATTCAACAGATGCAAAATATTAAAACAGTCAGCTGCTGGATTACTCAAAGGTTAACTGAACCAGGTGAATTAGCTGAGCCACAGTACGTCTTGGTACATTCCTGTAACAAGTAAACATGCCAATGGTATGTCAATATGTCTTTAAAGATACAATTAAGTCTTTCTGAATAATCTTCTTTGGAAATCAAATCTGTGGTACAGTCTGAGGTGCTTTGTATAGTCAGTGTTTTACAAACAGTAGATGGCAATGGGCTTTGGCCCTACTTTGGGGAAGAATAGAGGAGTACTGACAGGAAGCAATGCTATGTACGGAAGCTATGCCGAAACTTTTTAGCAGTCAGTTTAGTCAGGTGAAGATTCAACTGAAATGTATTACTGTAACACACACATGCTCCTCCTTTTTAAATTTTAGTAAAATTATTTCATCATTACATTCCCATACAGACAGTGGAAACATGTTCTTTTTAAAGGGTTTATCATTTTGCTATCTAATTACAATTACTCAGTTTGCATAAATATGTACATAAGTGTATGTGTCAGAACTCCAACACTGTTGCTGCATCAACTTTGCTGTAAATTTACAGTGTAGACTGACTCTCAAGTCGAGCTCTATACCTCTGGTATCACCAGACTAGTTTACAGTGTGACTCTGGGAAGCTTGGCTGTGAGTTTAGCCCTACTGGGGCTCACAGAATGAACAAACGTGCATTGTGTCCTACGCTGATACAATGATTGTGTAAATGCTAAATGTAAAGGATAAATTCACAGTATTGTATTACATTATATAGTTGTATTATTATATATTATAATATATTGAATTATTATACATTACTATAGTTGTTAATGTAGATATTAGCATGATCTCCATATCCATGATCGATACATCTACAGTATCTATATGTAATTACCAACATAGGCATGTGGTCCCTCTTGAAAATGGGATGTCACATCTCAAGAGGCCTTTAATACATTTATACTTAACGGAGACAAATATGGTTGGGATGCACTTGTGGTCTGGGCACCCATGAGTTCGTCACTACCATAAATTCTTATTTTCTGTAAGAATATCTAAGATTATACTTCTAGAAAATGATCACCACAACCATTCAGACATGAGGACCCTCCTGAAAACCAGATGTAGCATCTCAAGAGGCTAACCTCTAATAAATCAGACGACAGGTCTATGGTTCATGAACCTGTCCCTGACTTTACTTCTTATTCTAGTCCACTTGTCTCCTTTTACCTCCCTTCTTTTTGCCCTCACACCAACACAGCATGGTGTGGATTTGCTGTTCATCATGAGACTGGGATCCACATTCAAGATTTCCTGCTGCTTAACAGAAGGTTTCATATGTATCTATACATATATGTGTATCCATAACATGAAGAGCTTTATGCTCTATTGTAAAGTGTCTTGAGATAACACTTGTTATGAATTGGCACTATACAAATAAAGATTGATTGATTGATTTATTGACATTATGGCAACAACCTTAAATTGTCAATTATCATCTAATAAAATCTAGTTCTCTAACAATATTGAAAGTCATACAGTTCAATGTCAATAATTTTGACAGATCAGATGCTGTTACTTACCAATAAAGCAGAGTTGTCAAAGACTTTGCTCTGATTCCTTGATTTTTTCATTTTTGTGGCCCACTCATCGGCACATGCACGAAATTTGCCCATGCGGGCTGTTTGACGGGCTTTAAGGGCCAACAGCTTTCCACACTAAGACAGTTCAGAAAGGGAAATGCAAGCTTAAATATTAGAGTTGCCATCTACAAGACATGGATAAGATTTTATTCGAATTCAACATAATTTATGATAAATATCATGGAAATATATGTCTAGGATTAAATGTATTAAACATCTCCACTGGTGGCTTGATAATGGCAAAAACAATAAACATGGTTATTTTGGTCAGGACTCAGTTATTCAACATGATTTCTCATAGACTTAGGAAACATCATGCATTACTTGAAATTTAATTACAATAATGTCATTTTAAATAGTGAATTTTCTTAAAATTTAAATACAATTCAAATAAAAACCTACATTAAAAATATGGAAATGAATGACACTAGACAAAACAAGAGTAACCTTGCAAAACAAATGAGGCAAATTGAAGTGTATGCTATAGAAATAAAGTGTAAAGTATAATGTGTTTTATCACGATTTACATAATTTTTGGAAAGCAAAATTGTAATTGAGAATAAAATTTGATCAATCGGCCAGATCTCATGTACAATCAAGCCATTTAGATGTTTCTAGAAAGTAGAGATTGTACTTAACTCTATAAAGCAAAACGTATATAACATACTTGGGTTTTGCAAGTATGCAAAATGCAAAATGAACACTAACTATTAATTATCAACAGACCAGTAAGGGCATTAAGTCTGCGTTATCCAAAACAAATCCTAAAAAAGTCAGTGTTTTCATTAACATTCAGTATGTTTTACTTATGTTTTCGGAAAAAAAATCTAAGTTTTTATTTTAAGTAAAATAGTGGCATGTTCTAAATCAAAATGTAAATTAATTATTGCCACACTTGATTAATACAGAATCAAGAAACAAAAGTCTGTTTAAATACTGTGTAATTTAAATAAACTGTCCCAATCTTAATGAGTCAAATAGGCTATAATAGGCAATTGATGTTCTACAAATAAATTATTTTAGATGCTGACCAAGCTGACCATTAAATTAATGAAAAGAGATGTTAAAAGGAGAATAATGCCATGGATTATAACACATTTTTACCTTGGTGCATCTTCTGTTTGCACAGTTTAGCTTCTCCGTGCAGTGGGGGCACTGGCGAAAGGTGGAACCAGGCATTCTTTCTGCGAAAACGAAAACCATAGTTATTTGCAGTGCAATATCTTTATGTATTTGCAATTGATGCAGCATATCTTACATAGGCTTCTACCTCAAAAAATTAACTATCTCACCTAGAAAATGACCTGAGTCAAGCCCAAACAAGCAGCAAATACAGGTAATGTTGCAGCCATTTAAAATCACCAGCCCACTGAGAACAGAATCCCTTGCAAATTCAAACTGATTTTATCTTTTAAGTCTTATTGTCTATGTTTTTTTATTGTGAGTCTGAATCAAAGTTTTTTTAACCAGCATCTTTTCACTGTCAAGGGTGTTCCATAATTATTTATCAATGATAAAGATACATACATTCCAGCAATGTAAAGAACTTTGAGTTACAATGTCTTATATGACAGGTGCTATTAAAAAAAGTTTATTATTACATCCATCCCTTCTCTCCAACCCAGTCTCCCATGTAAACCACACATCACAACCACCACCACAACAAAGAAACACAAATTCAAATCTAGTTTGGAATTGCAAATGAAAAACAGTAACATTAATGATTGTAATTAAATGTCTGTTCACGAAGGTTACCGCTGCTATCATCACTGATCAGCCAAGTTTTACTCATAGACGTTTTTTTTTGGTTTTGCCATAAAAAACACCAACTATCTACTGTCAAAAAACTTCGAATAACATGGGTCTGTTGATGGCCATAGTGTGCCAGCCTTGCAATGGTAGGCTCAATCCCAAATTGCCCCCTACACACTCTCCCTACCCACTACCACTTAGTTTGCGCCTCTGCCATATTAAAGAGACAGTTCAGTATTTTTGAAGTGGGGTTGTATGAGCTCCATATGGTCACTGAGAACATTAGATACAGTAGAAAGTTCTCTCTTCTCCACCAGAAAGCCACCGTCTGTAAGAGTTAGTGACGAAGAAAAGACGCTAATGGAAAAGTACCGGCACCATAACATGTGAGCACATTATTTAACATCTCCACTATGGTTCATCATCATTTCTTTGATTGGAATTGTCAGATGGTTATCGTATTGAAAGACATGTGGTATCACTTAAATAATGTGAAGTAGGCTACAACGTAGCCCCTGTTCTATGGATCACTATCGTTGCTGGAGTGCAAGAGCCAACAGTGAGACACAGGGCATCTTTCTGTTGTAATGGCTATGAGGTTTTCCGCTTTTCCGTGAAGTGAAGAGGGCCTCCCATCCCTGCACGTCGGCTGAATCCCAAACAGCCCCCTACACACTACGCCTTCACTAACGAGTGTCACTCCAAAATTAAGTCACACTCGTAGATATGGAGGGCACTTCCAATGAAAGGGGAGGGTATGTAAATATGACGGGCAGGAGTGGGAGGCCCTCTTCACTTCACCGGAAAACAGAAAAAATTGTGGCCATAGCAACAGAAAGACACCCAGTGTATTGCTGTTGGCAGTTACGCTGTGGCAATAACTGTGACGCCCTCGGACAGGAGTTTTGGACTACAAATTATTTAAGTGATTCCACATGTCTTTCAATCCGATTACCATCTGACAATTCCAATTAAAGAAATGAACAAATTCTGCCAATTGTGCTCACATTGGTGCCAGGGCTGCACAATCATATCAAACGTAAGCATAGAGTAAGATTTGCTTGTTTCGTTTAAATCTTTTAAAATCTTTTGTGATTTCTTTTGTCAGTGTGACAAAGATGTGGGGAACATATGGACACATGCAGCACTTACAATTATGTTGTTTCCTCTCCCATTTAGACGTTACACTCCCTGCAAATGTCGTTGAAAGCCTGCATCGATGCAGACTCGCTGTTTAATGGCTGAACGGTCCACTCCCCCTCCACACTACGTGGTTTGGGATAGCCCTTAATATGGCAGACCCTCTGCAAGAACGCGCAAACGGAGGGGTAGTGGGTAGGGAGAGTGTGTAGTGGGCGGTTTGGGATTGGGCCATCATATTCACATACCTTCCCCCTTCAGTGATAGTGCCCTCCATAGCAACGTGTGACTTAATTTTGGAGTGACACTCATTAGTGAAGGGGTAGTGTGTAGAGGGTGGTTTGGGATTCAATTGGAGCATGATGACACAGAAATCGACTGTAGACTGAGTTTTTGCTGATCATTTAGATGATCATGTAGATTTCAGTATTTTGTTTCATCCAAAAATGTGTGACCAAAGTATTCAGTATTCAAAAGAACATCCATCTTGTGTAATTTCTATTACTAACTGCAATACTTATTTATAGTTAGTATATGTAAATTCTTGCAATTAGGGTGATATTGTGGCAATTACTTTTTTTTAAACAGTTATATGTTTATATGTTTATTGTGTCATTTAATCGTCCAATAGCGTTTAAACAAATTTATAGCCAAAATAACATTTTACCTAATATGAGTAACAGAAGTAACGCAGTACAGACTTATAAATGCATCATGTTATTAAACATATATCAGTCTATCAAACATAGCATTGTCTGTCCGTGTTGCCGTAGATATGTGACGCCATCAGCAGGTGCAGGTCGGGGACAGATCTGGTGTACCGGTGTTTCAGCAGATTTCAGAACAGCTTGTACCCTTGAAATCTGCATTTGGAAATGCTACTTGGCTATGAAAAACTGACCTGAGAAAAGCTAATGTTCACCAAAGATAGTCGATGAGCTGCCAGATTTTAACGGGCATAAAAACAAATGACGATTATTCTGTTAACTAATGTCAAAGCTGGCCATAATATAGTTGATGTTTTTGGCTGTCAATCGCAAATATAGGCTGTGTAAAGATTCGCACATTTTGCGGGAACCACCAAGGTTACCTTGCCCGGTGTTTTAGCAGATCCCAGAACAGTTTCTAGCTCCCACACATAACGCTGCCTTTGCCGCACAAACTGACCTGAGAACAGCTAAACTTTGACAGCATTAGCTCGTATAACGGGCTACTTTAGCCGACATAAAACTGAGAGATATGTTCTTGATTTATTCTTTTAAGGGCAAGTAACGGCAGAGATGATGTTAAGACTGTCGATCGCAAATGTATAGGCAGGCTGTGTAAAGATTAGCACATTTATGCGGGAACCACCAAGGTTTAGCCTGCCCGGTGTTTTAGCGGATCCCAGATGCCAGCATTGGCTCGTATAACGGGCTTCTTTAACCGCATAAAACTGAGAGATATGTTCTTGATTTACTATTTTCAGGGCTAGGAATTGTAAAGACGATGTAGTCTTTTGGATCATTAATAGCACAAATGTAAGCAGTCTGAGTAAACATTTAAACGCTTTTTTCCTTACCTCTTGTGGATTCTCTAACGCTCGATGGGCTTGTCTCTCTGAAAGTACGAGCCTCCGATCACGTGAACGTGAACGCGTGCATATAAGACGACCGGTCTCCATAGGTGTCATTGGAGCATTATGCGATCAACTGCACGCGAAATTTGACTTTTGGCGATACATTCCACGATTTTGAAAGTGTAAAACCGTGCAATATGTACGTCGTTGAGTGAGAGTGGGTTGCAACCTAAAATCTATCTTGGAAAAAAACAGTAAATCAGAACAATTGGACACATCTATTTTCTTATCTAGAATTTGTCCTCCAAAACTTTTCATGTTTACCTTTAAAGCAACATCTTCTTCACAAAATTATCTCCAAACTTTACATTCCATTTAATTGTTAAATAACAGGAATTGTTATCTTCATTCTTAAAACAGATCTGTACTTCACAAATAGTTTTAACAATATACTTTAAAGTAGGGATGGGAATCAAAAACCAATTCCAGTTGAGAATCGTTAACAGCTCCATTAAAGTCATCATGAGTCTTTTGCTAATTCCCTTATCAATTCCTTCCACTGACAGAGTTCAGAAGTGCCAGAATTGTGGCTTCATTTTTCACAAAAGGCGCCTGCTGCACAACCTTAAGTGAGTGGAAACACCAGCAGCTTGCCAAAGTTGTCTATTCTGTGACGTGTGTTTGACATTGTTGACACTGAAAATCTACAGGCCAACATTTGTTCACGGAATATCTGCAGGAATCAATCAGGGAATTGTTAAAGAATTGGATCGATTAGCAGGATTGTCAAGAGCACTTGTATCAATAAAATCTTATCACTTCCCATCCCTTATTTAAAGACTCTTTATTTGCACAAGGGAGCAGGACCACGCCACAAACCACACCTCCAATCAGCTGACTAGACTACTTATTCTCGACCATCCCTCATTACTCAGTTTGTCCCTGACTCTTAAACCCACACTTCTCTTTCAATATGTTTTTCCTTTTCTCCACTCAGCTCCTTGCCCACCTAATCCTAGGTGGGGGTCAGTGTTGTGTGTAACACGTTAGAAAGTAACGCGTTACAGTAACAAAACTACTTTTTCAGGTAAAAGTGAAGTAACGCTACTGTTGAAAATTTGGTAACTAAACGTAGTTCCTTTTTTAATGCAGTGCGACGTTACATTTCCTCGACAGACCTGACACTGAAGCTCCTTCTCAGCTGCTCGACAGACACGAACAGCGCTATAAGTCCGCTGCTATAAGCGTCTAAACGCTGAAAATCTCGTGAGTCACGGCCGCAGGTCGTGTTTTTTTTGGGCTTGTTTCTAGACGTGATGTTGCTTCTTGGGGCTCTTAAGTCCGTGTGTATCCCCCTGAATATCTTCCAGCTCCTAACATAAAGGAAAACACGACTGCGGTAGGCAGTTTGTCCACTTCCTGATTTCCTGTGTGAAGAATAATGTGACCTTTGTACATATTTTATGTATTCAATTTTTGTACATATTGTATATAATCTTTTCATGTATTTTACTCTTTTGTAATGTAATCATGCTTGTAATCATTGTCTAGCTTATGCTCCTACACATACACGACCCTCACCCACATACTTTAGACATATCCTAAGCACATGCCATATATGCTGATTCACTAAAACTCCGTATCTGACCTCGTATGGAGGCTGTCTTTCCACCCCTTATCTGTTTAGGGACATCTTCCATACCAGGTCAGTCCGTCTCGTTCCAAGACACTGAGATACGGAAGTCAACACACACACACACCTTCCTTGACACTCTCATAAAAGAGAGAAAACATAACACCTCTTCAGTGCAACATCCAGCTTCCTGTTGAAATGTTGTATCTCCAGCGCTGTTAATTAAATCCCATCTTTTTGCCTTCAGCTGTCTCATCGTTCTTGATTTTTGAGTTATGTCAGGGGTTTTGGTACGAACCGTAAAAGTTATACCGAGCTTTTAGAATTGCGAATGGACAAAATCCTGACATATTATATGCAAGCCCCCAAACACACTCACGCACATGGCGCATGCTCCAGAGCCAAAGTTGCCAGGTCTGCTTGTTATAAGCGACGGTCTTTTCTTGAATAGATACTTAGCACTGTGATATTGAAATGTAATGTAGACGAAAATCAACACACTTTGTGTAGACTTCTCTTTTTAAAAAGTAGTATATCACATTAGGAAAGGAAATAGCTGGAGGTTGCTTATTTTGGGCTTATTTTTATTGACCAGGTTGCTTATTTGAGAAGCAACATGTGGAAACACTGGGCAGGAGCTCTCATTCCACAGGGTATGTGACATTTTGTAAAATAAAGAGCACAAAAAACTGTTATGTTCTCTGTAGTAGAACTTTTTGTAGGCCTTCACATTTAGGAATAGATATGGGGTTCTGTCCATGACCAAGCCATGTAAAAGTAACGGAAAAGTAACTTGAGAAGTTATTCTTCATAGAGGGTAACTAAGTAAAGTAAAGAGTTACTTTTTTCAGATGTAACGAGTAACGAGCAAACACTACTTTCTAAAAGTAACTTCCCCAACACTGGTGGGGGTCAAGATCAGGTTGGGCAGAACACGATGAGACGGTACCCCCACACGCCGAGTCTCCCTCTGCCAAGCTTCTGACGTTCTTCCAGACGGTGCTCCTCTCAACATGCTGTATCTCATGTCACACGTTCATCATCGTCATTCCTCAGATTCTTATACATTCATTAAACCTTCAAACACACACATTTGTGGTGTGGTCCTTGCTAGTGAAATTGTCTTTGGGACAGGGTGTTGTGAAGCCAAGCTTGTCCACCCTGTTAAAGTGAAATATCAAGAAAAGCAGAATGTCCTGTAGCTTGTATCAGAGAAATAAGCTATTTTCCCATAGCTGGGGCAGTGGTTGATGGTGCCAGGGCCTGTCCGTTTGTAGGACGCCCTGAACACTGCATCTCTGGGGACCACTGCTGCTCCGAGATCCCCTTCAGTTTAGCCTGGGACTGTGACAGACCCAGTTTCCGTGTGTGGCCACGTGGAGGCACTGCAGGGGTCTTGGTGGTGGAGAGGCTGTGGACAGTTGGAGAAGATGTGAACCATCTCCTCCTTTGTTCACCCTGTTAGAAGACAGAGCAGCAGCAGTGAGCGCAGTGACCAGCAGGAAGTACAAAACACTGAGGCAGCAGCACAAACCACCAGGTCACTACGGCACAAACCGCTGCACCAGACTCTCCACACACCCTGTGTGCATGCACACCCACACACCCCATTCACACCCCATTCACACACATTCACACACATTCACACACATTCACTCACATTCACACACATTCACACACATTGACTCACATTCACACACATTCACTCTCACATTCACGCACATTCACTCTCACATTCACACCCCATTCACACACATTCACACACATTTACACACATTGACTCACATTCACACACATTGACTCACATTCAAACACATTCATTCGCACATTCACGCACATCCATTCGTACATTTACACACATTCATTCGCACATTCACACACATTCATTCCTACATTTACACCCATTCATTCGCACATTTACACACAATCATTCGCACATTCACACACATTTATACACATTCACACATTCATTCGCACATTTACTCACATTTACAGACATTCACACACATTCACTCGCACATTTACACAGATTCGCTCTAACATTCATAAACATTTACTCTTTCCATTTTTTATTTCTATTTTGGGACATTGAGACATTACAGCACTTCACAAAACAACATATAACATCTATTTTTTTGTGTTTTTTTCTATTTTTTGGACATAAAGACAAAACATCACAACACAAAACAACATATAACATCTATTTTTTTGTGTTTTTTTCTATTTTTTGGACATAAAGACAAAACATCACAACACAGAACAACATATAACATCTATTTTTTTGTTTTTTTTCTATTTTTTGGACATAAAGACAAAACATCACAACACAGAACAACATATAACGGTGTTTTTTTTTTTTTTCTATTTTTTGGACATAAAGACAAAACATCACAACACAAGACAACATATAACATCTATTTTTTTTGTGTTTTTTTATATTTTTTTGGACATAAAGACAAAACATCACAACAAAGAACAACAAGTAACATCTTTTTTGGGATTTTTTCTATTTTTTCGGACATAAAAACAAAACCCTTTACCACCCCATCTCATCGGAGGACCTGACTCTCTCTCTCCTGTTTCTTCTTCTCCTTCTGCTTTCTTTTCCATTCCAGCCTCCGCTGCCTCTTCTTCTCAATCATTTCCTGCTTCTTGCCCTCCTCCTGCTCCTGCTTCTCAATCGTCTCCTGCCTCTTACTCTCCTCCTGCTCCTGCTTCCCAATCATCTCCTGCTTCTTACTCTCCTCCTGCTCCTGCTTCCCAATCATCTCCTGCTTCTTGCTCTCCTCCTGCTCCTGCTTCTCAATCATATCCTGCCTCTCTCTCTCCTGCTTCTTCCTCTCCTTCTGCTTTCTTTTCCATTCCAGCCTCCGCTGCCTCTTCTTCTCAATCATCTCCTGTCTCTTACTCTCCTCCTGCTCCTGCCTCTCAATCATCTCCTGCCTATTACTCTCCTCCTGCTCCTGCTTCTCAATCATCTCCTGCCTATTACTCTCCTCCTGCTCCTGCCTCTCAATCATCTCACACCTCTTACCCTCCTCCTGCTTCTCAATCATTTCCTGCCTCTTACTCTCCTGCTCCTGCTTCTCCATCATGTCCTGCCTCTTACTCTCCTTCTCCTCCTGCTTCTCAATCATCTCCTGCCTATTACTGTCCTCCTGCTCCTGCTTCTCAGTCGTCTCCTGCCTCTTACCCTCCTCCTGCTCCTGCTTCTCAATCATCTCCTGCCTTTCACTCTCCTTCTGCTCCTGCTTCTCAATCATCTCCTCCGCCTCTCTCTCCTGCCCCTGCTTCTCAAACATCTCCTGCCTCTCACTCTCCTCCTGGTCCTGCTTCTCAATCATCTCATGTCTCCTACTCTCCTCCTGCTCCTGCTTCTCAATCATCTCCTGCCTCTTACTCTCCTCCTGCTCCTGCCTCTCAATCATCTCCTGCCTTTTATTCTCCTCCTGCTCCTGCCTCTCAATCATCTCCTGCCTTTTATTCTCCTCCTGCTCCTGCTTTTCAATCATCTCCTGCCTTTTACTCTCCTCCTGCTCCTCTATCATCTCCTGCCTCTTACTCTCCTCCTGCTCCTGCCTCTCAATCAGCTCCTGCCTCTACCCTCCTGTTTCTTCTTCTCCTTCTGTTTTCTTTTCCATTCCAGCCTCCGCTGCCTCTTCTTCTCAATCATCTCCTGTCTCTTACTCTCCTCCTGCTCCTGCTTCTCAATCGTCTCCTGCCTATTACTCTCCTCCTGCTCCTGCTCCTCAATCATCTCCTGCCTCTTACTCTCCTCCTGCTCCTGTTCCTCAATCATCTCCTGCCTCTCACTCTCCTCCTGCTCCTGCTCCTCAATCATCTCCTGCCTCTTACTCTCCTCCTGCTCCTGCTCCTCAATCATCTCCTGCCTCTTACTCTCCTCCTGCTCCTGCTTCTCCATCATCTGCAGCCTCTCACTCTCCTCCTGCTCCTGTTCCTCAATCATCTCCTGCCTCTCACTCTCCTCCTGCTCCTGCATCATCTCCTGCCTCTCACTCTCCTCCTGCTCCTGCTCCTCAATCATCTCCTGCCTCTTACTCTCCTCCTGCTCCTGCTTCGCAATCATCTCCGGCCCCACTCTCTCCTCTTGCTCAATTCTCTGCTCCACCAGCCGTCTCCCACCTTCCATATCCTTCACCTGTATCCCCTGCTCCTGTCTCTCCTCCTCTCCTCCTCACCAACATTCCAACCTGTTGGTTTAACATCTCCTCCTCTCTCCCTCTCTCCCTCTCCAAAACCTCCTCCTCCACTCTCTCCCTCTCCACCTGCTCCTTTCTGTAGATCTCCTCCCTCCCCTTCGTGCAACAACTCATGCATCTCAATATACCTGGCAGCCTCAGTCTCCTTCTCCTTCCTTTCTCCTCACCCTTCATCCATCCTTGCTCCTTCTTGTTTTTCCCTTCAATACTTACCCATCTGTCCTCCTCCTCCTCTTTCCCTCTCTCGCTCTCCAACACCTCCTTCTCCACTCTCTGCTTCTCCTCCTGCTCCTTTCTAGAGATCTCCTCCCCCCTCTTCTTGCTCCAACACATCGGTCTCAATCTAATTGACTGCTTCTGTCTCCTTCTCCTTCCTTTCTCCTCACCCTTCATCCATCCTTGCTCCTCCCTGCTCCTCCCCTGGTTATTTTCCCATCTGTCCTCCTCCTCCACTCTCCAATTCTCCTCCTGCCCTTTTCTGGAGATCTCCCCCCTCCTGCTCCTGCTCCTGCTCCTGTATCTCACTGACTGCTTCAGTCCCATTATCCTCCCTCACTCTTTCTTCTTCCTCTCCTGGATACTTACCTCCTCGTCCTCCTTTCTCCTCGTCCTCCTCCTCCTTCTCCTCCTCCTTTTCCTTCTCCTCCTCCTTTTCCTTCTCCTCCTCCTTCCTCCTCTCTCCCTCACTCTCTCTCTTCTTCGTTGGTGTTGGTCCTGGATCCGATGCTATCTTGTCTCTCCTTGTTTGTGATTCTCTCTGGCTTTAGTTTTCTGTAAGATCAAACCAGAACAATGTCAGTAACACTTTCAAAACACACTCAACTAAAAGTTCACTCATATTTTCCTCAGAGTCCAGCAGTAAGACTTCCTCCTCATCATGGAGGTCAATGTCTGAGTTTATAAGATCATGTCAGTGCAGCTCTACAGTTTAAAACAGGGAGGACATTGGCCAGGACAACTTGACAATCTGTCATCTTTCATAGAGCACCACTCATGAATGAAGATTCATTGATCCTCACAGAGTCAAGAAACAGAGATGACTAAAAAACATCTCAAATACTTTGCAAGGAGCAAAGAAATAAACAACAGGAAGATATCAGCATGTAATTGAGGTTGGTTGAAATAACCATTTGACATTCATTCAAAGTGACGCCTGAAATTAACCAGAAGAGACAACGAGCAAAAATTATGTCACAGATTATGAAAGAAAAAAAGGTGGAAAGGAAATTTCCTGTATGATTTAATGTAATGTGATGACCAGGCAGAAAAGTTGTTAGTGATAAGCAACGTCTCTTAAAAACTGATAGATCGGATAATTGTCATTCCTTCACTGACACACATTTCAACCTGACAGGTCACAAGTTCAAGAGAAGACAAACATATTAAATGGGATAACACAAAAGTAAGAATTCAATCTACTATAATTAAAATACAAAACCCTTCAAACTCTTAGTTTAAAAGCAGAATCTCCAGCTTCATAACTAAATTTACACAGAAATTGATGGAGTGGGTTTGAGCTCATTTATCTGTGAAGAAGTTTTGCTGCTCCATGTGTGATCCACTGAAAAGTCATTTGAACTTTCAGACCACTGTATTCAATCCAAACACACTAAAATAAAAACATAGAGATATTTTATTGTGCCACAGCGCAGTGCTGTGGATTTACAGAGGCTCTGTTACATCCTCTGATGAACAACATAGGTACCCTCCGTTTAATGCACAACATGGGTCAGAAATGAGCCGCATTCATTTCAATGGCTATTTAACGCTGGCTAAGTTTATCTTTGTTTCATCTTTTTTAAATCAATTCATCTTATGATTAGTTATTACAAGTCATTTTTGGGTATCCGGTTTTTGATTACCACATATCCTTATTTTCTTTTTTCCCTTTTGATGCTATAAAGAGAACCAGTTTTGGTATTATATGTCAAATATCCACAAATGGGTCAATAATGACTCAAGTGTAATTTATAATTTACATCTTGTAATCATAATTTGTTTCTAGTTATTTCTTTAGCAGTGAGTGGGGTAAAACACTTGTGTGCTGTTCTGTACTTTTAATTGATAACTGAAAACTGCTGAATTCTGTTCTGACTTTACTTCAACTAAAATCAATAATACAGAAAGCTGTTTAGATATGAAATAGATATTGGCAATATCAGCTGTAGTTAAGCTCGACTGTTACTTGAATTTTCAGTACAGGTTCTCAATTTAGGTCAACTAGTGCGCCAGTAGACTTTACTACTGAAGCAAAATGTGTCACTATTATGACTAGTAGATCAAAAACAGCCACTAGTAAAACTAGTAGACTGTTCAGGTCTATTTTGGTAACTTCAAAATGTTCACTAGTACTAAAAGTAAGCCTTGAATGCTACTAGGGAGTGGAAAGGCTAATTTAAGCTTCCCACTGGCTATTCAAAGTATTACAGCTCATCAGGGTGCTGGATTTGCTTTTAATCCATCAAACCTTATTTGCATTTGTTCTACACATACTACTAGTTCATCTTTTGGCTTTACTAGTACTACTGGTAGACTGAAAAAGTATGCTAGCACTACCAGTGAGATATTTTGAGTTTACAACTAGTACTAAACAAATATTTTTTTTTTCTAGTAAAGGTTTTTGGCCCACTCGTGTGCGAGTTTGCCTTACTAATGAAGCAAAAGTAAATTTATCTCTGATAGTTGTCATTTACTCACTGACACATTTCAACCTGACAGGTCATAAATTCAAGGGTAGACAAACGTATAAATGGGATAACACAAAAGTAAGAATTCAATCTACCTGCTAAAGTTCAAGCGACAACAAAACACTTAAAGCTCTTTGTTTAAAAGCAGAATCTGCAGCTGTACAACTAAATTCATGTCCACACTAAACTCATGGAGTGTGTGTATCAGTTGTTGTGTAAGTTATGATTGAGTGTGTGTCCTGCTGCTCCATCTGAGATCCACTGATCTGTCATTTTAACTTTCAGACTGCTGGATTCAATCCAAACAAAGTATAGCAGCAGACACACAGCAGCCACAACAACTGACTATCAATAGTTTTTAAACTCCAGTGGAAAAGGCCATACAACCTAACTTCAAATAAAAATATAGAGATATTGTTGCTGCACCACAGCGCAGTGGTACGATGGTGTATTAGGGCCACTTACAGAAATAGAACAAAAAGAATTTAAACTTGAAATTTTCAAGTTTAGAAAGTACAACTTTGCAATAAACTCATATTTTGGTTCAATAACTCATCAAAACAACAATGTAGTTCCAAACCCAATAAATTCAATTCATATAGTTTTTAATACAGTGATGTTTATCAATAGGTAATGACTATAAAAACTGTAATAACTGCACTGTTGTTGACTGCAGAAACACCAATCTCTGCTTAATCATCAAACATCTCTTCCTGTTTATTATACAGCTCTTATTTAAGATGAACAGGTTTTAATGTATTTAATGTCCATTTTTACATTTTTCAGATGTATTTTGGGGGATTTTTTGTGCCTTTGTGGGAGAGAGACAGTAGATCGGCTTTTGAAAGGGGACGAGAGAGTAGGAGAGGACACACTGGTCACAGGCTGGATTGTAACTCGGACCGGCAGAAGCGTGTACATGGGACGGGCCTGGTTGTTAACCACTCCACCAAACCAGCACCCCTCAATTTTTACATTTGGACATATATTCATTAAAAGGTAATACCTATAAAAACTGTGATAGCTTCACTGTTGTTGACTGTAGTGGCACCAAAGCCAACCTGATGATCAGACATCTCTTCTAGTTTATCTTCAACTATTATTTAAGATAAATGGGTTTATATTTAATGTATGTCACTTTTTAAAATATTGACAAATATTCATTCATAGGTCACGACTATAAAAACTGTAATAACTTCACTGTTGCTGACTGTAGAGACACCAAAGCCAGCCTGATGATCAGACATCTCCTCTAGTTTATAGTACAGCTCTACACTATAAATATGTTTAAATTCAATTCTTATGTCTTTTAATGTAGTAAAGTATGTTTATCAACAGGTAATGATGACTATAAAAACTGTAATAAATGTTGTTGACTGAAGTGACACCAAAGTCAGCCTGATGATCAGACATCTCTTCTAGTTTATAATACAGCTCTACCAAGATAAATATGTTTAAATTCAATTCATATGGCTCTTAATATAGTATGATGACTATAAAAACTGTAATAAATGTTGTTGACTGTAGTGACAGCAAACTCATATATATATATATATATATATATATATATATATATATATATATATATATATATATATATGTGTGTGTGTGTGTGTGTGTGTACACACACATCAATATTTGAAAAAAATACTAATATAGAAATATCTGTCATTTATATACAAATAAAAATAAAGTATAAATTAATTATAAACCTATTGATAAACATACTTCACTGTATTAAAAAGCCAAATGAATTTTATTTAAACATATTTATCTTGGTACAGCTGTATTATGATCTAGAAGAGATGTTTGATCATCAGGCTGACTTTGGTGTCTCTACAGCCAACAACAGTGAAGTTATAACAGTTTTTAAAGTTATTATCCATTAATGAATATATGTCAATATTTTAAAAAAATATATTAATTACATTGAAACATAAATATCTTAAATAAGAGCTGTAGACTAAACTAGAAGAGATGTTTGATAATCAGGCGGGGTTTGGTGTTACTACGGTCAACAACAGTACAGTTATTACAGTTTTTATAGTCATTACCTGTTAGCAAATGTATTTACTTTACTTCACTGGGTCACTCCATGAGAATGGTTCATTTTGAACAGCAACTTCATGTTTTACTTAGATACTTTCTTTCAAGAATTAAAACATAATCACAAATAGTTATCATCTTACCGTTATAAATCAACATAAATTACAGCTTAATGTCATTTTATATTTTTATTACATTATATTTAAAAATGACTTTAGTACCACTACAGTCAACAACAGCAGTTATTACAGTCATTTCCTATCAATGAATATAGGTCAATATTAAAAACATAAATCACATTAAAAACTATTTCTCTAAAGTCAGAGCTGTGGTCTAAACTCCCAGAGCTGTGTGATTATCAGGCTGAGTTTGGTGTCTTTACGCTCAACTTATTGAATTTTCTTTCACACTATTCCTCCGATGGTAAAATGTGGGCTCAGGTTTGGAACTAGGCTGTTTTTAGAGATGAATTATTGATCCCAAATATGAGTTTAATGCAGTTTTTCGAGTTAATAAAGTCACAAGTGGTGTTTATTTACAGAGGCTCCCTTTAATTCACACTCGGTTTAGCTCAAGGCTAGCTTAAAGACAGATGTGAAAAGAGACTAAAGTAAACATTTATCAAGCGTAAAAGTTGAAAATCTGTCAATGACTGTTTCATTTTCACATTAAAAACACTTCAAACTTTATTTTCATACATGGTGTGATCTCTGACTCTCAAAACATGGATCAATCAGGGTACTAAACCTTTCTGTTTCACTCCTTCACTTAATACACGCTAACAAATGTAACTTGGCTACAAAAGAAATGAAGAAGTCTGTGTCCTACACAATTTGATTTAATTACAAACACAAAAGGAACAGAAATGATCATGAACGAGCTTAAGCGAGCTAATGACCCCTGCCTAGCAAGAAAACACAAAAAGAGTGTACTTACCTCCAAGTGTCTTGGTGAAAAGGGAAGAACTTCAGTGGAGCTGGTTTATATAGCCACAGAGGAACAAATATGGTTACTATGCCGATGCTTATAGTTTGTAAGATGCTTGTTGTTGCTATGGTAACAGTGAAGAACTGCTGACTGGACAAAAGATTTAACATTAATGTCCTGCTTCTCTGCACAAAATAACCACACAGAGAAATAAAGTGATCAAATAAAGTCAGAAAAGAAACCCTGACATCAGGAGAACATTTAAACTGAGACTTTCTATCAGAAACAAATCCACATGCTCAGTAAATCTGTCCAGGCAGCAGGAAAAAAAGGCAGCACTTTAGATCACAGCCCGTCTCTGACAGTGAAGATACGCCATGGATACGCTTCAGGTCTATTTTCAGCGCGGCCGCTTCCAAACCTCGTAAATTAAGAGTCATTAAGAAAGCCCCAGACAGGAAGTCAAACCGGAAGTTTCAAAATAAAACACAATGTACGGACTTTTGCACGTAATTTTCCTCAATTAATTGTCATTACGTCGAAACCGGAAGCACGAGCTTCAGGTCAGCAGTCGATCAGAGGGTCCCAGAGACAACACGACACCATGGACGAAGAAAAGTGAATCGTAGAGGTACTGAAATACATAACACTGCATGCATGACACCATAGTCTTTCTACACGGATATAGGCGGACAGAAGTTGAATAATTCACAGGGACCTTAGAGAAGTGAAGTTAGGTGTTGTTTATTGCTTTTCTCAGTCTATAACATGCTTTATGAGCGTGTGACATTCGCTATTCTCATGAGAGCCGTGGCTCTCTGGGGATCAGCCGTCCCCCTCCGGATTGAGCTCCGCTTCCAGTGGGTTTTGAGATTCGGAGCAAGATCGCGGCGCAGCGCTTTCGCGTGCGGTGGAAATTGGGGGTTACAGTGTAAGTCCTGGAGTCTTACATTCATAACTTACCATTAGGCAAACACAGGCAATTGCCTGGGGCCCCAAGATGTCCACGGCCCCTCAAACATCTCACAAAAAAGTATTATTAAAGTTTTCTTTAATTCAGAGAAGTTATTATTATTTTAGTCTTAATTCACATGCTGTAGTATGAAGTAGAGAAGATCAACATCCATATTTTATAATCATTTTGTCAGTCGACCTCATCCATTTGATGTCATTGTCTTTATTTTCAATCATGATATCCTGTAAAATACTTTCATTCATAACTTTTCAAACTATATGACACTTAGTATAAAAAGCTTACGGCCCATGCGCTGGATAATTTTGCATGTGCATGATGAACTTCTTATTTATTTTTGCTGATGTCCCATTTAGATTCAAAATCTTTTTTTGGTCATAAATATTCCCTGGATGTGGAGGACATATAAACATGGGGATGTAACTTGTATCTTAAGCTGTCAGATAACTGTAACAGACTTCAAAAGCAGGATTAATGAACACACTCACCTTCTGTCAAAATTGGACTAAAATGCAAAATTTAAGGAAATTCATTTAGTTTTGTTATGTTACCTGGTCCAAGATTAAAATAATAATAAAAATGTATCAGCATGCTGAAAACCAATGAAATACTGAGTTACTGACGCTGTTTACTTTTTATATTATTATTTAATCTAATTTAATTTTAGTTATTTTTTATTTTTATTTACTACCCTTCCTTTCTTCTTCTTCGGCCCCTTTTTTCCCCTCTTCTTGTCAATACTTCTGACAATTGTCTGTCCATCCATTTTGTCTTTTGTGGTGTGAATGAGTAAGACTGAATGAGTTATCTGAGTAGGGATGGGAACTTTGTCTCTAACATACTGTTTTTTAAGGGGACATTATTTTTCACTGTTAAGGTTTATTACAGTCTGGAGAAGACCCTTGTTTGACATCTGTAATTTCCTTGTTTATCTTTTTTCTCTGCACCCATCCCATAAGTTGGGAAAATTAATGACAATAATTAAAAAATGTATCAGCACAGTACAGGGAAGGGCCCCAATGACTGGGTTTGCCTTGGGCCCCCATATGATTAGATCCGCCCCTGCTTACAGTGTAGTTTCCCGTGTCTTACTGTTGCACGGCAGAAGTAGGCTATTGGTTTTATTTTGTGTTTTTATTCTACATGTCTTTATATTTTGTGTGATTGTTTTTATTGTCTTTATTTATAGCATGGGTTTTAGTATGTTTTTAATTACTTCCTCTGGGACACTCTTAATGTTGATAACCTGCACCTGTAGAGCACTTTATTACCCCCAGAGACTCCCAATGGGGCCAGAGAGCGGAGCGGGTCTGTGGCCAATCAGACGAGAGAGGGGACAATTTAACCTGTGGCACACCTGGAAGTGGGGGAACGCTGGAAGGAGCAGAAACGGGGTGGCACGTGTCGACAGGACGCAAAATAATACATCCATGGACGCAATACGGGGAGCAGCCGAGCACAGCGGAGCAGACAGCCGCCGAGCACCACGGACCAGCCGAGCACCGCAGACCACCCGAGCACAGCGGAGCAGAGTCCAGCTGAGAAGGAAAGTCCAGAGTGTTACGACGCATCCTTCCAACAGCGGCAGAGTGAGGAGCTCTGCCTGCCGCGTAAGTATTCTTCACTGTAGTAGCACTCTGGCTTACGAGGAAGAGGACACTCGGCCTGTATTCTGTTGTGCACCCCCACTGCTGCTGTTTCTTCTTAATTACAGGTGTCCTTGGCTGAGGTCCTGTCTGTCACTGGAGGAGCAAGGGAAGAGGAAGGACCCTAACTGCTGGCTGACGTTTTAATCCTTTTTAATAGACTTTGCATCCTGTAGAGGACAGTTGCCTGCTTCATTTTAAACCCACCTGCTTGTGTTTTAAAAAACAGTTTTTAATTAAATAAGATCTGGTTTTAACAGCAATCTTATTGTCATCTCCTTGGTTTTAACTTGCTGCTCACCTCTTTATTTTAAAGGACCAATTCAGAGGTTTTTGTAAAATAATTTCATTTTAATCTATTTAACCACAATTACATTACCATGAACTTAGGGAAGTGCAGGGTACTTACAGGTAAAGTGTGCACTTTATAATCCAGCCCTGTTCCAGATGTTGACCAGTAGTTACAGGTAAAGTAGAGGGTAGTTACACAGTAAGTAAAGCCAACAAGTGTGCACTTTATAATCCAACCCAGTTCCAGATGTTGACCAGTAGTTACAGGTTAAGTGCTGGGTTGTCGCAGCGAAAGTACTGGACAGTTACAGAGTAAGCAAAGACAAGTGTGATCTTTTATCGGGTTACTTAAAAGGTGAATTACTATGTGAGGTGTTGGTGTGTTTAAAAAAATAAAGATATTTTATACGTCTGCATGTCTTGTCATTATTTTGTGAAACACATACTCATCAATACATTACAGTGTTTAAGTTCATCACTGGTCTACATTATCTGTATCCATGCTGATTCTTAACAGGAAGTGGCACATCAAGGTTTGCACAGCAAAAGCGTATGTCCAGGAAAATTACACAGTCCTGATAAGTTCATGGTAAGACATGGGAAACTACACTGTAAGACTCCAGGACTTACACTTTAAGATGTGAGGGTAACTACCCCATAGATACCGCAAAATGTCATGGTACATGTGTGAGAGTTACCCCAACAGTTGAGGAAACTGCACTGTAAGACGCGGGCTGTAATCCAAAGTGCTACCCCATTTATTATACAACATGTCTGATAAATGGGCCTTGTAAAAATGCTTCAGGGAGAATGTAAAAAAGGCCCATAAAATTGTCAAGTGTACTTGTTAATACAAACAGCCAGTTGTGTAAAAAGTCCTTGAAACCCATACTTGAGTAAAAGTAAAGATATCTTATATAAAATATACTCAACTAAAAGTGAAAGTCACTCATTAAAAAATCACTTAAGTAAAAGTCTTAAAGTAGCTACTATTAAATGTACTTAAGTATTAAAAGTAAAAGTACAAACAAAGAGAACAGCTACAAATAGTTGTTGCTCTCCCAAGCTTTATTAAGTTTAACTCTTCCTCCCTCCCTCAGCTCCCTTCACCTCTTACTCCCTCTCTCCACTCCTCCCTTACGTAAAGTCCACAAACTTGGGGTTCATCTATAGCAGGAGTTGATTTTCAAAATTGCATGAGTTCAGTCGTGCTCTTCGTGGGCTGAATACAAGTCCTGCAATGCCAAACAGTCGTTCACAGGCTGCAGAGGCAGGCAGAGGTGTGTTCAGCTTCGTGCAACAGCACGAACAGTCCGTACGGTCCTCTTCAAAACAAAATGTGAAAATAAGTTTAATTTATATTCACATTTTATTATGTAGCGAGTAACTAAGTTGACAATATAAATGTAACAAAGTAAAAGTATCATTTTTTAATTTTTAATGTAGTGAAGTAAAAGTAAAAGTTGCAAAAAACATATATACTCAAGTAAAGTATAGATACTCCCCAAACATACTTAAGTACTGTAACTAAGTACTATTACTTCGTTCCTTTACACCACTGCAAACAGCATTTAGAAACAGAAAACATTAAAAAGGCGTTCAGAAGCAACCCTTATAAACATCTCTTATAATAAAAGACTCCTATGTCTAAAAGAACTGGTCAAAAAAATCTGATTTTGATTTTCAAACCCTGACAGCAACTGTTTACATTTACCCTTTTACACAATAACAGAAGTGAAGGCTTTGCACACTGACAAGATTTTAAATGATTTAATGTTTATTTCTTTATTTTTGATCAAATGTATTCCAAATATCTGCAAATCGACACATCTACAACTGTGTCTTTAGGGGGTTTGTTGGTGGGGTCACAGGAGTCTCCCTCTCTCTTTACCCCTCTGAATTTGCAAACTTTGCCTTGAGTTCTTCAAGTTCTTCAGCCCCGTAGAAGGACCTGAAATCAATGAGAATTTCAGCACTCTCATCATCCCTGGGAAAGGGATAAGGCCTGAAGAAAAACAAAACATAAATCACACGGTCAGAAAAAAAAAAATTGGAGATTTACTGTGTACCTCTCAGAATTTTACACTACAGTGAGCTCTGGGTTAATTTTTTTTAATATTTGATTTAAATTTAAATCAAAAACATAACTATGGGTAAGGCTGTTATTAAATATATGTGTATAGCTCCCAACAGAACTTTAATGATTATTAACAACCCTGCAGCATAGAAGCATAGTCTCGGTTATAAAAACAATTTCAAATTTGTTTTTGGCATAAGACCTCTTTTTATTTTAGCGTCAGTTACACACTTTTTTTTGTCAATATGTTAGTTAGAGGGTGGCAGAGAGTGCACATGCCTCACAGCAAGAAGGCCCTGTGATTGGCTGGGGGTGGGTTTAGGGGGACCCAGCCTCTAACCCGTAGTCCATCTCATCTGAAACAGTTCTTAACGAAGACTCACTTTTGTTGTCAATAATGATCAAGTGCTTCCTGTTGTACTTAAAAAAAAAAAAAAAAAAAACTTGGATGTATTTTGCACTGTTCTGTCTGTAATTGTTGAATATGGAAGTTATTTTTTTTTATCATTATTTTAATAAAGTTTTTGTTGTTGTTTTTCATATATTTAAAAGCCCCTAGGGATAGACATTGGCAAATTATCTAAGGCTATGAATGCTGCCATGTGTTGTATTTTTTTATTCCAACTGTCCCTATAAGAATAAATGTTGAAAAAATAATTAAACAGATGAATAAACTCATCAAAAACAGTCAGTGTTGAGAAATTGCCCATATCATATTGTTGCAAAATAGTTAAAGGGATTAAAAAAGATCTAATAACAGGTCTAACTATAATCAATCACACTCCCATGACAAAGAACAATTAATTTAGAGGTAGACACTGAATAACAGCCAAGTTGTGCCTCTTACAGAATAACATGAACATTCCTGACATTAAGCATGTTTATGATGTTTTTACTAATATCAGGTGTTTTACTGAAATAATGACACCAAGTTCTCCTCTAATGCAAAGAACAAAACATGAACAACAGGAAAAGATTTTAAAGAAACGTGACTAATTTGTATTTTTGAGGTAGTGAATGGTGTTTAATTGTCTTAAAAATAAATGTCATAAAACAGCTTTCACGTTTTCTTCACAGTTTCAATTTGGCAATATTTCAGGACGAGTTGCAGATTGCAGAGTAAAGACCACATATGGCCCAGGTGCTGCCAGATACCCACCCCTGATCTACACTGCCTGAAGTGAACATTGTAATACTGATAAAAAAAAGTTTGACATTTTCCCCTACATTTGAACATTTTCAGGCTGTTTTAAGGTCGTGTTTTTTCCACTCAGTGTCTGGAGTTCTTGGCTGTGACGTCTTGTGCAAACCCTACATTCAGAAAAGTAGGACATGTGTGGACTGAAACAAGAAAAAGAAACTTTGTATCATACCTGCTATCCACTGATGCTTTTGCAAGCATCGTTTTACAGGCAACCATCTCAGGTTTCTTTTGGTTCTTGTCAGAGAGATAGACAACCTTCTTTATACCTGGACAAGGTCATCAGAGTTGGAGGAGGAGAGAGAAAATGATGGTTTATGAGGTGTGCTTCTGTCTGAACTTAGAAATTATAAAGCATGAGCACAGAGATGAACATCATCAAACATCAGGTAGTTGAAAGTGTGGATGGCTGCAGACAGCGTGGCACAGTTATGTGAAGGCACATCAGTGTCTGTCTCAGTTTGATGTTGGTAGAGCTCTGATGATTGTTTTCTATTATACTGCATCAGTCTTTTTTTTTTCCATAGCTCAGTTACCTGTTGCCAGGCAATCACAGGCCTGCATGGCAGAGATGCCCACGAGTCTCTGATTTAGAGTCCGAGTCCAGTCACGAGTCTTTGACCTCAAGTCCAGTCAATTCTGGAGTCTTTGAGGGGCAAGACTTGTCTTGTCACGAGTCTTCGATCTAGAGTCCGAGTCGAGTCACAAGTCTTCACACACACACACATATATATATATAAAAGCCTCCAGCAAAAATACAGTACATCCAAATTTTTATTCAGAGTTTTTTGTCTTTCGGAAAAAGTTTCTGCAGTGCACATGCATACGACGGAGAATTAGGGCCACGTTGAAAACTAAAAAAAAAGGAAGGTTACGAGAATAAATTTGTAAAGTTACGAGAATAATCTTATAAATAACAAGATTCAGGATGTCTTTGTCATTGCACATGCACAAGTACATAGCAACAAAATTAACTTCAAAGTACAACCCGTCCAAGAACATACAAAGACAATCACAAAACATGGGGGACAGATCCAGGTCGACCGTTTGCTGTCGCCATTAAAGGCGCCACGATTTTCTCAGATAGGAAAAGACTACACCAGGGAAGAGGAGGAGAGAAAAAAGGCCAGTCTCACACTATGCCCCACAGAGCACAGTGAAAGTCCAAGAAAAAAACACCTCAGCATTTCAGCAATATAAAAAGGACAACTAGATTGGCAGATGTGATGAGTAGGTCTGTAATTAGGGAGGGATGTCAGGGATGATTAGTCCGGGGGGAAGTGCAGAATAAAGTCGCAAAATTACAAGAATAAAGTCATCTCAAACGAGAAAACATGCTTGGCTATGCTTAGAAAGATATTCACAGATTTGGACTTTGCGGCTCAATAACTCATCAACAAAAGAACGTAGTTCCAAACCCAACCCTTCTTTTTGATCACTGTAATGACGACTTCGAGCTTTCAACTCACTGAACCTGATGGGTTGGTGGTTTAGGGACCATCGGCAAATTACCATATCGGAGGAATAGTGTGAAAGAAAACTGAATAAATTCCCCATACTGAGTAATAAAGTCTTCAAAATCACAGCAAATACAAAGGATCAAAAGTTATCCATACTTTGGGTCATATTTTCTTTTAGACTTATGAATTAAACTATTTTACAGGACTTTCTGATTGAAAATAAATCAAATTTCATCAAAGTAATGACATCTACCAACCAAGTCATAAGAAAACATGAATGGTGATCTCCTCTATGAACTACAGCTCTTACTTCAGTAAGAATGTTTTGATTTGATTGTAATGATGTTTTGTTTATTTAATTGTGTTAATTAATATGCATGGATAATAATAACTGCAATGAATTTATTGTTGATAACTGTAGTGACACTAAAGCAACACTAATAATCAAACATTTCTTTAATATTATACTACATCTCAGTTTTAAGAGAAATTGTTCTGAATGTAATTTATATGACTTTTTAAATTTTGATGGATACTCATTTACAGCTAATGATGAAAAAAACTGTTTTTTGTTACAGTGACACCAAACTCAGCCTGGTGATCATGCATTCCCTTTGGCATGACTACAGCTCTTTTCTTAAAGAAAAAGTTTTTCATGTATTGTATATGTTTTTTTTTTTATATTGACATATATTAATTAATAGGATATGACTATAAAAACTGTAAAAACTTAAGTGTTTATGGCTTTGTTGACACCAAATTCAGCCCGATGATTACAAATCCCCTCTGCCTTCTTCCACAGTTCTTATTTTAAAGCAATAGTTTTCCTGTATTTTGTATAATCTTTTGAAATATTGACACATATTAATTGATAGGTTATGACTATAATAACTGTAATAACTTCACTGTTCTTGGCTACAATGACACCAAACCCAGTCTGAGTGATATATGATCATCAGGCTGAGTTTGGTGTCACTGCAACAAAAAACAGTCAAGTTTTTACAGTTTCCATCATCATTGCCTGTAAATGACAATCCATCAATATTATATATTATATTTATTTATATATTAAGTTTATATGACTATATCATATAGTCATATAAATTTCATTAAGAAAAATTTCTCTTAAAACTGAGATGTAGTATAATATTGAAGATATGTTTGATTATTAGTGTTGCTTTAGTGTCACGACAGTTACCAACAATAAATTCATTGCAGTTATTATTATCCATGCATATTAATTAACACAAATATACGAAACATCATTAAAATCAAATCAAAACATTCTTGTTAAAATGAGAGCTGTAGTTCAAAGTAGAGGAGATCACCAGGCATTTGCTATGACTTGGATGGTAGATGTCATTACTTTGATGGTATTTGATTTATTTTCAATCAGAAAGTCCTGTAAAATAGTTTAATTCATAAGTCTAAAAGAAAATATGACCTGTAGATTGACTGAAATACGATCCTTTGTATTTTCTGTGATTTTGAAGACTTTACTTCTCAGCATGGGGAATTTATTCAATTTTCTTTCACACTCTTCCTCCGATATGGTAACTTGCAGATGGTCCATAAGCCGCTGAGCCATCAGCTTCAGTGTATTGACGGCTCATTTGAAGGAAAATGAGTTTATAGCTCCAAGTCGTCATTACAGTGATCAAAAAGAGGGGTCTGGTTTGGAACTGTGTTCTTTTGTTGATAAGTTATTGGGCCGCAAAGTCCAAATCTGTGAATATCTTTCTAAATATAGCCAAGCAGATGTTTTCTTGTTTGAGATAACTTTATTCTCGTAAATTTATGAGAATATTCTCATAATTTTATGACTTTATTCTCGTAAATTATTAGATAATTCTTGTAACTATATGACTTGATTCTCGTAACCTTCATTTTTTCTTAGTTTTCAATGTGGCCCTAATCCTCCGTCATACATGCATGCCATGGTCAGGTGCAAAACAAACCTGCCATGAGCAGCCAAAAATAAACTATATGGCATTTAACAATACAATAAAATAAATAAAGTAGTAAGTAGTGGTAGCCATGCTGTTGGAAGTTTGTGTAGCAGTAGGTCAATAAAAAGTGTAGTGAAGCTGGCGGTGGAGTTTCTCTGGCAGCTGCTCCATTTGTGCTGCCATGATGACTGATGATGACTGACTAATGACTGATGACTGATATGTGGGTGGGACGGAACCCAAAATTCCTCAAAAGTGCTGCGCCACGCAGTGCCATGGTCTTACTCCGACAGACAAACCCCACTGAAAGTGGGGCGCCGTGGCGTGCAGTCATGTAGGAGGGAGGGCTGACCCCTCCTACATGAGGGCTGATCCCCAGAGAGCCACTGGCTCTCATGAGAATAGCGATGTCACACTTTCATAAAACATGTTATAGACTGAGAAAAGAAATAAACAACACCTCACTTTGCTCCTCTGAGGTCCCTTTGCTGGTCTCAACCACACACCCTCTTGATTTATTCAACTTCTATCTGTCTACATCTTTGTAGAAATGATCTATGGTGTCATGTTATATATCTCTGTACCTCTACAATTCACCTTTTCTCGTCCATGTCGTGTTGCCTCTGGGAACCTTTGACCGACTGCTGACCTGATGCTCGTGCCTACGGTTTTGATGTAATGACAAACAACTGAGGAAATTTACATGCATTGTGATTTATTTTGAAACTTCTGGATACTCCACATAGTGACTTCCTGTCTGGTGCTTTCTTAACAACAGTGAATTTATGAAGAGGGAGGGATGTGAGGTGAGGCGAGGGCGGGGAGTGGAACAAACATTCCCGGCACACTCAAAAAACCACCATAAAACAAAGATTGCCAACGATTCTTTGATCTCCAGTCGAGTCAATTCTCGAGTCTTTCAGGGTCGAGTCAGAGTCAGGTCTGGAGTCTCGAGTGCAACTCGAGTATGAGTCTTTAACTCGAGTGTCCCTCTCTGCTGCATGGAGAGACAGAACACATGCTCATACTAAGGGCAATTTGGAGTCACCAATGAAACCTCATGAACATGTTTTTTTTGGGGGTAGGTCAAAGTGCCTGGAGAGAACTATCACCAGATGAAGTAAAAAAGAATATAACTCATCAGGCGTCCAAAGTTGCAACCAAAAAAAGTTCAAACACTCTTATGTGTTGTTGGTAGGGGTGTAACAAAATGGTAGACTCACGAAACGATTCAAAATATGAAACAGGGCTCACGATACGAAATACTCACAATACGAAATAAAGATTAAGGAAAATCCCCAACAGTAGGAAGTTGTGCAAAAATCTCATTTTCTTTATTTTCTTCCTTATGGAAAAAAACAGTAATACAATGCAAAAAAAATTGCTGCATCAGTACAAAATAAATGCTCTTTGAAAAAAAAATGTAGTTTTTTCCCCTTACTTAGACTACAGTGCAAATACAAACATCAAATCTCAATAAAAAGTGCTTTGTTGTTGTAGCAATCAGGATAAGTACATTCTTGAATGAAAAGGAAAACAAAACAGCAGTCCTCAGAGCTGCAGTTTAGACCTATAAATGTCTGAACTGTGAACTATAATATTTAGCCTGTAACAGTGCATATACTTCTGATCTTCAAGTATGATCAAATTCTCTCAACTCAACAGTAGATGCAAAAATCTAATTGTTTCTTATGCAGACTTACACAAACATAGTGGAGAAGTTGTACGGTTTGTTATGTGTTCAATGTGGATTTTAATGTTTCCTATGAATTGAAGGTCAGTGAATGGACCAGGAAGGCGGGGTGACCGGGTCAGAGTTCAGAGGGTGAAATCTGAGCGAGGAAAGAGAGAGCCGTTAGCAGGAGGTGTAGAGATTACTACTCACTGTTTTGTTCGTGAATTAAAATTGTAGTTGGCGTGGTCACAGCCCACAGTGACTGTTAAATAAAAGTAGGTATTCGCAAGCCAGAGTCACCTTTGTTTACGTCCGACAGACGTCACAATACAGCCGCTGCCTGTCTCCATTTCAATTCTCGTTGTTCTCACTGCAGTACACGGCGAAATGTAGCGGCATATTTTGCACACGGTTGTTGTTTTGACCACAATCTTGTCTCTGTTCTCTCATCTTTTACAAGGGAAGCCAAAATAGGTCCACACAACACTTTATTTGGCAAAGGAGCGTCAGCTAATTCACCCAACTTTGTCCTCCTCCATATTGCAGCGAGTGTTTAGCTACGGAAGGCGAGATGGGTTTATTTCGTCCTTTTATTTTGAGCGTCTTTGGATTTTATTTCGTCATTTCCTATTTTGCGAAATTTCGTGGCACGAAATTTCGTTTCACCCCTAGTTGTTGGACTACCTTTAGCTTTGATTTCAGCATGCATTTGATGTGGCATTGTTTTGAAAAGCTTCTGCAATATCACAGGATTTATTTCCATCCAGTGTTGCATTAATTCACCAAGGTCTTTTTTTAATGATGGAGAGTCAGACCACTAGACAAAGCATTCTCCAGCACATCCCAAAGATTCTCAATGGGGTTCAGGTCTGGACTCTGTGGAGGCCAATCAATGAGTAAAAATGATGTCTCATGCTCCCTGAACCAGTCGTGTGTGTTGTGTGCACACCCACCTGCCTGGATGATCATCTTGGTACTTTCACCGCCGGGGAACAGAGTGGTGTAAACGGTGCAGCCACTGAGATCAGTCTTGTTCACGTTCATGTTGGCATTCAGCACTGCGTGGCACACTGAGGAACAGAGTCAACATTTAGTTTTCCTGTTGGCTCTTCTGATTTGTTCATATCTGCTGGAGATCAACAAAGGTGATACATCATTTTGGCTCTTTACAATCTACAGAAAGATTTCCATCCATTTAACTTTGTCCATAGAGCTGGATGGTTTACCTGCTGAGCTGGTAAGGAGTAATACCCAATAACTCTTACATTATACTACTTAGGATATGTCCACAGGCAAGCAAGTAATTTTAAAAGTAACTTTTCCTCCCCTGTTTTCTAAAATGTCCCCTGTACACACTGATGTAATAAAAAGAAATCTTTGTCCACATCAAAATCCATGAATACACTGTTTAACACTGCTAATTACTTTGTAGCTATGTCTATAAAATGCCACATTTTTCTCATTTTCTCTGCAGAAGCTGTTTTACTTTATATCTGTTCCTACCAACACGACCGATTGGTGTTACAGTCTAACTTGTGGCTGTGTTCACTTTGGATAAAAGGCAAATGGGGTTAATATTTCTTTTTTCATTTTGAGACATATCTGATAATCTTATTCGTTTTATTTTTATTGAACAATTTCGCTGGTACTCTTGTTGGTTTTACCAACAGCTATAACCATGGCAAATACAGTCTACACGGTCACTTATGAATCAAAAACACCAGTGACATCTGTGTTTAATCAGTCATTATAGTAATGGGGTGGCAGAGAGTCTGTGTTGGCATTGTTGAATCACAAGGAGACAGATAGTCGAGGGACTGTAGATCCCAGCTACATCTCCCAGCATGCAGCTGCCAAACCCCAAAATGGCAGCCACCAAACAACCTTGAGGGTTGAACCACAAGACAGCTGCCACACTACAACCAGAGGGCATCAGGATTCAGACAGCTGGAGGTGTTTGAGCCACCTGATTGAAGCAGGGCTTGGGGAGGGGACAAAGTGAACAAAGAAAAGACAGTCATGAAGAACACCTGAAGAGACAGGACAGCACAGAGGCTCAAGATGCCTGAAGTTGAAGGGGACACTTGTGGAGGAAAACCCTCTGGGAAAAGGAAAGTTGCACACTTTCTGTTGACTATAACTGGTCAGTTTATAAAAGGACTTTTTTAGATAAAAATCACATGCAAACTTGATGGTGTGTGCAAATCTGATCTACTAACAGAGAGCACTGAGGACTGTGTCTGTCAGATGAGCAGAGTAGCACGCTCAGTACATTTAGAGTGTTTGTTGTCATAAATATGCAGAATGCATGCAGATCATTAGAACGCACAAAATACTAAGAGGAGGAGAAGCAAATATGATCACTTAGCACTCACAATTTGATTAATCAACCCTGTACCTGATTGCATGCTGTGTTTGTGCATCTAGATTTAGTACGTTTAAAAAGCAGGTGCAAAAAGGCACAGACAGCTGAGGTCATGGTGGCACACAGTGATCGCATTAACCATCTCTGACTAAAAAACAAAAATTTGGAGGCTGGGTTGAAGTTAAAACTCAATCCGACGTCTTAAAGACAAGTGGAAAAACACATAATATAACCAAAAACTGCATCTTTGTGATTTCTAAATGAATTCAAATGTCCCTCCCAACAAAAAATACTTTACTGGACAAAACTTTCCATCTTAAAGAGACTTTTTAAACATAGATCAAAAACCAGGGTTGCATCCAGGATCTTCTGGTTACCAGTTTCTTTGGAAGCGGTCCAATAATCCAGTATTAAACCCCAAAATCAGTCCAAAAAGAAAAAGAATCGGTCAACAAAAAACACTGGTATACCAGGAAAATGTCAGGAAAAAAAAGAAATCTCACCGTGATCACGAGGCAGTAAAGGACAGGAAGGCAGCTCTTTGTTCTCCTCTGCATGTCTGCTGAAACAGCTTGAGGAGCATTGGCTGTCCAGAATACAACCAAAGCTTATCGTTTCTTCATCATTTTTGTTCATCTTGTGCGTTCTCTCTCAATAAACTTAAATAGTATGTCAATAGACTGTGACTGAGTTCCTCACTTGTCCACTGAAATCAGTTGTTCCCCCTGGTGAGTATCATCCTTCCCTTACACAACATCCTGTCTTAAGTAGCTTTGGATCCCCTTCACATAGTTTTAGTTACACCAGTTACATTTTATAAGCACAGTAAAGCCCACATAATCTTCAGAGAACTAAGACACATTTTTTATTATGAGTAGTTTTTTTTTTCACATCCCTCTTGTTTTAGTGAGGTGACACCATCTCAAATGCAGTCTTTTGGGCACTGCCTAAGTTAGGCCTGCCTTGAAGACCTCTCATGATGTCACGGCATGAATAAAGTCCAGTTATTACCACCAGTTAAGTTTGCTTTCAGAATACATCAGTGCTGAGTTTGAACACATGAATACTCTGTGATGTGAAGTCTTCAAAATAAAAGATGTAAAACTGTTAAACACAGCAAACTCACCATAGGAGTATTTATCCCAATGTGGGTCATCCTCGTCCTTGTCCCACGGCAGCCCCGTAGTCCCTTTTGGCATGCTGTTGTATCCTGTGCCAACAACTTTTCCATCCTGGTTCACTATACAGGCTCCAACCTGGAAGAAGGAGATAGAAAAACAACATCATTGAGGATCAGTGGAGGATCAGTGACCTTCAAACCTGAAGGTTGTTCGATCCTCAGTTAGTAATCTTTGTCACTTGATCAGACTTCAGATGTTTTCTTGTTCACCGAATGTTACTCTCATTTATTTAGACCCATTCCCACAGGGATGGTTAAACTGTGTGGTATAAGAGAAATTAAAAAAGTAAATGTTAACCCTGCTCTCAGGTTTAGCAACACAGCCTTTGTCTCTCTGTTTGTATGTGAGCACCTGATTAAATCATTAACAAGCAACAGAGCCCCTTACCTTATGTCACATATCGGGGTAGGGTAAGGGTAAAAGTCTGCAACACATCATTGCTCGTTATACTGTCATAAAGCTTGTGTTATTCTTAAAGAAACTGAGAGAACTGACTGGACCACACACTGGGAGGCATCTCATCGTTGTCTCCCTTATACCAAAGACGTAGGCTGGACCTACACAGGATTTAGGCTAGGCCTACCAAAGATGTAGATTGGACCTTTCAAAGTATTATTGCATGGTATCAGAAGAGGAACCCAGAGCTTTGTCATCAGAGAAGCAGCTGTGAAGAAGAGGCATTGAGACTGCCTTGCCAGTCAGCACAAAGAAAAAGAAAATGTTGACAGAATATCTGCAGGTTCAAAAGTAATAGGACCAAATTTACTTGACAATAATGCACCTAAGCAGGTAAAATGTGAGCAGGATTGCTTACACAAACAAACTAGCACGCAACAGATACAAATACAGTGGCCACTTCAACACCTATCAAACAAAAACGGCTAACATTAGCAGAAACCCTCTGTCCTCTATCACCCCCAGATGACTCCTGGAACAAAAGTAGCTCAACTGAACTGTCACCTCCAAATAAACCAGTAACAAGGGCAGACACAGGACATGCAGCTCAGCCACCAGACAGACTGATAGAGCAGATAGAGTTAATGCCACCAGTAGGGCAGTTCCCATGTATTAAGTGGCAGGAAGTGATGGCGTTCAGGCCAGGAGACAGGACAGAGATGAAGGAAGCTGCAAGGACAGTGTCAGACCCCAGAGATGGATTTAGTGGAATTGAGAAGCTTTGGATTTCGTTGTGTAGGAAAGTGAATGTGTAAAGTTGTTAAGTATGATTAGTAAAGATGAAGGGTACAAATGGGATTAATTAGTTTGATGATTATAAATGGGTGGAAAAAGTCATTTTGAGGCATGTGCTGCGGGATGTTGGTGATCGTAACCCAGAAATGGATAAAGCAATAGTTCACTTGGCTAAAGAAACCTGGGGTAAATATTCAGGACTTCAGAGTGGAATGCAAATGTAGAACAACAGGTCAATTAATTATGTCTATTATAATCAGCAGAGACAGGTCAGTTCCTCTACTAAATGACTACTAGCCATCGAATAGAAACTAACGGATGTCACCAGAACTGTGTTAGACAATAGAAAAGCTTTGGGCATCATGCTTATCTGCATTGATGTACCTTCATTAATGCAGATTTTTGCTGTACACTAATGTCGAAAAGTTATTAAACATGATTAACATAACCCTTGCCATACGAGAAATAAAAGAAGTTGATAAAGAATTTAAAAAGAAAAATGATCAACTCAGTAACAAATGGTTTGATAGTTAAACATTTGGGACCATCAAATCCCTTCTGATAACCCTTGCAAGAGAATTTCTTTTTATTCTTTAATTTGGATGTGTTTATCATGTAGTGTGAGGAGTATTCTACAAAAAATGGTGAAACTACTTAAACACTTCTGATCTTTATCCACTAGAAAGAAAAAAATGAACTGCCAATCCTAGAAGATGATGAAGAAGACAGACTTGGATTATTCTCTCTTTCCTTTACTTTTAAAAAAAATCTATGTCATTTTCCCAGAGGGAAAAAAAAGGATAAAAAGAAAACTTGAAATCAGGCATTGCCAGGAGATCAATCTATTCAGGTTCAGGTGACGACCTGTTTTGGCCAACTTCTGAGACAAAGTCTGTCAGACTTCTTCTTGCTAGAGAGATAGATAACCTTCTTTATACCTGGACAGGGTCATCAGAGTTTGGGGGGGGGGGGGGGGGGGGGGGGGTTTGATGGTGTACTTCTGTCTGAATTTAGAGGCTCTCCTTGCCTGTGTCATGTCAAGTCTTTCTGTTTTTGTTTTGATTAACTTGTATTTGTTCCATTACTTTAAAAAATATATTATACTGTTCTTTTACTTAAGGTAATTCTGAAGAATTAAAAGGGTGGAAAATGGTTTCAGAGAAATTAAAAAATTAGAGGCCTTTGTCCCTCTGTTCATATCACTGCTTGTCATACAGTTTAATAGCTTGTGTTATTCTTAAATTAACTGAAGGTACTGACTGAACCTCGCACAGGTTTGCTGTCTCATCTTTCTCTTCCTTTGGCCAGAGTCGTAGGCCTACATGGATCTAAGCTAGGCCTAACAAAGAGGGAGGTTGGACCTACATCAGATACATGGGCTAAGCCTAACAGACGTGGGCTAGGCCTACACAATATATAGACAAGGCCCATTGAAGTATTATTGAACTGTGATTTAAACTCACTGGCCACTTTATTAGGTATACCTTACAAGGACTGATTTGCTTACCTTGCAGTGCAGCTGGATCCTCCTGATTCAATGTCTGTAATCAGGATGATCCATCTCTCCAAGCTCCAATCTAACAAATGTGCTCGGCCTGTAGCAGCACGTCTAAATTAATGTCATTTAGAGCAGGAAGAGGTGGAGCTACAAGGAAGACGACATTTGAATGAAATCTCTTAGTTATGAAAGCATTTCTTAATGAAAGGATATGTTGGCTCTACTTCTCACATGTTTTGGTGAGTGTTTGTTTCATGAGGGTTAGCTTTTGTACTTTGCAGCAGTACTGTCCACCTGCTATATTATCTGAATCTCCTGTAGTGAACATGATTATTGAAAAGCTTGTCAAATCTGGCAAACATGTTTCTGAAAGGTTCTGCCCATTCCCAAACACTGTCTATGAGCTCTTTCCCTGATGGACTGGTGAGGTGTTTTCATCACAGTTCACTGAACGGTCTTTCAAGTGTGTCGGGTAACTAGAATCAATTTATTTCTGGAATTCTTGATGTCACCGATTCAACAAGCTGATAAAACAAACCTCAGAGATGTTGGTCCATATCTCTATGAAAGCATTGGAGAATATGCTGAATGTGTCAGCTACACACACACACAAACACATACACACACACATACAAACCTTTGTAACAGGATCTTCACTGAACTTCGAAGCCAAGCAGGCTGTGGCCATAAAGATCTTATCAATCTCACTGTCCTCTCTCCCAGGGTTTGGACTTGCCATGTTTTTCCTACAGATGAACACAACACAGGGATGCTCAGTGTGATGGTAACAAAAATCCTGCAGAAAGCTTGTCCATTATGTTTGTTTGCAGTCATGCCCTCATCACTTTATTACTCTGTGTTAAGATTTGGATAAACAGAACAAACAGTTTTTTCTTTTTTTAGTCTATAAACAATAGCAACGAATAGCGCTGTCAGTCAGAAAGGATGAGAATAACAGTACCAAGAAAGATAAAGCTGACTGCTTCTTAGATTGTTTCATTCTTACTGACATGTGCCTGCTATCACATAAATGTAACACAGCTTTCTTATGGAGTTAGAATCATGACAAAACCTCACTAACACACAAAACATGTACTCATGCCCAATAATTCACAAGCAAACTCACTGTGGTTTGCAAATACAAAATATCATTCACAAACTAATGCTTTATGTTTTGCAAAAAAGAAGTATACACATCAAGCAAATACAACATGTTTCAGAAACAAATAAAGAACAAAACATATTCTTCACCTACAAAAAACAATTCTACAACTACAAGAAACTGTCACGGGACTTTTGGCACAAATTTTCTGACTTGCAGATTCACATACAAATGCACTCTGATCCACACACATGTTATTAAAGTATCAAAGCAATGTCCAACAATGTACACTCCACAGCAGCAGGTGGCACTGTTGATTCATTTTAAGACTGCCAATTAGGCCTTCTTCACTCAGGCTGCTGCTGAGTCTTGTCAATCTTTCTGCAGGTGATGTGCTCTGGTAACAAAGAGTTGCACCTAATATACCATCAGGTGGGTCATGTTTTACGTCAGCATTAGCCTTGACAGACTGATTGGTAAATATTTCCTGATGATGACTCCTGCCTGTGGTGGTTACACCCTGTAGATTCCCTGTCACTTAAAATTAACAGTTATCTTTACTGATGGGTCTAGACTGGTAAAGTTTCATTCTTTAGTCTTGTTGGGATCCATGTGCTCTAGAAGGAACATGTCTTTGCAGAAGCCTAAGACAAAGTTGGCTGACCGTCTCACCCCCCCAGGTTTCACATGTAGGTGGGAACCCTTTGATAAGAACAATAATGGTGCGTTCCAGTTGTAGTCAGAAGTAAGAATTTTCGAATTCTGAGTAGGAAAGTGCAACTGGATCGTCCCCCGAAGTTGGAATTTCCTACTGGGAACTCGGTGAAACCTCGTCACCCCCGAGCTGACAATGGAAGATGGATGCCCCCAGTGTGAACAGTTATTTAGCTCCTGTAATAATCCATTTATTTGCACTTCTGACTGGGGTGTGTCGCTCTAGATCAGCTGTATACATAGTATTGTTAGACTTATATTTACAAAAATGCTGCCATAGTGATAATCACATTCTTCATGTGATATTTGTGAACAACAACGCAGGGCGTGCTAACAACAGCTAACAATAGCCTGGTACATCGGCACGTATTTTTCCAACTTCAACTGGAACACTGATAAGTTGGAGATGAGGTCACTCCCAGTTCCCTATTCCGAGGTTATTGGAACACAGCATAAGACCCCGCTCTGCTAGGCAGTCTCTCTCTGTCCCTTTTTTTTCTAAACCGTGGAGTGAAGGGGACACATGTCCCCTCTCTCTCACAGCTCTTTCTCAGGAGTTCAACTCAAGACTTCCTCCAAAGTCCTGCTCATCTCAAATCTCAAAGTGCACAGTTGTTTACAAAAAAAAGCAAAAACAACGATAAAGACAATAAAAACAGTAAAAGCAGTCAGCAATAAAACCAATCTGGAAAAGCAATACGAAATAAAAAGGTTTTCAGTCCTTTTTTGAAAGAGTCCACCGTCTGTGGAGCCCTGAGATGGTCAGGGAGGGCGTTCCACAGATGGGGAGCAGCAACCTCAAAGGCCCTGTTGCCCATGGTCCTGAGCCAAGTCCTGGTGGGGTGCAGACGGTGCAGTTGGCCTGACCAGGATCTGGCTGAAGTGTGTGGGTGGAGGAGTTCAGTGGGGTAGGTGGGGGCTGCACCGTGCAGACAGTGATGGGTGTGAAAGAGGATTTTGAATTCAATGCGGAGGTGAACGGGTAGCCAGTGCAGAGTGCGAAGGATGGCCCTCCCTTCTTTCCCCTCACCCACTCCCCTCCCTTGTGGGGGGCTGTGTGTTGGGGACTTGCAGGCTCGGTGCACTGGGAGGGGCCTGTGGTCTTCCCTATGGGGGGGCAGTGTCCTGGGGGTGGTCTTCCTGAGTTGGGTCCTTGGTGGGCATTGGGTCTGTGGCTCTGGTGCTGCAGTCTGCTGGGGTGAATTCCTGTTGGGCGTGCGTGGTTGCTGGGGCTCGTCTGGGTTGTTGCCTGTGGGTCCTGGGCCTGCAGTTCCGGGGGATGCTTGGCACCGCTCCCACACCCCCACTATGTTGTGGCTGGTTGGGGCTGGCCCTCAGTAGCCTAGCCTCTTAATTTGCACCTCACTACTCACACATTGCACTCCTGTATATATTTTCACATTTGGACACATTCACAACATTTAGGGTTCTTGGAGATGGGTCGGGGTATTTTTGTCAGGGAACAAAGATTCAGAATAACAGGAGGGGACATGGGGTCACCACTAGCCTAGGTTTGGTGCAGCTGGCGGGGTTCGACCTTGCTGGCCATATGACTCTGTGCTGGGGAGCCCATCTCTATCATGTGGGTTGGTCAGTGGCTTTTGGATGCGGCTGGACTCCGGTGCCTGTCCAGTGGGGCTTGGGGCATCTGGCCTGCTTGGGGTGGGGTGGAGGGGGGGTGGGGGGTTGACTGGGGGTAGCAGTGGCTTGTGGCTGGGTGGACGGGTGGTGTGTGAGGGTATGTGCTGTCCGCAGGCAGCTGCTGCCCTGGATGCCCTGGTGTTGTCCTTGTTGCTTTTTTTGGGGGGGATGTAGGTGCCCCCTTGGGTTCTGGGGCTGTTCATGGGCCTGGTAGCTTGGGAGCTGTGATTTGGGTCTCGGGTGGCATGGTAGCCCGGGGGGTGCCTGTGGTCGTGGTATTCTTGGGTATTGGAAACTACCTGGGTATTCAATGACTGCCTCACATGTATGCGTTTACAGATACTCAAGCTCCTGTCAAGACGAAGAAATGATTTATCCCATCAGAACATGCCGAGTCGGACACTCTAACACATCTGCTCACATCCCGTGATGCACGTTCCTCCATAGCTCACTCCTATGGGTCCACCCCCTTTTTCAAGACCCCACATCTCTGGTGTCCCTGGTTTCTCACAGCCTTAACTTTCTGTATGGACTTAGATCAGCACAGCACTTGGACTATCTCAAATCTATAACAATACCCGTTTGTCCTCCCTTCTGTTGTCTTGTTTTGTCCTGTCTGTTACTGTTTCCCCTTCTTTCACGCTGGGTGTGGCACAATCCTCCCCTTCGGCTCACATCAGGGGTTCAGTAGAGTTTGATTTGATGGAGTAGCCTACAGGGAGGGCTGGTGATGGTCACTGTAGCAGTGAATCACTGAATCACTGTAAATGACTGCTAGAAAAAAAAAAAGCGTTTGTCTTCAACAGTGTCGTCGGACACAGTGCTCAGCAGAAAAGATAATGCAGACAAGGGGAAAAAATGAGGAAAATTATTAAATTACAAGCAGTGATAGTTTTGACAGTACATTTTAGTTTGTTTTATTTTTAGTCTTTTGCCTCGAATATTGTTAAGTTTTATTCATAATGTAATCATCTAAAATGATTTAATTTCTCTCTTGATTCAAATGATAAATTTTCACATTTTAGTCAAAGAAATCTGCTGTAAATTTAGTCAACTAAAAACATGAAGAGATTTTATGTTCATGAATTTCTGAAGTCATGTTTTCCTCTTGGCTAAAATCAAACATCTACTAAGCCTTTATTGAATGTTAGTAAAGTCTGAATGTCTAAATGAACAGAAACAAATGTTCCTTTGTGTGAAATGCAGTCACCTTTATTTAGGCTACCTGGCAGAGCATCTCAGTTACAATACCAGAACTGACAACAAACAGTGAACCTGCTCTACATGAATATATCAATTCATAAAGAGAGCAGCTCTGATTGGATCGCTCCACAACTTATCCCACCACCACCAAGCTAAGGCAGCTGTGATTGGATGTCCCTCTGAACTCATCCAACCTTTAACACAACCAAAGTAGCTGTGATTGGATGGATTCATCACTTGTCTCTACTTCCTACATGACCATATTAGGTCTGATTGGATTAAGTCTGTCAGACATTTTAGTCTAGTTTTTATTTGTTGATGAAAATGTTGGTTAGTTTAGTTTGAGTTTTTGTCCATGTGCTCTTGTTTTTATTATTTACTGTCTAGTTTTCATCAGGGGAAAAATGTTGTTGATTAAAACTATGACAAAAATAATTACCACTGATAACATGTCAGACTTACTGTTAGACTTGTTAAGATAAAAAAACAAAGGTCATAGTCAGTCTACTGTCCATAATATTCTTTGGAATCACCTTCATCAGACTCTGTACTAATGTCCACCCTGACTCATAGGCGACCTGATAAGATTTGGGAGGTCAGAGGTAAAGTCAATAACAATATCCAATTTTTCAAGTGATTTTCCTTGAATATTGTGAAAGGAGCATCTTTTCTAGTGAGTAAGCCAGTTAGTTCCCTAAGGCAGCACTGGAAACCACCATGCAGTCTTACCCACTGCTGAACAAGAACAAGCTGAAAACTGAACTATAACCAGGCAGATCCATTCTGCCAAAATCCAGTCTACAAGGATTGTGCTTGGCCCAAAGAGGCACTGCTCAATCAGAGTCTTTAGAGAACGGAGAGGTGCAGTTACGACAGGTAAGACATAGATGCTAACAGCTTCAGTGGCAGATGTATTTGATTTGATTTATTTATTTGCACAGGAAAATATACATAAGACAAACATTTTTTTAAATAAAAACATGCTGTGCAGGGGAGCATGAGAAGACCAACAGGTCTTATAGGGCCACCTCCCCAAAGATCATTTTTTTACATAACAACAGGCATGAGCAGTCACATCAAGTACGAAAAGTAAAATGAAATTATACCATATTTACTTGTACACATTTTCTACTTTACATTTGATCAACATTATTCATGAATCAACATTCTTTTCAATTTTCTTTAAAAAGGATTTATCGTGGATATAGACTATAGAGCATGAGTTAAATTATTCCAGAGGGAAGGCCCTCCATATTTGAGTTTGCTTTGACTGACCGAAGTCCTACAAAAGGACAGATGCAGATCTCTGCAGCGCCTGGTGGAGTAGGCGTGAACATCTGAAGAATACATGAAAAAATGATCATATGCTCTGGGAATAACATTGGACATGTGCACATATTTATACATGAAGAGGCAAATGCAAGAAATGTTTAAATTAAATATAGTTAAAATATTGAATTTCCTAAAAAGAGGAGCAGATGAAGATGATCTATTTGAAAAATTCGTAATTCTTAAAAATTTCTTTTGTATTAGTAAAATTTCTTTCAAATATGTTTGACAAGTAGCGCCCCAAACCATATTACAGTATGTTAGATGTGGATAAATTAAACTATAATATAGAGTCATCATACATGTAGTACCTATTAAGGGGCGAATTCTACTTAAAATACCTAGATTTCCTTATTTTTCTACAAACATGTTGAGTGTGACATTTCCAGTTTAGTTTTTGGTCTACAATGACACCTAAAAATTTAGTTTGAGTCACTTGGTTTAATTTAATACCATCAATTGATACTCCAGCATTATCTTGGTTATATCTTTAATTTCTAGTGCTGAAAATCATAAAGTTTGTTTTTTGTATGTTAAGAGAGAGTTGATTTACCTTAAACCACTCAGTGATATTTGATAATTCTTCATTTGCTTCTCTCATTAGGCTATCAAAATTTGAATGAGATAATAACAGGCATGTGTCATCTGCAAACATAAGAGGCAGTACATTTTTACACACATTTCTTAAATCATTTACATAAAGTATGAATAAAAGAGGTCCCAAAATGGAACCCTGTGGCACCCCGCATATTAATTTACCTTTGTTTGAGCTTTGATTGTTTACAAAAACAAATTGTTCTCTCTCATTCAAATAATTTTGTAGCCATTGTAAGGCCCAACCTTGAATCCCATTATTTTCTAATTTAGTTAAAAGAATATTGTAATTGACTGTGTCAAATGCTTTAGACAAGTCCAAAAACACGCTAATAGTGGTTTTTTTATTATCCAGATCTTTTGAGATTTTATCAACGAATTGCAAAAGGGCCATTTCTGTAGACATATAACCATCAGTATGGCTTTAGAGAAAACATAAGATACAATTTGCTGTCAAGTGTTTGGACAATCTTTTATAAACTAATTTTTCAAGTACTTTAGAAAACAATGGTAAAACAGAAATAGGCCGGTAGTTGTTAAACAGACTGGAATCACCAGATTTGTACAATGGAGTTACTTTGGCAAGTTTAAGGTCTCTTAGTACAACTCCTGTTTTGAGTGATAGAGAGAGAACATGTGTCAGAGGCTCAATAATAAAAGAGGCTACTTTCTTTATGAGACCAGCTCTAATTTCATCATGTCCTGGAGCTGCATCCCTCATGTGTAGTATTATTTGAAATGCCTCATTTGGAGTTGGAGGATCAAATACATTTAAACAAGAGTATGTCTTATCAGAAGTGTTGAAAGTATATTTTATAGTTGATGCAATATTTTTGGCAAGTGAAGGGCCGATATTCAGAAAAAAATCATTAAAACCATTTGCAATATCTGTTGGATTGTTGTAAATTCTGAAGCCATCAGATAACTGGGATGGTATACTTCTTGTCGTCTGCTTTTTGTTCAATAATTCATTTATAACATTCCAGGTATTTCTTATGTTTTTACTTGAATTTGCCAACTTTTCAGAAAAATATTTTTTCTTGGCATCGATGTATTAAATCTGGACCACATTTTTTTTATCAAATGAAAAACGAACACTGTTTTGTCCCACACAGTTGTGTTAATGTATTATTTTTATATGTTTATAATGTAATAGCCCCACCTTGTGGAAGTCAGGAACATTACTGTGTCTGTCATATATTTTGACCTGAAACATAAACAGTCCCTGTGTCTTGGTCTAGTCTTTGTCTTGCTGTATTGAATATCTCTACAAACTGTTTTGTCTCTTTCACAGTGTAATGGTTTATCTGTCACAGCGTTTACCCTGTTAACAGTCTTGTATTGCACTGCAGCACCCACAATAATATATTTTTTAAACAAGTTATAGGAAGATCACTAAAATATATAAGTTTTCTCTGTGACAGGTGTCTAATGAATTTGCCTAACACTGTCTGTTCAAAAATAAAATGAAATCTAAAAGCTCAGTGTTGATCATCATACCCCTGCTGGGTCCCGTCTGGCTGCTGCTGGGTCTTGTCCATCTTCCTCCAGGTGATATGTTTTGATTACAAAGAGTTGCTCCTTTTATACCATATACCATATACCAGGAGGGTTGAACTTTCCGTCAGCATGAAGGTGGAAAAAACATTTACAAATCAAATGACTCATGTTTATGGTGGTTTCTGATGCCACTCAAAACAGTCAGATAAGGAACAGATATACAGATATAATTATGTCTGTTTGCATCAATATGGCACCATTCAGGGAACGTTTCATATTCTTTTTTTAATTATTTAACTTCAGCACTCGGGGAATTGCCAAGTCATCTGGACGCTGTGACCTGGGTGAATCTCTGTTCCCTGATTAATCAGTCCAGTGTGAATCACATGAGAACTTAAAGCCACAAAACTTTTATATCTCAGGTTCAAACATACTCAGACAATAAAATCTAAACCAGCTTTTCTGTCATTGTGTTGTGATTTTTCAGTCTTATTTTGATGGTGTGTCAGACTTTCCCTCTTTTTGCCTGAGAAAACTCGTCTGTGTTTGAGATTGAGATTCAGTCCATCTCTTCACATGTAAGTAACTTTACCTGATTTTCACTGAGGCATCATTCACTGTTTATGGTCCACCTGCTGTTTTGTTAATGCATGTAAAACATTAACACTTTATTGCACAATAAAGCCAAAAAATATTATCAGATCAGCTGTTACAACCAGGTGAACAGAAACAGAAAGTTCATGTGGATCTTGTGTCAGTTTAACTTTCCTAAACCTAACCCTTTCCTGAAGCTCAAAACGAGCAGCAGAATGTAAACCTAAGACTTTAAATGACTGTTCTCTGGGAAAAAACTACTGCTGATTTTACAGATTAGAGAATTTAAAGATGGCAGAGAGGCAACAGGAACTTAAAAAACACAGCTAACAACCAAGAAACAGTGAGAGAGCCACACATGAAGATGTGGACTCACATGCTTTCTGTTTTTCTTTTTATGCTGAGTGTTTGACGTTGCTATTTTTTTAACCTTTTTATTTATTACCTGTATTACTTTTATCTATTCTATTGATTGTTTATTCTATTTTTTAGTGATTTCATATAAAATAAATATTGTTAAAAATTTGTATATAAAACAATTCCAGTTATTTAGTTGCTTGTTTACTTATTCATTTATCAGACAGGTAAGGCATAACAGCGTGTGTGTGTTGTAGTTTTTCAAAAAAGGTTAGTGAGCTCTAATAAAAAAGCAACATAGGATGGGAGTTATTATCTATTACTACTAGTTACTACTATCAAGACCCCACATCTCTGGTGTCCCTGGTTTCTTACAGCCTTTACTTCCTGTATGGACTAAGATCAGCACAGCACTTGGACTACTACCTACTACTAATCAATAGCAGTACCCGTTTGTCCTCTTTCCGTTTATCTTGTCTTGTCCTGTCTGTCACTGTTTCCCCTAATTTCACAGTGTAGTCCTGCGCGGCCCTCCCCTTAAGCTCACATCAGGGGTTAAGCATAGTTTGGTTTGATGTAGTAGCCTACAGGGAGGGCTGGTGATGGTCACTTTAGCAGTCAATCATACTCACATATCTCTGACTGCTAGCAAAAAATGCATTGGTCTTTAACACTGTCATAGGACACAGTGCTCAGCAGAAAGATAATGCAGACAAGGGGAAACAAAATTAGGAAAATTATTTAATTATATGCAGTGACAGTTCTGACAGTGCATTTAAATTTATTTTTAGTTTAAGCCTTTTGCCCTAAATATCTTTGACTTTTAGGCATAATTTAATCATTTAAAATGATTTTTTTCGGCTCTAGATTCAAATGATAAAATTTCACATTTAAGTCGATGAAATCTGCTGTAAATTTAGTCAACTAAAGACATGAAGAGTAAAGTGTAAGGCTTTTTTATGGTTGCAGGATTGAAAGGCATTTCCCTGAATGACAGGAGGAACACATGAGGGCGAGGTGTCATCAGATCAGCTGATCTTTACTTCTGTTTCATGTGAATCAGGATTTAAAAGGCATTTACCTGAATGACAGGAGGAACAAATGAGGGCGAGGTGTCATCAGATCAGCTGTTATGACCAGGTGAACAGAAACAGAGAGTTCATGTGGATCTTGTGTCAGTTTAACTTTCCTAAACCTAACCCTTTCCTGAAGCTCAAAATGAGCAGTAGAATGTAAACCTAAGACTTTAAATGATGTTCTCTGGGAAAAAACTACTGCTGATTTTATTGATCAGAGAATTTAAAGATGGCAGAAAGACAACAGGAACTTAAAAAACACAGCTAACAACCAAGAAACAGAGAGAGAGCCACACATGAAGGTGGTACGGACATACTTTCTGTTTTTCTTTTTTACCCTGAGTGTTTTATGTTACCATTTCATCTATTAACCTTTTTATTTATTAACTTTACTTTCATTTAGTTTAATTAAGTAATCTAGTTTTTCAATGGTTTCAAATAAAGTCAATATTGTTAAAAACTTTATACAAAACAATTCCAGTTAAATTCACTCAGTGAATTTAGTTGTTTGTTTACTTATTCATTTATCAGACAGGTAAGGCAAAACCGTGTGTGTGTTGTAGTTCTTTAAAAAACATTAGTGAGCTCTATTAAAAAATAAATTGAGGAAAATTATTTAATTACATGCAGTGATAACTTAGACAGTACTTTTTCTTTTTTTAGTTGTTGTCTTTTGCCTAAAATACCATTTACTTTTAGTCATAATGAAAAATTCATTTTCATTTTTTCAATTTTATAACATGAAGTGTAAAGTTTAAGGCATTTTTATGGTTCCTGAATTTCCAAAGTCCTGTTTTCCTCTTGGATAAAATGAAACATCTACTAAGCCTTTATTGAATGTTAGTAAAGTCTGAATGTCTAAATGAACAGAAACAAATGTTCCTTTGTGTGAAATGCAGTCTCCTTTATTTAGGCTACCTGGCAGAGCATCTCAGTTACAATACCAGAACTGACAACAAATAGATCAGAGAATTTAAAGATGGCAGAAAGACAACAGGAACTTAAAAAACACAGCTAACAACCAAGAAACAGTGAGAGAGCCACACATGAAGATGGTACTGACATTCTTTATGTTTTTCTTTTATGTGTTTTTAGTGTTTTATGTTACTTTTTTTTATCAACTATTTATTAAATGTATTATTTTTATTAAGTTTAATTTAGTTATCTAGTTTTTCAATTCACTCAGTGAATTTAGTTGCTTGTTTACTTATCCATTTATTAGACAGTTAAGGCATTTCCTTGTGTGTGTGTTGTAGTTCTTGAAAAACATTAGTGAGCTCTACTAATAAAAAATATATTTGAGGAAAATTATTTAATTACATGTGGTGATAACGTAGTACATTTTATTTCTTTTCAGTTATAGTCTTTTGCCTGAAATATCTTTTAGTTTTAGTCATGATTTAGTCATCTTAACTGATTTAATTTCAGTCTTGTTTCAGTTGATGAAATTTCTTCACAGTTCAGTCCATTAAATTACTGTAAATTAATGTTTAAAGGTTAAGGTATTTCTATGTTTCCTTGAATTTCTGAAGTCATGCTTTACTCTTGGATAAAATCAAACATTTAATAACTCTTTATACCGTTTGTGAAAAAGAGAGAGCCCACACATGAAGACCAGTACAGACATACTTTACAGTTCTGTATTAAACTGAGTGGTTTACTTTAATATCTTCATTTATTAATGTTTTTATATTTCACGTTTAATGTTTTTTGTGTTTTAATAAAATTATCTAGTTATTTAACTACTCCAAATGAATTCAATATTGTAAAAAACCCTAAAAAAATAATTCCAAGTGAATTCACTCAGTTTGATTGTTTTCTGATTCACTTATTGGACAGGTAAGACATACCTGTGTGTGTGTGTGTGTGTGTGTGTGTGTGTGTGTGTGTGTGTGTGTGTGTGTGTGTGTGTGTGTGTGTGTGTGTGTGTGTGTGTGTGTGTGTGTGTGTGTGTGTGTGTGTGTGTGTTGTACAAAAACCCAACCAGTGAAGTTGGCATGTTGTATATCATAAATAAAAACAGAATACAATGATTTCCAAATCCCTTTCAACTTATATTCAATTGAATACACAGCAAAGACAAGATATTTAACGTTCAAACTGGTAAACTTTGTTATTTTTTGCAAATATTAGCTCATTTGGATTTTGATGCCTCCAATATGTTTCAAAAAAGCTGGCACAAGTGTCAAAAAAGACTGAGAAAGTTGAGGAATGCTCATCAAACACTTATTTGGAACATCCCACAGGTGAACAGGCTAATTGGGAACAGGTGGGTGCCATGATTGGGTATAAAAGCAGCTTCCCTGAAATGCTCAGTCATTCACAAACAAGGATGGGGCGAGGGTCACCACTTTGTGAACAAATGTGTGAGCAAATTGTCCAACAGTTTAAGAACAACATTTCTCAACCAGCTATTGCAAGGAATTTAGGGATTTCATCATCTACGGTCCGTAATATCATCAAAGGTTCAGAGAATCTGGAGAAATTACTGCACGGAAGCAGCAAGGCCCAAAACCAACATTGAATGCCTGTGACCTTCGATTCCTCAGGCGGTACTGCATCAAAAACCGGCATCACTGTGTAAAGGATATCACCACATGGGCTCAGGAACACTTCAGAAAACCACTGTCAGTAACTACAGTTCGTCTACATCTGTAAGTGCAAGTTAAAACTCTACTATGCAAAGCCAAAGCCATTTATCAACAACACCCAGAAACACCGCCGGCTTCGCTGGGCCCGAGCTCATCTAAGATGGACTGATGCAAAGTGGAAAAGTGTTCTGTGGTCTGACCAGTCCACATTTACAATTGTTTTTGGAAACTGTGGTCGTCGTGTCCTCCGGACCAAAGAGGAAAAGAACTATCCGGACTGTTATAGGTGCAAAGTTCAAAAGCCAGCATTTGTGATGGTATGGGGGTGTATTAGTGCCCAAGGCATGGGTAACTTACACATCTGTGAAGGCACCATTAATGCTGAAAGATACATACAGGTTTTGGAGCAACATCTGTTGCCATCCAAGCAACGCCTTTTTCATGGACGCCACTGCTTATTTCAGCAAGACAATGCCAAGCCACATTCTGCACGTGTTACAACAGCGTGGCTTCGTAGTAAAAGAGTGCAGGTACTAGACTGGCCTGCCTGTAGGCCAGACCTGTCCCCCATTGAAAATGTGTGGTGCATTATGAAGTGTAAAGTACAACAACGGAGACCCCGGACTGTTGAACAACTTAAGCTGTACATCAAGCAAGAATGGGAAAGAATTCCACCTGAAAAGCTTCAAAAATTGGTCTCCTCAGTTCTCAAACGTTTACTGAGTGTTGTTAAAAGGAAAGGCGATGTAACACAGTGGTAAAAATGACCCTGTGACAACTTTTTTGCATTGTGTTGCTGCCATTAAATTCTAAGGTGATGATAATTTGCAAAAGAAAATAAAGTTTCTCAGTTCAAACATTAAATATCTTGTCTTTGCTGTGTATTCAATTGAATATAAGTTGAAAAGGATTTACAAATCATTGTTTTCTGTTTTTATTTAAGATTTACACAACGTGCCAACTTCACTGGTTTTGGGTTTTGTAGTTCTTCATAAAAGTTCAGTGAGTTCTAATAAATCAATAAATAAACTAGAGGAAAATTATTTAATTGCATGTTACACTGAAGTTTGTAGATTCTAAAGGTCCAAAAACAAAGGTCAAGGTCACAGAGAGTCTCCTGTCCATAATCTGCTCTCCCGACTCAAAGGTGACCTGACTGGATTTAAGATGTCAGAGGTCGTTCTGTCCTTGTGTAGGAGACATCTTCAGAGCACTGGAGGAGATTTTTCACTTCATTCAAACTTGGCTCTGGTATCAGCTGTGACTAAAAGATGAACTCATGTTTCAGCTCTGGGTGAATGACAGCTGTGACAGTGATGTACAGGTCAAAGTAAATAACTCTTAGTTATTCATTAAATATTGTCAAAGTAACATCTTATCCAGTGGGTCAGCAGATTAGATTTTGGTGAATAAAAATGAAAACAACAATGAAAGGAGGGCTCTTCCTGACCAGAGCATCAAAAGACATGCAGTACAGGTAAATGAAACAAACAGCCCTATGACTCTCTTTATTAACAGCCTATAAAATGACGTGTTTTCTCCTGTGGGATGGGAGGAGACACAATTCAGCCTTCTCTATCACTGTGCAGGCATAAATGCTCAGATTTTGCAGGTGCGGGCTGGAGTGTAAATAAAAACTGCAGGTTTGGACGGTAATGGTCAGAAACTGAGCGGGAGCGGACAGGAGCAGGATGAAAACAGAAAACAGTCCCATGCAGGGCTCCTCTCTGGACTGTCTGACATCAGCATGCCTCCAGCGAGTGGCCATTACAGTTTTTCTCAGTCACTTTGGTATATTTCTTGAATCAATCAATCAATCAATCTTTATTTGCATAGCACCAATTCATCACAAGTGTTATCTCAAGACACTTTACAATAGAGCATAAAGCTCTTCATTTTATGGATACACATATATGCATAGATACATATATACATATAAAATACACATATACATATATATATACAAATATATACATCCAACACCCAACATGAATCCATATAGCCAATCATGGATCCCTCCATCATGGCTCAAGAAAAAACCTTCTGTTAAGCAGCAGGAAATCTTGAATGTGGATCCCAGTCTCATGATGAACAGCAAATCCACACGATGCTGTGATGGTGTGAGGGCAAGGGAAGGGAGGTAAGAGGAGACAAGTGGACTAAAGTAAGAACTAAAGTTAAGGACAGGTCCATGAACCATAGACCTGTTGTCTGATTTATTAGAGGTTAGCCTCTTGAGATGCTACATCTCATTTTCAGGAGGGTCCTCATGTCTGAATGGTTGTGGTGATCATTTTATAGAAGTATAATCTTAGATATTCTTACTGAAAATAAGAATTTATGGTAGTGACGAACTCATGGGTGCCCAGACCACAAGTGCACCCCAACCATATTTGTCTCCGTTAAGTATAAATGTGTTAAAGGCCTCTTGAGATGTGACATCCCATTTTCAAGAGGGACTTCATGACTATGTGGTAATAAAAAAGTAGATACTGTAGATGTATTGACCATGGATATGGAGATCATGCTAATATCTACATGAATAGCTATAATGATAATGGGAATGGAGTGTTCCTAATAAAATGTCCAACTATGTGTCATGTTTATAATTGTAGCCAGAATCATTCTAACCATTTGCAAAACAGTTTGTCCACTTAAAGGTCCAGTGTGTATTATTAAATGCTAAACGAAAAAAATATAAAATAACAGACTTGGTAAAAATGGAATATATTATTTTAAAGTATATTTAAAGTAGTTTCTTATCAGCCTTAAATAATTAATGTTTTGTTTTCGTTACCTTAGAAAAAGTCATTTATATCAATCTAGGAGTGGGTCGCCCGTTTATGGGGGGCTCCATCTTGCGTCGCCATCTTCCGCTTTCGCGTTTTTTTCCCACCCTTCGAAATGCACAGTTGTGAAATAGACGAAGAAGAAGAGAGTGATTTCCAAGCAGCTGTGCTAATACAAACAAACATGGAGGACCACACGTACAATTTGCCAGCAGAGGAGCATGAATCTTTGTCAAAGAAACGGAAACGGGATGAAGCCAAAGCATAATCGGGACAGGATGAGACATAAAAAACAGGGTCAACATCGGCGCTGCCTTTCCCAGATGGAAGTCCCTGAAGGATAAGTTTGCAGACAGACGCAGAAGTTGCCTGTTTTTTGCTGGACAGGTAAGACTAAGTGTCGAATTGTACTCTTATATGGAGCTGAATTTATTTGTTTACTTTCGGGAGAAGTCGGAGTAAGACGCAGAGAATGTATCTGCTATGAGAGGCTTTTTTCACGGCCACAAGCAACTTTATGTGGACAGAAAACATAGGCTGATAACTAAGCTATATAGCGCTGTTGATGAGACAAAGATAAGGATTTTCACCGTACTCCTTAATTTTATTGTTTGCTCCTAATTTGTCATTTAGTAGCACATGCACACATTGGTAAAGTGTACTTTTTAGGATACTTCGGTCTCAGGAAAACCTCTGTCATTTCTCAGACCAAACTGCATCAGAAACCTCCCCTCAATAAAACCTCCGTCAGATAATACGGCCTCAGGCTTCAAAATGAAAGTCATCAGACAAAATACTGGAAAAACGGACTCAAATAAAAAACAGCCTCAGGTCGTAACAATATCAGAATCATATCATACATATCAAGTCGTCTTGAGACGGCATTCAGCTAAAAAATCAGCTACTAGCAAACTTCCCATTTTCAAAATAAAAGCATTCTTCATTATCTCCTATTAGTTTTTTAACGCTTTTGTAAATTAGGCTCTTGTTTTGGAGCCGACCAGAAGTTTCTTCGATAGCATACTGGCCCGCTTAACAGAATGTCCGAAATACCGAAATGAAATTTGTATCCGTGCGTTTTATGGCTCAAATGACCACATTTTGGTATTCTACGTGGTGACTTTCTCGCCTAAAATGCTCTCTGAACTTTCAAATGTGGTGAATCAACAGAGATATTTGATAGCTTGGTAGCTGGAAACACTCGTTGACGACGCCATGTTGAAAAACGCTTTCAGTGCTTGGAGGGCCACCGTCGCTCAGGGGGAGGGGGGATTGCCGGAGTGCTGCAGTCTCAAACCTCACCTTTAGATGTCGCTAAAAACTACACACTGTACCTTTAAAGTGTTATTTAAGTTTTTTTTCTGTGCAATGTTTTGCCCATTTTGTGGAACACAATAAAGTGAAATCAAACAATTTTGCTTGTCTTGTAGAAAACCTGTAAACAGCAAGGATGAGACCGATTGACCCGGTATGATGGATAACTATATCAATATTTAAACTATGTTAAAAAGGGTTCAATGATGCATGATTTAGCTCAGTTGCATTCCACAAAATAGGCAGGAATAAAAAAATGCTTTAACACTCAAACTACCAAGGCAGTCATTTTGACTGCTTTCAAAATTTGTGATGTCATAACTTTGATTAATATCTATGTACCCATAGGACCCTGACTTTTCCTAAATGTGGGTATATTTTCTTCTGAAATTGTTCTTGCATTAAAATTTCAAAACACAATAGAGTTGTGGGCATTACTACCTCGAACTACCATGGCAGTCAAAATGACTGCATGCAATTTACAAGGGGTATGATTTTTCACTTGTTATATTTAGCAGCTCTTTCTTCTGCTCTATTGATTGCTTGTTTGTTTTTTGTACTATTTGAAGCTGGTGTGTGGCTTCCCTTCTGCAGAATTTATAGTGATGCTCAAATCTAGCCAACAAGAGAGGCAAAGGTGATAACGAGAAGGTGAATTACAAATAAGGAGGCTTTAGTCTTGCTTCAGAGCCTTGACAAGGAAGAACCAGAGCAGGTTCAGAGAGCGATGTCTCTTGGTGTTTGGAAGAAGGTTCATCTAGCTCTGGGAGTGACTCAGAAAATATTTTAGAGATTCCCTCTAGTAAAAAAAAGGATGACTGGAAACATCAAATTCCACATTTGCTGACATCTCATCTGCTAATTTTCAAGCAAGAAAGTCTACAGTAGGAATCCTTATTCTCATACTGTAATGTAAGCCTGTACTAGTTTTTTGCGTTCTGGAGAGCTTCTTAGTATACATATAGACCAGTGGTTAACAACCTGTGGTCCAGGGCCCACTTGTGACCTGCCACATAATGACCTCAGCCATGGAGGTTATGTTTTATGTTCGCAAGATTACACAAAAAGCACTGAATAGATTTGCATTAAAAAAAAATACTTGGTGTGGAGGAAGAAGCCATTACATTTGGTGCTGATCAGATCCAGGTCGATAACACAAAACACTGAAGTTTATAATGACAAATCCCATTCATTATCGTTATGGAAATTGTAGTTTATTTGCAAACTGACATGAATGATTTTCAATATGCTACACTACATTTCTTAGCTTCCCTTGCAATGCCAGGAGGACTTCTGCTAACTTAAGACAACATAAGACTTTGTAACTGTAATGGTAATAACTTGAAGATCACGTCATTCACACTCCCCTCTTCCCACTCCCGATGCAGCATTCTCCAAATGGAGAGATATGAATGGACACTCGGCTGTCCAATCTGAGCAGAAAAGCCACTAAGCTGAGCTGCTTGGTGGTCTGTGCTCTCTGAGTGCTTTTCTAGTTTACGGTTTTCATATATGTAGCTTTTTGGTCTATCAAGTGTGCCATGAAATGCAAATGATCTGATAAGAGGAGTATTCCATGAAATAAAACTTTAATTTTAGTTATACCGTTTTGGTGACAGGGCAACATCCTAAAACTTTAGCAGCAACTGCTGTGCCAAACACAAGAGCATTCATGATGGTTAATCAGTTCTCTGTTTACAGTGTCTTATGATGACATCAACCTATTTTGAAGAAGGAAGGAATTTGATTGTATTTGAAAAAGAAAAGGAATTTGATTCAAGTTTGTATGTATAAGTTCAGAAGTTAACTTGTGTTATCCTGTCCATTGAATTAAGAAAAATCTCATTCATTATAATATTTATTTTGTGTCCTGGCTCATTTTTTAATCCTTTTCATCAAATTATTAGTTGATATTTTTATTGATTGTCTGAATTATTTCAAAAAATGTCTGAGCAGTCAAAACGAGTGCTATGGTAGTTCTAGTAGTGGCAGAATTCTGGTAGACCTAGTGTTAAATGAAAAATACACACAACCCACTTTTAGAACCATTGACTGCTCACTCATTCAGTCATTATTTTCATCCTAAAAGAAAAACAGATGGAATCACTGGGGCCACCTTGCACACCTGGATGTTCCCCTTCCACCACAAGTATGACTTTGTAAATTTGTTTACAGCACTTATTAAAGTGTTTTAAACTTTGCAAATATTATTTTTAGTTTGTGAAAGTGTTTTGAGAATGAACATTTGTTTTTGTCTGAATGTAAAAATATTTTCTGAAATGAAAATTTGCAATGTCCATTGTAAAGGTGTATTATTTGACACTGAACTTTAAAACTGCAACAAAAACCCAAACAACAGACAGATTACAAAAGAGTTTCGCACTTTTTTCTGACTTTGACTGCCTCTTGGCAGCTATTCCCCGGTTTCTCACAATGTCCCTGATATTTTGCACTGTTCTTTGTGCAAGTGTAGAACACTCTACAAGCTTGCAGTGACGGCATTCATTCTTGGTGGCTAATTTTCCTTTACTTATATGATCCCTGAAGTGGCGCATTACTGCATCGACCTCAGCCTTTGTCCAGGGTTTCTTTGACACTCTTCTTGTCTCATTTTTTTGATCAGCATTCTTTCCTGGAAGACACATAGAGTAAAAAACACCATACAGACAAATTAAATCAGTTGGTCAATTGGAATTGTCAAGACTTAAGATCAATATGTGACTGAACAAATTCCTACCTACTAGTTCCTGCAATTAAATTTCTTAAAAATAGTCATTCAGATAATTTTACTCACTGTAATTGGCTACCACTCACTGGTGGAGTCTCATACCAACATCACCTGACCTCAACAAGAAAATTTACCATGGAAAGCTGGAGATTTATTTTAAGTTTGGGCAACAAGACCTGAGAAAACAGAAAACACCTGAATTTGCTCGAAATGAAGAGAAACCTTAAACTAACAGAATGAATTGTGCTGCACTGGACTCATAAATGCTCCTGATGGCAGAAACTGAAACAAGAGATGACTGTGTGGTAATAAACTATTCCATACAAGTTAAGCTGTGTCTCATTTTACAGTTTGATCTGAGTTTGGGAGACTGAAAGAGAGGGATAGTCTCTGTGGAAAGAAGGGTTTTCAGAAATATCTAAGTACTTGCTCCTAAGGTGAAATCCAGCCATATGATATTGCCTTATGGTTACTGTGGCTACCAATTTGCTTACCTACTCGACAACAACCTTATTTATATTCATCTTATAGTGTACTGTCTCTGTATATGTTTATTTGATTGTTCCATACAACACAGTTTTAACCCTTTATTTGACCTTTTTTCAGATTGTATGCAACTTTTTGGGAAATTTTAATTTATTATCTATTCTTTGCCTCAGTGCCCATTTGTCTTATAAAAAGCATGTTAAGGTGCTTTATAATCAAACTTGAGGGACAGTCCCATTAACAGTGGTCATGACAATTGACACAGTTTCTGCAGAAGAACATTATCTGAGTAAGTTTTTTATTATCAAAAATACCTTTCATCAACAGAAACACAAGTGATGTGAACTTACCCTCGTAATCCCCAGTGTCATGGACCTGCTGTGTGTTTATGGAGTTGGATGCAGCATCCTCGGGCTCACTGGTTTCACATTCTGGTGCTGTAGAAGTTGCGCCACTGTCATCTTCAGATTCGCTCGCTCTGTCCTTGGCCTCAGCATCACTTAACATAATTTCATCTGAGAAAATTAAATTAGTGGCACTCATATGAAAAGATGGACATGGAAAATAATCAAAGCAAAACTGGACTTAATATTAAAAATGTATGTTTTGGGCAAAATGCATAGCTGCATCAATTATGGCCACAAATCTGTAATTGGCCATACAATATAAAGAAATGCCAAACTTCAAGAACTCAAAGTCAAGGTCACTCACCCAACAATAATTACGGATTTGTAGATAACCTGTTATTTAATTATAATGTTGAATTACTGCCCTGCCCCACTATAGGCTTTTATTTCACATAATAAATTAGCAAAGTACAGGAGCATCTAACTACATTATGATACAATGAAAAAGTTCATCTGATTTGATTATAAAAAGGTAAACTTTCATTTATTCTCATATTCATGACGTGGAGTGAAATAATCCAATCAAATTATTCAGTATGAATGTTGATTATTTTGGCTTACAGGTAATGAAAACCCCAAAGCCAGCATCTCACATTATTTGAACAGCTCAATCAAAAACATGATTTGAACAACAGGATGTCAAACTTCTGAAATGTACATTATTCCAAACACTTAATACTTGTTTGGTGCTCCTTTCCCATACATGTTTGGCTCAGTGCAGCAAAGCATCAGCCTCGTAGCTCTCAGATCAGTAGGGTTTTGGCACTGTGGGCACATGCTAAAGCCAGCGGGGAAAGAAGGTCAGGGCACCTAGAGCTACCACACATAGACACCTCCAGGAAAGAAACTACAACTGTCTCTTTGCTGTATCAGGACACTCAGTGGGCACAACATCAGAAGAGTCTAATCTGGGCTAAGAAAGAGACAAAGAACTTTCTTCATCTCCAGCTCAAATCCAGCTCCCAGAGTTCAGAGTAGAAAGGTTCAGAATCAGGGAGTCTGAAGTCCAGAGTGAAGTCTCAGCAGTCTGGGATAGTTTGAGAGGCCATGTCCTCTGCTGCTGTTGATACATAGGGCTCTAATTTCGTAGACCAGGCGCAGATGTGGCGTATCTGCCCTGCACCACGTCTGCACCACGCCAACAGGGTGTGTCACTTTGCGAGTTTCCTGCAGGGCACAGAGAGGCCCACCAATGCCTCTGTCCCTGCCCCTCTGCACAAGTAACAGAGAGGGAGGAGAAAAGGAGTGAGTGGGTTTAACACAGCTGAGCGTTGTCTTCACCAATCACATGAACACCTCTCCTCACCTTAAAATGCATTGTGGCTAGGGAAGAAACATCTGATTGGTCTAAATGATCCCCGCCACCGCAAAAACAGTGTGCTGGAAAGACCTGGTAGAGGAGACGGTTAGAGCAGCTGTCACTGTTAGAGAGAGCGCAGGGGCCATCAGGGCATGCATGGGAGGCCACAACACACGTCACCATGTGGACCAGCTCTCGGGACAGATGAAATCTGTTCCTGTGTCATCAATGGGAGTACAAAAGTAAGTGATGGACATTTAAACACAGCAGCAGCATTCATTCATGCTTGTGATCAACCTGCATTCCTGGTCTGTCAATGCCAAATAGCAGAACCTTTGGTGATATTTCCTCTCCCGGTGTCTCCGCCTCATTCTCCTTGCAATTAAGTACTCCATCTTTTCAGATAACGTTAAGAATAAAGACTAAAACAGAGAAATATGGGAAATGACAGGTAAATCCTTAGAATACCTAGTGACATAAATTTGTTTTCTGTCTTTTTCTCCCTCTTTTCTTTAAATTTCATGAGATGAGAGAAGCCAGATATATTCTCCATATCAGATGATAAGGCTGTTTGTTATTGTGCTTGTAAAATGTGCATCACACTCCAGCTCAATGTAAGTTTCTATTCTGACTTTAATCAGACATCAGATGTAACAGGACAATTAATATAGATACAAATGTAAATGCTGGTTGTTTATTGCATTCAAATGTGCTTGACACTCTGGAAACCTCCCTCTGAGGGTTTAGTGACGTGTGCGCACATGTGCGCCTGTCACTAAATTACAGCTGTGGAGGGTGCATTTCACCTGTGTTGAGAATAGACAAGGTTGGAACTGGCAACCTCTCAGCGCACCTTCCGCACAAGTTTTTAGCACGAGATTGTCACTGCACCAACCTGATTCTTTTGGCGCCTCCCCCTGTTGCGCGGTCACACCCATATCAGTGCAGCTGCTCTACCAAACTGTCAAATTGGCTGGGCACAGCTGCACTGGACAAAATTAACATGGCGTGGGTGTGCCAGACTCTGCGCACCCTGCACCACTCTGCACTGCGCCACAAAACTAGGGCCCATTGAGTTTGATCAAGGCCAAAGTCAAACAGCCTAAAGTTTGCCAGGAGATTTTAGAGCCCTGCATGCTTCCATCTGCTCACAAGCTATATGGAGATGCTGGTTTCTTTTAGGACTGAGCACCTGCTCACAGCACCAAAACTCCTACCTAATGGTTTCTGATTCTGATGTTACTGAGCTTGATGGTCCAGCCAACTGGACTACCTAATCCCCAAAGAGAATCTGTGGGTATCTGTCATGAGGAATACAACAAACATCTGAACCAGAAATATAAAGTAGCTAAAGTCCACTTTTCAGGAAAGCCTGGACTTCATTTACAGCTCAGGGCTACAGGCTAATCAATCAGAGCCACAGGCTAATCAATGCCTCCATGACACAGTGATGCAGGGAATGATGGGAAAGGACTCACAACCGAGGACTGAGGGAAGAAATTAACACCATTTACATAAATTGGACATTTCTGCATTTTTAATCCTCTTTTTGATTGATGTCATAAAATATCATGATTTGTTGTACTGGATTTCTGTTTTTATGGGCCATATGCCAAAAAGATAATACTGAAAGTAAAAAAGGCTCAAAATATCTCACTCTAGATGTCATGAGTACACGAATATATTAAAATGTACCTTTTTCAAATTAATTTAGAGTGAGGAGGAAATTTCCAAGGTATTATCATTTCTGATCCACCTGAGGCAGGATTTATGTAAACTAAAGCTGAATTTGCAGGTAATCTTCAATCAATGACACAGTTAGAATTGTTCTATCTCATCATACCATCTTTTTACTTATCTTGAAAATATACAATTGTGCACACCACTGTACTAATTTACAAAGTATCTCACCTTTGCATTTACAGCCAAGCCACTTTAAAGAAGACACAGGCCCCACACACCGAGGGCACTTGTCCAAAGAGGATTTTGTTGTGCACACCAGGCGATGCTTTTGACACTGTGGGCAAAATTTTGTTGTAATATTTATCTTTGTCAGGCAGTTTGAGCAAATCCTTTTCAAGGCAAGGCAAGGCAAGGCAAGGCAAGTTTATTTGTAGAGCACAATTCATACACAAGGCAATTCAAAGTGCTTTACAGAACAAGAAAAATGCATTAAAATCACACTACAAAATAGAGTAAACATTAATCATTATAAAATCACTTTAAAAAATCAAAATACAAAATAAAATCAACAATCATTATAAAATAAATTTAAAGAGAAGAGTGCAGATCAGATCCTTTCAGTCATATGCACAGTTAAATAGAGCTGTTTTAAGCCTAGATTTGAACACTGTCAGAGTAGAGGCCTGTCTCACATCTTCAGAAAGACTGTTCAAAGCAATATAAATGTGGAAAGCAATTTACCATTTCACTGTTGAGAACTGGACCCATCTGAGTTGGACTTGTGATCTGAGCTTGACTATTATCAGTTGTCACCTGCGGTAGAGAAAAGAGCAGAGGGTTAGAACTGAACTATGTATTTTTGGGTACTGATTGGTTTCCCCTCAGGTTTTCTTAAAACCATAATAGTTGTCAGTAAGAAACTGACTTTTTGAGTTTAAATTAAAGAGCTATTCCTATGCATCCTTCTCTCTAAAGTGTATAAGTCATGAATAGCAAAAAGATATATCAGCTGTGAAATAGGCACAGATGAAACCAGGAAAATATTGCCAAACCAGTTTGAATGAAATTCAATACAGTATGAAAATAAACTTATAATTAAAAAAAGGTTTGTTAGCTGCTGCTCAGTGATTTAGCAAAGATAAAATTTAATTTCTATTTTAATTCTTTCTTTTTCCCCTATAAAATCCAAAAGGACTGCAAATTTTATGACATAAAGCAATTGGTATTGAATTTGAGGACATACCACATAGTTAACATGGAAGAAGGTCCCTTTTAACCTGATGTCCTCCTAAGTCATATTCATATATTTTTGCAAGATACACACACTCTTTCAGATGCAATGATAACTTTTTGAAATCATTCATGAATTTGTCCCTAAAAACCACTGTCCACATAAATCATATCACACTCATGTGAGTTTACACACACACTGGTACAATGAAACATGGAGAAATGTCCTTATTAACCTGATGTCCTCCTAAGTCATATTTGGGTATTTTTGCAAGATACACACACTCTCTCTCAGATGCAATGAAAACTTTTTGAACTCCAAAAATCATTCAGGAAGATGTCCCTAAATACCACTGTCCTCATAAATCATGTCACACCCATGTGAGTTTACACACACACTGGTAAAATGAAACATGGAGAAAGGTCCTTATTAACCTGGTGTCCTCCTAAGTCATTTTTGAGTGTTTTCTGTAGAATACACACACTCAAATATAATGAGAACATTGTCAACTCAAAAACTCATTCAGCAAGATGTCCCTATACCCCATAGTCCATATAGATTATGTCACATGCAGGTGACTGTGCACAGGCACTGTGACAAGGAAACATGTTTGTAGAATACATGGTTTGCCACATGTGCCATCATTTAGCACAATCCTGGATTTTATTTACCTGTCCACCTGTGCAGAGGTCTCCAAATGCTGGACTTGCCTGGTTTGCGTTGATGTCAAATTTCAGTTGGGGTTTGCTCACAGTTGTCTCAGTCTGTATACTCTCAGTCACCATCTGTGGCAGATAAAGCACAGGAGAATAAGGCTGGTAAAGAATGGTTATTTAAGGTGCACAGCCAATGCAAGGAAAACTCTGGACTTAACCTCACTGGATTACTTAAAATGAACAGAATGACAGATATTCATAAAGATGTCTTTTATGAAGATCACCTCTTCAAAATCTTCAGCTGTGGATGGAGAAATTATGGCTTCAATAATCTCCCTCGGAATGTTGATCCTGAAAGAAACCAGAACAAAGATCTGGTTGTCCAGTGGTTGTTTTCAGTGAACATTACTAGAAAGCTGTCATTGCAGCACATCTGAAAGTCTAGCCTTAATCATTGACAAAAACGCTGAATTTCGTTAACCAGTCTTTCTGAGCAGACATATACAAGTGCTGGAGTTGTTTGGTTTGAGTTGATGTCAGATTTCAGCTTTGGTTTGTTCACAGACATCTCGTGTCTCATTCAGCCATCATGTGATGGAGGAGAAGCCAGTTTCACTTTTAATAGAACGGCACATCTGACTTGTTAGGTAGGAAAGACAGTGACAGGCTGAGTTGTCTTAGGTTGTATTCACTCCTCAGGCTTTTTCTGCTTCGTTCAGGGGTGAAACAAATATTGTTTCGGGTGTCACCTGGTTTGTTTGCGTTCACAGGGGAAAAGTCTCTTGTGGTCCAAAGTTATAAACAAATGACACATGAAATCACATGTTTCTCTCATTGGTCACAGATCTTACCTGGAGGGCAGGGGAGTTTCCTTCTCTTACAACAAACTGAATAACCAAAGTAAAACGAATTCTACAATAGGCATCATGAAAAGAAATTTAGACCAAATGATAAATTTTAAGCAAAGAATACATAATTAAGTCAATAACTTAAAATGCTTCATTTAAAAAAAGTCATACTAAAATCTGCAAGAATAAATTTTTGATAATATGTGAGATTGTAAAAACAAATAAAATTAAACATTAATATATCAAATTTAATAATTAATGAATTATTCAAAAAATAAGAATATAATCCTTCAAGAAATTAACAGTTAAATAAATTAAAACAATAAATGAAAACTACTGAAATTGGCTGAGAAAATACATCAAAGGTTAAAAAAAATGATGATTGAATTTAATAAAAGCAAGTTAATATATTTATTAAGAAAAATTTATTTTGAAGGTTTACAGTGATAACTGCATTGTGAATGAAAGAACTGCTTTGTAAATATATAGCATGGTAATAACATTTAAAAAGGATAATACAGATAATAAAGTAATGAATAAACAACATCATAGAATTTCCATATCTTTTGCTTATGAGGCACAGTAAGGCCTTTTCCTTTCTTTTCTAAAACTGTGTCTTATTGAAGATGGCTGAATTTGATCCAAAATGGCCTCCCTCTCTGCTCCAAATATGGTCGTGCTTTCCTGCTCTTTGCTTTGGAACAGAATGTTCTGTATGGAGGTACATGTCAGTTTAATTTTCTCAACTTTAAATAATGGACTCTATTAGATGTGTATTCCAGCTATATGTTGGAGGAAAATAAACTTAATAATGTTGGTGAGGTCATTGAATTAACTCACATTCATCAAAAATACCGTAATATGACCAAAAACCATTACATAATATTTTCTCTGGAAATTCTAACTACATTGTGAGATTATGTTATATTAGAAAAAAATGTTAAATATACATATTTGTGGTCATTTCTAACTATTGTAGACCCTACACAGGTAATGCATTCTGTGCCTATTCCTGCCTTCAGTGTGGAAGGTAAAATTACCAACATTTCATCATTTAAAGTACATAAAAAGAGAGAAAAAATAGTATGAGATGAGTAAAACCCACTGATTAAGAGTGATTCCAACATGACATTGTATGATAATTTTCCACCACAATCACATACTTTGAAACTAATGTAGATAAAACATAACAATAGTATTAATTAAGGTAAAAAAAAAAAAATGGATTGAAGTACATATGATAAAATAAAATAAAATAAGAAAGAAATAATAAATTTAATAAATTAACAAATATAAAATTAAACATGAAAGACCCATTTATAATTAAAAGTCAGGAAATAAAATCTTTAAAAAGGTCATTAAATACCCAATCAAACATGAATATGTAAATTACCTCAATAATTAAAATGGATATTAAATAAATAATTTTGCATGCATTTTGATTAAATTTATAATGAATGGAAAAAGTAAAATAAAATAAAGTGAAAAATGAAAACAGGTCAATCTGAAAACAAGGTCTTTAGTAAAATATATTAGCTAATAAAGGAGTTAATTAACAAGCAAATAAGAATGCAATAATTTTTACAAAGCTTTCAACAATATTGATTTATTTTAAAAACTGTTAAAGTCTTCCTCTAGATTTGATGTGTAATGTGTTCATAAATGGTCTATGCATATTTTGTTTGTTAATGTGTTTAAGTATCTGTTGCCTTTCTGTCATCTTGAAAACAGAAGTTGAGCTGATATCACGCCCTCACCTGTGGTTTTTCCTCCTGTTATTACAGTAAAGATGTATTGATTCTGTTTCAAATAAAATAGACATAATTAAATCATGTTTGTGATAATAGCAGCAGAGTTTCAGGTTTGGTCACACCATGTGCTTAGTCACTGTTGAACACTGTGGACCTGATCTACTAAAGGTTAGCATTTATAAACATGTGCAAACTTGATAGCACACACAAATAGGGCTGAAAGGATTCCTTGGATGATCCGAGTTATTCAATTACAAAATATCCAATCTATGTGCATTGAGGTGTCTTTAAATCTGGGCCACTATAAAGTGCACAGAGTTTGGTGGGATGGTCATTTCTGTGGTGCAACGCACATACAGCCTTTGCTGTACGCAAAGTTTAATTTTCTCAACTTTGAAAGATGGACTCCATTAGATATGTATTCCAGCTGCTTGGTTTGTAACATCATGCAGGAAGAGAAAAGAGAGGGACAGAAAGGCGAGGGCCTGCAGAGGAAATGGCAGAAAGTATCTCAAGTGTGTGATCACAACAAGCTGGAACAAACAGAAAGCACAGTTCAGTGTGTCTGTTGTCAAACAGAGTTAGCTTAGCATGATAGCACATTGTCAATGCTGCAGCACATCAATAGCAAACATAAAGTCTGTGCTCCAGTCTGCAGTGTTGACACAACAGAATGACACACATGATACATCAGTGTGTAAAGAGTACGATGCAGTCTGCTGCTCTGAGTAACAAATGGAGTGATTATGGCTATGAAGGTTTTTGTTTGTTTTTACATAGATAAATGACCTCCTCTGTGATGTAGAGCCAAAAGCAGAGAGGGTTTACTTTACACGTGCGTCTGCATGACACACTGGAATGTTCCTCTTTTCCTTCATAATGACAGACAGCCTCCAGGTCCTTCTGTTCTTCATCAAAAAATTCAGTCAGTGATGGAAAATATTCAGTTAATGTGACTCCTGTTTGTCACCATGATCACAGCCTCTGGTTCGTAAAACTGTGCCCTTTTTTTCACCTGCTTTTCAAACGTACTAAATTCAGACACACAAACACAGCACGCTATCAGTTGCAGTTTTTATAAATCACATTACCGTTCCTAAATGATCACATTTGCATCTCCTCCTCACAGTATTTTGCGCGTTCTGATGATCTGCATGTATTCTGCATATTTATGAGGGCAAACATGCTAAATGGATTGCATGTGCTATTTTGCTCATCTGACAGACGAGACGCAATCTTTAGTGCATCCTGTTAGTAGATCAAATTTGTGCGTACTATCAGGTTTGCACATGTTTTATTACACACAAACCTTTAGTAGATAAGGACCTTTGCCTGGTTAATAATGTATTTGATTGTGGCTCAGCGTAAAGGCTGGTTCAGAACATAAATCAATACAGAGGCTACTTGGACAGGTGTTATGTGCATTCTGTTCATATATTTCTCACATCCAGTAACTTTCCTTGAAATATGACTGCAGTCAGAAGAACAGAAAACATTGACAGTGACACATGAATCACTCTGCTTCACTCTCAGCTGTTCAAGTCAACAAGCTCAGATGCTTCAGACTGAGAGAGAGGAGAGAACTTTCTACTGCTTTAATGTTCTTAGTGGAAACATCGAGCCCATACAACCCCACTTAAAAAATACTGAACTGTCCCTTTAACTAATGTTTTCAATCATTTACAGATTTTTTGGATGAGAGATGTAAAGCATTGGAGGCTCCCCGTCATTATGATGGACTGGAATAAGAGGGATGGTCCAGTGTGCCATCATACTCAGACACACTAAAAGTAAACCCTCTCTGTTTTACGCTTTACATCACAGAGCAGGACATTTAACCTGTATAAAAAAAGCCCTTCACTACCAGAATTATTCTTTTTGTCACACAGAGCTGACTGCATCACACTCTCCACACACTAACAAGTTTAGGAGCTGTCAGCGTGTTTTACACACTGTTAGTGTGCAAAAGGCAAGAAGTATCCACTCAGTCTGTTTGTGTAACTGTCAGACTGCTCTTCACAGATACATGTATATATATATATATATATATATATATATATATATATAAATATATATATATATATATATATATATGTATATATATATATATGTATATATATATATATATATATATATATATATATATATATATATATATAAATGTGTGTGTGTGTGTGTGTGTGTGTTTTTGTGTTGTAGTTCTTCATAGAAGTTCAGTGAGTTCTAATAAATCAATAAATAAATTAGAGGAAAATTATTTAATTGCATGTAACATTGAAGTTTGTAGAAATTTGTGCAGAAATTGAGCTGGAGGACAGGAGCAGGATGAAGAAAACTGTCCCGTGCAGGGCTCCACTCTGATCTGTCGGACATCAGCATACCTCCAGTGAGTGGGCATTACAGTTTTTCTCAGTCGCTTTGGTACATTTCTTGAGTCATCCTCACCATTTGCTAAACAGTTTGTGCACTTCTCAAAACAGTTCATACTCGTAGCAAAACACCATGGATTACCTCAAAATCAAGTTTTTTTGCTCCAAGTCCTTCGTCCATCACTCAAAATTAAATTCCTGTGTCAATGAACATGTCAGTGCTTTCAGAGTGACAAGTCCTTGTGTCACTGTGTATGGATAAGACGGTCAAGTTGCTTAGTCTTGTTGTCAATATAACAGTGTACTCTGGAGAGATCCTCTGATGCAAAAGATGGCTGAAGTTTTGGTGACAGTTATTGTCAATTATACGTTACACCTAAGTTTTGCCTTAGATGGCATTAGCCTGGCAGCAAGCACAACTGTTAGAAATCTAGGAGTGCTATTTGATCAGGATTTATCCTTTAACTCTCACATAAAGCAAATTTCAAAAACAGCCTTTTTTCATCCTCGTAGCATCGCTAAAATCAGGCCTATCCTGTCCCAGAGCGATGTTGAAAAGCTAGTCCATGCTTTTGTCACCTCTAGACTGGACAATTGTAACTCTCTGCTTTCAGGCTGTCCCAGCAAGTCTCTTAAGACGCTTCAGCTGGTCCAAAATGCTGCAGCACGTGTACTGACTAGAACTAGGAGAAGAGACCACATTACTCCTGTTTTAGCTTCTCTGCATTGGCTTCCCATTAAATATAGAATAGAATTTAAAATTCTTCTCCTCACCTATAAAGCTCTCAGTGGACAGGCACCAGTCTATCTTAAAGAGCTTGTAGTGCCGTGCAACCCCTCTAGAACATTGCGCTCCCAAAATGCTGGCCTACTCGTAGTACCATCAATCTCCAGAAGTAGTATGGGAGGTAGAGCCTTCAGATATCAGGCTCCTCTTCTCTGGAACCATGTTTTCAGCCAACAGAAAACCACAAACCTTATAAACTCTTTAAATTAAACAATGGACTCATATAACAATTTGATATTTTATTCTGTCATGATGTGATTTGTGTTTTTAGCTCTAAAGGCTGCCAAAGTTATGAAAAAGTTGAACTGTTTGTTTAAAGCCTTCTGACAAACCAACCACGCCCCTCAGTGGAAACTGAGGAGAGAACTCTGTATTATTCAAAAATTCAAGCTGTTTTATTGAAGAATGCTTATAACAGGATTTCTATACCTTTAGTGTTGGTAGCATACCATCTCAAAGACTTGGAAACTTATATATCAAAGTTTAACCACATATATCTGTTAATAAGATTGAAACTGTTTTATTCTTCCTTATTGTTAAGATACGGACTAATTGGTATTAAATTGATCACCATAAGATTTCCTACCCAGTTGGAGTGCTTATGTTGGATGTTTAATCAAAATACAACCTAACATTTTGGCCAAATTTAAGTTGATAAAGTCTTTGTTACTCATCTAAGGCCCTCCTTCTGTGAGACCCTCCTTAGGAGTTAAAACCAGAGAGACACATGCTTCTCTTCTCTTCTTCATTGTCTTCTTTGACTTTCATTCTTTACACTTAGTTGTACGTCTATTCGGCTCCAATATATATCCTAAATCTTTTTGTCTAAGTTTAGTAACATGCTCGTCAGTTTTCTTTATAAGCCAGTAAGCGATAAGACTTCAAAGATTTGCTTCATAGTAAATTCTTAAATGTTTTCACGTTCTGTAGAATGTTTTTGCGTATTCTTAAATGTTTTTGCTTATTATTAAATGTTTTTGCATATTCTTAAATTTTTTTGCGTATTCTTAAATGTTTTTGCTTATTATTAAATGTTTTTGCATATTCTTAAATCTTTTTGCGTATTCTTGAATGTTTTTGAGTATTCTAAAATGTTTTATTGTTATGTCAAAAGTTTTAGCGTATTCTTAAATGATTTTGTGTATTGTGAAATGTTTTTGCATATTCTTAATGTTTATGCGTATTGCGTATTCATGCTCTGTCAAATGTTTTTGCGTATTCTTCAATGTTTTCATGTTCTGTCAAATGTTTTTGTGTATTCTTCAATGTTTTCATGTTCTGTCAAATGTTTTTGCGTCTGCTTAAAAGTTTTCATGATCTGTCAAATGTTTTTGCATACTCTTAAATGTTGTGTATTCTTAAAAGGTTTTTGCTTCTTCTTAAATGATTTTGTGCATTGTGCAATGTTTTTGCATATTCTTAAATGTTTTTGTGTACTCTTAAATGTTTTCACGTTCTGTCGAATGTTTTTGCATATTCTGAAATGTTGTTGTGTATTCTTAAATGTTTTTGCGTATTCTTAAATGTTTATGTGTATTCTTAAATGTTTCTTTCTCTGTCAAAGGTTTTTGCGTATTCTTAAATGATTTTGTGCATTGTGAAATGTTTTTGCATATTCTTAAAGGTACAGTGTGTATTATTAAATGTTATCTAAAATAACAGACTTTGTAAAATGGAATAGATTACTTAAAATTATATTTAAATTAGTTTCTAATCAGACTTAAATAATTATTGTTTTGTTTTCGTTGCCTTAGAATAAGTCATTTATATCTACATAGGAGTGGGTCCTCTCTTATGGTGGCTTCCATCTTGCGTTGCCATCTTTTCTACCGTAACTCAGACAAACTTAGCACTTTTGCGTTTTTTTGTTGACGCCTACTGGAAATGCACAGTTGTGAAATAGACGAAGAAGAAGAGAGTGATTACCAAGCAGCTGTGCTAATACAAACAAACATGGAGGACCACACCTACAATTTGCCAGCAGAGGAGCATGAAACTTTGTCAAAGAAACGAAAACGGGATGAAGCCAAACACAATCAGGACAGGCTACGACAAAAAAACAGGGTCAGCATCGGCGCTGCCTTTCCCAGATGGAAGTCCCTGAAGGATAAGTTTGCAGACAGACGCAGAAGTTGCCTGTTTTTTGCTGGACAAGAAAGACTAAGTGTCGAATTGTACTCTTATATGGAGCCGAATTTTTAATATAAATCCATGAAGACCGGGTGCCGATCTCCAGCAGCGCGGCTCTACTTGAGGCGGCGCACGGGAAGGAGAAAGAGAGAGTGGAGCCGAGGAGACGCATTACAGTTGCCGTGGTGATGGGCTAGCATGCATTACGTTGCTAATGTTAGCATGTATTACCAAAACAATAAACACTTACAATCGCTCTGTAACTTGTAAGCTGTAAACCTAACCAAGTAAAAAAAATACATCTGCACCTCATCACTTGAGTTTTGCGATACGCTGGAAGCACGTGTTGACAACGCAATGTTGAAAAAACACTTTTTGTCCTTGCAAGGCCACTGTAGTTCTCCGACAGGGAGGGGGGAGCGCCGGAGTGCTGCAATCTCAAACCTCACCTTTAGATGCCGCTAAAAACTACACACTGTACCTTTAAATGTTTTTGCGTACTCTAAAATTTTTTTATGTTCTGTCAAAGGTTTTTATTTTAATAATTATTTTTATTGTTTTTCAAAAGGGATATAACATAGAAGAAAAAAATATATATGAAAAAACAAACAAACAAGTAGACAGGAATAAAGAACCTTTCCCCCCAACCCGAGACATACAAAAAACATGAACAGAATCAGCTCATCTTGTCAGCTAATAAAGAAATAACACGGGCCACAGTCATGACAAGAAAGAAAAGGAATAAAGAATATAAGAATAAATAAATAAATCTTTAACTATAAAATAATAGCAACAATCATAGTTACATAAAGATCAATCTGTACAAAGTGTAAGGTAAATCTTATGGCACAAGCAGTAAGTGTTACAAAGTGGATGTATCATTAGTCACTTTGTTGAAACAGTTGCAGTACAAGGTCCCACATTCTTTTAAACATGTCTTCCTTATCCTCATTTTGGAGTCTCAACCTCTCTAGATGAAGCATTTTACCCTTTTCTCTTAACCACAACTCATACGTGGGAGCAGTATCAGCCTTCCATGCTCTGAGGATCAATTTCTTTGCAACCACAGTTCCAAATAACATGGCCTTCTTCTCAAAATTGTTAGCATGAGGTAATAGGGAAGTGGCCCCAAGAATTGCTACAAGCGGATCAGGCACCCAACATTTCCCGTAGGCCAAGGAGAAGCAATTAAAAATGTTTTTCCAGTTTGTGTACAGTTTATTGCATGACCAGAAGGAATGTGTTAAGGAACCAGTAAAAGATTTGCATTTGTTGCACAAGGGCGAAATATCATGAAAGAGGCTGTTCAGTTTTTCTCTCGAGTAATAAAGTCTATGTAATGTCTTAAACTGCATAAGGCAATGCCTGACATTCACAGAGCAATCATGTATACTTCTTAAACATTCATTCCACACGTCGTCATCCAGATCAACATTCAGCTCAACTTTCCATGACTGCCTAACCCTTGCTGTACTCAGTGAGGCATTGCTGTGTAAAATCCGATAGAAAAAAGAAACTGCCCCTTTAGTAGCAGGGCCAAATTTATTCATTGCCTTAAAGTGATATTCCGGGATTGAACAAGTTGGGTCCTATCACAAGGGTTAGGGCAGAAATTACCTCTACAGCGGTGTTTCTGTGGAGAAGAAACCCAGGGCGCTAGGACCTAACTCCCTCTTCATGCTTCGGATCTGCTCGTCTGCTGAATCCGCTGTAGTCAGACGGGGCCATATTTTACTTGACCAAAAACACAAATAAACGGACTCCCACCGAAAAAGTCTGATATCGGTCTGCATTCACGCTTTATTTAGAGAATTTTCAGCGCGTTACTTTCACACAAAAACACCGCTAAATAAGGCTCTAGTTCGCATAGCGCCGTGAAACGGCCTCAGCGGAAGAGTCTCCGCTGCAGCGGAGGCTCTGCAGCCACAGCTCTGGCTCTTCCGAGAGATATCATATTTAGCTGTAAGTTGTGAGTATGAGGCAAAAATGCCGTTTATGTATAAATCACCTATGTTGCAAATACCTTTCAGTTTCCAGAGGGTGAAAACATTATCGGTAAGACCAGGTAAAAAAGAATGATTATCGCAAATTGGAGAGTCTAAATAAATGTTTGGAGCCTTAATGTACTGCTTTATCTTTTTCCAGATTCTTAAGGAATTATCCATTACAAAACTGTTATTAAAGTATGTCTTTTTAACGACAGTGGGACTGTTGAGGAGAGCAGGTAGTGGCGTTTTTTTGCAGAACCTTCTTTCTATACTCAACCACGCAGGGCAGGAGTCTGTCTCTGGAGGAGGGCCCTTCTTCCACCAGGAGAAGATAGACAAGTGTGCAGCCCAGTAGTACAACTTAAAATTCGGTAAAGCAAAACCCCCCATATGCTTTGGTTTTGATAGATGGTTTTTAGCTATTCTAACAGTTTTATAATTCCAAATGAATGGTATAATTATTGAGTCTAACTGCTTGAAGTATGATTGAGGAATAAAACAGGGGATGGACTGAAAGAGGTGGAGAAAGCGAGGTAACACTATCATCTTAATTGCATTCATCTTCCCGACCATAGATATTGGGAGAGTTTTCCAATACTCAATATTGGTTTTAACTTGCTCAATTTTATTTTGCCAGTTTAATCTGAGGAGATCATTTGGGTTTTTAGTAACTATTACTCCTAGGTATGTGAAAGCGTCATAGGATTTCTTGAATGGAATGGATTGCAAATACGTCCTGTTAATTTCAGTGGAGACTGGCATAAGTACACTTTTCTCCCAGTTGATAGAAAATCCTGAGAGACTGCCAAACTTCTCAATGAGAGTCTGGAGAGGAGGTATTGATGTTTGCGGCTGAGAGATGTATAATAGAATGTTGTCCGCATAAAGGGAAAGATAATGTTTACAGCCAAGCATATTGATGGGAGAAATTAAAGGGTTTTGTCTGATATTTGCAGCCAGTGGTTCGATAATAATCGCAAACAAAAAAGGGGAGAGGGGGCAACCTTGGCGGGTCCCACGATGGATTGTGAATGGGCTAGAGATATTTTGATTGGTAATAACTGATGCAGTCGGATGTGAGTAAATTATTTGAATCCACTTCATGAAGGCAGGCCCAAACCCAAACTTTCTGAGCACAGATGTCATATAGGGCTATTCTACTTGATCAAACGCACGTTGTGCATCTAGCGAAATAACAACAGCCTCTACAGAATGCTTGGCATATAATATGTTGAAAAGGCGGCGAAGATTAAAATACATATGTCGGCCGGGCATAAAGCTAGTTTGCTCTGAATGTATAATCATGCATAGGATTTCTTTAAGTCTGTTGTCCAGAACTTTTCCAAGAATTTTAGTTTCGATGGGTAATAAAGAAATTGGGCGATATGATGACACCATCTGGTGATCTTGGCCTGTTTTTGGAATTAACGAGATACTAGCTTTGCATAAAGTGGGTGGCAGATGCGAGGACTGCATCGTATGTTTAAACATATGGAGGAGTAGAGGTGACAGTTTAAAACCAAACTTTTTGAAAAATTCTATGCTAAAACCATCTGGACTAGGCGCTTTGTTATTGGGAAGAGAGGAGATAACCTTTATGATCTCGTCCAAATTGATATCCTTATCTAACATAACAGCTGAATCTTCTGATAGTTTGGGTAAATCCAAGTTCTCAAAAAATTCATCAAAAGCAAGAGCATCTAAGTCACCTTGTGACCGGTAGACGTTAGCATAGAACTCTGCAAAACATTCATTGATCTTCATTGGGTCAACATGCAAGATACCTCTCTCAGATTTAATACAATGTATTGCCCTTGAGGCTTGTATTCGTCTCAGTTGGTGGGCTAACAGTCTGTAGGGCTTGTCACCAAACTCAAAATATCTTTGTCTTACTTTTATTAGCAACTTTGATACATTTTTAGACATTATAGAATTGTATTCATAACGTAAGGCAGTTATTTTAGTAAGTGTTTCTATTTTCTGTTCAGCTCTGTATAAAGCTTCTAACTTGGTCAGCTGATTATCTATTTCAGTTAATCTTTCCTTAGATTTTTTTTCTCTGCTGTCTCATGCGATATAATATGGCCTCTTAGGACAACCTTCATGGCTTCCCACAGAGTAGAATCATTCACGTCGCCCTAGTCGTTAGTACTTAAATATAATTCTATTTTGTCAGATAGATATGTACAAAATGTCTCATCTTTTAATAATGCATTATTTAAACGCCAGCTGTGTTCCCCTCTCTTATGGTTCAGGTCTAGACTTATTGAGACTGGGGCATGATCCGAGATTAATATGTTATGGTAAATGCAATCAACAACTAAATGCAAAAATTTGGAATCCATCAAGAAGAAATCAATTCGGGAATATGATTTATGCACCGTGGAACAATATGAAAAGTCTTTCGTAGTGGGGTGTAAAAGCCTCCAGATATCCACCAAATTGTAAGATTTCGAGAGTTTGTTAAGTGTGCCAGTGTTTCTGACAGTGTTGGTTTGGGAATGTTGTCGATCGAGAACTGGATCCAAAACATAGTTGAAGTCACCACCCATGATAACGTTTGAATTAGACAAGTCTGGCAAAGCATTGAAAAGATTCTGAAAAAAAAGTGGGTCATCGTAGTTGGGCCCATATACATTTACCAAAGTTAATGGTATGGAGTTCAGAGTCCCAGATACTATCACATATCTGCCCTTTTGATCTGAAATAGTTTGTGAGTGGGTAAATGGTACATTTTTCCTTATCATAATTGCAACACCTCTACATTTTGTACTGAAATTTGACTGATATATCTGAGAAGCCCATGAGGGACAGAGTATTTTTGCAGCTGATTTTTTAATATGCGTCTCCTGGAGAAAACATATATCAGATTTCAGTGTACGCAAGTGTGCATACACCTTTCCTCTTTTCAGTGGGCTATTCATCCCTCTTACATTCCAACTGGTCATTTTAACCTTACCATTGTTGTAACTATGTATATTTGCAGACATATAGAGTGTCTACTGTATAAGTGGTAAAGAAAACATTTGCCATGACTGCGGTATAACATACACAATAATTACCAACTGACAGATGAGCTGAAAAAACACCCCATAACAAATGTAAAACCCCTCCCTAAAAACACAGGAGCAACATTTCCACACCCCTAACTCTAAGTTAAAGCTAGATTTGGGAACCAAGGGTGCCAAACTAGCGGAAAAACTGTCCATCTCTCATGTAGCGTATGAGAGGGCACCCCGCTTCACAGATAAGCATTAAGAGGTATATAGAACTTATTTGTCCTCATACGATCTAATGAGCTGGCAGTCTGTAAAACATCGATGGCTTACTCCAATTTTACAGCAGCTTTTGGCAAATGTCCCCAGCTGACAGCTGTGCTGGTGGCTGCATCCCATCCTTCAACCTCTCGGCGCAGGAACTCATCTGCTTCTGCTGGGGAGGTGAACGTGCTGGTGTTGTTATTAGCCGTAACCACGAACCGCGCTGGGTGTCGGAAACCACACCGGATCAACTTGGCCCTGCATTTCTCCCTTATGAGTTGAAAGGCTTGGCGTTTCTTCATTGTGGCTGAAGTGAGGTCCGGGAAGATGTATACCGGTCGTCCATCATATCTTAGAGGAGCTTTCTCCCGTGCAAGCCTTAGCACGAGCTCTTTCACCTGGTAGTAGTGTATCCTAGCGATGATGGGCCGTGCTTTGCCATCTGTAGCCGGAGCTAGGCTACGGTGGCCCCGGTCAACTTCAATTGGGAGGTTGAAATGCTCTTCCCCAAGCAAGTTTGGGAGCAGCTTGGATACAAACTCCGTAGGTTGTCCATTTTCTGCCTTCTCTTTAATTCCCACAATGCGGATATTCTGCCTACGGGAACGGGCTTCGAGGTCATCTAGCTTAGCTTGTTGCTGTTTGTACTGAGAAGCTAATACGCCGTATCGCTTCTCCAGCTCCTCAATTCGTGCCTCATGTGACTCGGTGGTGGCCTATGTAGATAGCACCCGTTGGTTGATTTCAGTTAAGGCAACCTTAAAGTCCGAGATAACACCACTGAGCTCAGTAAACTTCATGTCTACTCTGCCGCTTAACGTATTTATGGCTGCCAAAACGTCTTCAATGGTGGTAGGAGCCAGGGAGTTAGCCAAATTAGCGCTAGCATCATCCGAGTCTGTTAGCATGGAGCAATGGTCCCCGCAGTCGCCGTTCATAGGGCACTTATCCAGCTTCTTTCCCTTAGCAGCTTTCTTCATCTCGACTACAATGGTGTAGTTTACTTCAGGCTCATGAGATGAAAACAAAATGTCTTAAATATGAGGAATATAGTGAAGTCAAGGTGGAGCACCCCAAACACACGTCTACTCCATATCAGACCCTCTAGCGCCCCCCATGTTCTGTCAAATGTTTGTGCATATTCCTAAATGTTTTCATGTTCTGTCAAATGGTTTTTTGCGTATTCTTACATGTTGGTGCTATTCTTAAATGTTTTTGTGTATTCTTAAATGTTTTCTTTCTCTGTCAAAGGTTTTTGCGTATTCTTAAATGATTTCGTGCATTGTGAAATGCTTTTTGCATATTCTTAAATGATTTCATGATCTGTCAGATGTTGTTGCGTATTCTTAAATGTTTTTGTGTATTCTTAAATGTTTTTGCATATTCTTAGATGTTTTTCCGTACTCTTTAATGTTTTCATGTTCTGTCAAATGTTTTTTTTGCGTATTCTTACATGTTGGTGCTATTCTTAAATGTTTTTGTGTATTCTTAAATGTTTTCTTTCTCTGTCAAAGGTTTTTGCGTATTCTTAAATGTTTTTGTGTTCTTTGAAATGTTTTTGCGCTGTTAATTCCCACTGACCTTGAGGGCCACCATAATTAACAGATACAAATTTATGCATCTGAAATGCCCAGTCGGGTTTGATAGGGACTCAAATAACTACACTATACACCAAAAGATATTTTACTTAGTGGGGGCTGCCAACTGAATGAATGAATGAATGAATGAATGAGTGATATCATCGTATTTTTTTCTGCTGTATTAGTACCATACATCAACACTCAGTTGGCTGCAGACTGGCTGACATAAGCCACACACAAATAAACAATAAGAAGTTCGAACACAGGCATTGCCAAATAACAGACCTCAGTCTGGAACCTGACTAGGTCCCAAACGATATTATTTTTTACATGGCAGTCATTGTAAATCATATGTTTGTGTCTAAATATTTAAGTAATCAACACTGAAAACATCATTTGTATCTGAGTGAATATTTTCAGTCAGTTAAATTACCATTTATTGTATAACATGTCTGATAAATGGGCCTAGTAAAAATGCTTCAGGGAGAATGTAAAAAATGCCCATAAAATTGTCAAGTGTACTTGTTAGTACAAACAGCATTTAGAAACAGAAAACATAAAAAAGGCATTCAGAGGCAACCCTTGCAAACATCTCTTATAATAAACGCCGCCTACGTCTAAAATAACTGGTCAAAAAATCAGATTTTGATTTTCAAACCCTGACAGCAACTGTTTACATTTACCCTTTTACACAATAACAGGAGTGAAGACTTTGCACACTGACAGGATTTTAAATGATTTAATGTTTATTTCTTTATTTTTGATCAAATATATTCCAAATATCTCTGAATCAACACATCTACAGCTGTGTCTTTAGGGGGTTTGTTGGTGGGGGTCACAGGAGTCTCCCTCTCTCTTTACCCAGCAGACTTCGCAAACTTTGAGTCTTGAGTTTTTATAGTTCCCCAGGCCCGTAGAAGGAACTGAACTTAATGCCAACTTTATCACTCTCATCATCCCTGGGACGGGGATACTGCCTGAAAGAACAAAAGATAAATCACACAGTCATAAAAATTAAATAAATATTTACTGTGTACCTCGCGGAATTTTACACTACAGTGAGCTCTGGGTTCATTTTTTAATATTTGATTTAAAAAGACATTTAAAACATAACGTTTGGTTACAGTGTAACTTTGGTTCACTGAGTGAAGAGACTATCTCTCCACACAGTTACATATTCCATATGTACGGGGAACTGACCCACTGGGGCAGTTGATGTGGATACTCTTTAAGACACACCACTAGGTGGCCCATGCGCAGGTATAAAAGCACCAGGTGCGCGTGGTTTCACTTGTTACATTGATTGGAACGGTGTCCGAGCGGCCTTGACCTGGAGAGATAGTCTCGTCACTCAGAGAACAAAGGTTACAATGTAACCAAACATTCTCTATCTTATCGAGACTATCTCTCCACACAGTTACATATTCCATATGTACGGGGACCCTATAAGACACACCGCGAGGAGACTGAGGGGACAGATAAAAGCAGCCCCTCAGATTCACCTCAGAATCTCAAATGAGACGTAGCCACCACCAGAGTGCTCTAAAACAGTGCGTGTGAATACAAAAACACCCAGTGAAGAACTACAGTATATACAAATGGACATAGTACGCATACCAAGCTAGAGACACCGCTAGACGCTGCGTGTCACTACCTCATGCTGAGGTGCCAGACGCAACCCCAAACATGGACGACCCTGCAAGACACGAGAGTCAGATTCAATAGGCCGCTCAGATGGCCTGCCCTCTGCTAGGCCAAATGACAGGAAATGAAGATATCTCCCTGGCCGGGGTGATATGGACCTACCCGGCTCAGGGACGTAGTAAAAAAAAAGACCTTGTCAATGCATGCTGACACCAAGCACCCATTCCCCAAAGGAGGTGCCAGCAGCCACATTCAGGTTATAAAATCTTGCAAAGGTAGATGGACTCGACCAGGTAGCAGCTGCACAAACCTCAGAGAGGCTGGCACCACGCCACAAGGTCCAGGAGGTTCCTATGCCCTGTGTGGAGTGCACTCTCACCCTCCTGGGAGCCGGAGCATCCGAGTCTGCATGTGCCTGCCAGATTGCGTCCACAATCCAGTGGGCCAGCCTGGATTTTGACATTGGCTGACCCAGGCACGGGGGTTGAAAGCAAACGAACAGCTGATCTGTCTTCCTGAATGCCCCTGTTCGCTGAATGTATTTTTTCAAGGCCCTGACCGCGCATAGCAATGCCCAATCTTGAGCCTCTCCATCCCCTTCCTGAGCAAGGCTAAGAGATTTTATTATCACCGGCTAGTGTAAGTGGAAATCTGATAGCACCTTAGGCAGGAACGCAGGGTTTGGACGTTGGAGCACCCCTGTGTTCTCAGGCAGGAACCTACAGCAGCTCTCCTGTATCGACAGGGCCTATATCTCTCCCACTCGCCTAGCTGATGCTACGGCTATGAGGAATGCAACCTCGAGGGAGAACCACTTCAAGTCTACTGATTCCAGAGGCTTGAAGGGTTCCAGCTGTAAGGCAGCCAGCACCAGGAGATCCCATGCTGGGACAACTGGCCTCCTGCTGCCTGGGGCAAGTCTAACTGTGCCTTTCAGGAACCCCTAGATAAGACTGCAGTCACTCTCTGCCAGCTTGTTATCTCCTACACGAGCGGCTTTGATAGCTGCCACCATGCCCTTGAGGGTTGATGGGGATTTCCCCGCCTCAAGCAGCTCCTGCAGGTATTGAAGCACTTCTGAGGCTTTACAGGTTAGTACGTCCGCATGGTTTGCCCTGCACCATGAAACAAAGAGGCCCCAGCGATAGGAATATGCGGCCCTCATTGATGCTGCTCGAGCGCCACCGTCTGTACCACCAACTGCGCTAGCCCCATGCTCAACAAGCTGGCCCTCTCAGGAGCCAGGCCAGAGCTTCCGCTCCTGGGGAAAGGGATGGAACAAGGCCCCCTGCGCCTGACTCAGAAGGTCCCGGCATACCGGGAGCTCCCTTTGCCTCCTGTCCAGTAGAGGCACCATCACTGAGAACCACATCATGTGAGGCCAGTTTAGAGCTACCAAAATCATCCTCAGCTCCTCCACCTGAACCCTCAGAAGTAGGGTGGGGAGAAGACTGACTGGGGGAATCCGTACAGCAGCCCTGGAGGCCATTGGTGTGCCATGGCATCGGTCCCCAGTGGGGGGTTGTCCCTGCCAAAGCGGCAGGGAGATGCTGAATGGGAGGCCCAAAAACTCACAGAGAGTACCATCCCATTTTGGAACAATCAATCAATCAATCAATCTTTATTTGTATAGCGCCAATTCATAACAAGTGTGAACAAGGAAATAGCGGGAATAAAACCTCGCTTGCTGGTCCTCCTTTCCCACCTCCCTGATGGCTCTCTTGCTCCAGAGCGTGGAGGTCTCTGAAAGTAAAGCCTCTCTGTGCTGGCGGTCCGTAGTAGTTTAGACTGTCACTGACCGAGTCACAGGAGGGGCGTGCAAAAACTGCAGGCAATATCCCTGGGTCATTGTAGAAACAACCCAGGGGTCTGCCCCCAGGGCTACCTATGCAGCATGAACCCCCTGGGGGCAGGGTCCTGCTTGGGGTTGCATCATGTCAGGACCGAGGCGAGGGCTGGGGTGGACCCTGGCCGGCGTTGCCTCATCTCCCCCTCTTAGCCCTGCCCCACCTTGATGAATCCAGCCTGCCCCTCATATCTCCCTGACTCCAGGTGTGCTGTGGGGGCACAGATTGCTGTGGTCGAGGCCAGTGCCAGTCACGGTCCCGCCTCCAAGACCCTGACACTTCTCTTGCACAACGACGGGCTTCCTGCACTTGCTGGAGCATCGTAGATGCATCGGGCCCAAACATAGCAGAGGGTTCTACCGGTAGCCCGAGTAGGCATGACCTGTCCTCTGGCTGCAGCATGGACTGTGAGAGCCACAGGTGGCGCCTGACCCCCCAGAACCCAGACAAGGCTCTTCCTGCTGCCTCTGCCTGCTCCTTCATCAGCTTAGGGAGAAGTGAGGAGACCAGCTGCATCTCCACTACCAGGTCTGGTTCAAAGTCAGAGAGGAGGGGCACCAGGAAACGCGTGGACTGACCACCCACCTCATCATCAAAACGGGAGGGGGTGGGCCCCGATCAGATGGCAGTTCAATATTTAATGCAGCGGTCGCCCTGCCAATAATCTCCTGGATGTGGGGGTACTGCAGTTCGTGCTCCCCCATGACTACCTCTTGCTGCCATGTGGGGAAGGCCTCGTCATCTCAGACGTCGAGGCTTACCACATCAATCTCCCTATCTGACCCTGGGTCAGAGGGGGAGCCTTTATCAACTGCCTGACTCTCCGCTGAGACCAAGGTGGAGGGTCTAGGCACACTACGTCTAAGATTAGAGGGCAAAGGGGGACCTCTACCTGCAGTCTCCTGCACTGCTGGAGCTGCAGTTTGAGGGTGCTTGGCTGGCTGCAGACCTTGAGCAGGTTGTGTCTTTTTAAACACATGGCAGCGAGCCTCTCTTAATCTTGCTGTTAAACAGAAATAGCTCATACATGTTGATGGGTCCTCTCTTGCCATGAGTGCATGATCAAAGCCCAAACAGAGCACACAATAATCATGCCCATTCTCTGCAGGCATTTTCGCTCCACAGCCCCTGCAGAGAGGTCCCTCCCGGCTTGCCATAGTGCTACGTAGCAGGCAGACCCGGAAGAGCACACACGCTGCCTTTTGTTTGTAGCAGCGAAGCTACCTGTTGCTATGGTGGCGTCACTGATTTCTGGCAGCGCTTCGTCTAAGTGCTTGTTGCAGACACACCGGAGGACACGCGGGTGCGTGAGCCGGAACCCGGCAATACACCTCGCGTTGCTCCTGCACAACACTGGGCAGAGAGGGACGCCACACTACTCCTGCCGACCAGTTCAGCTTCAGCAGTGGGCTATACCTGGGTGCGTAAGCAGAGCGTATCTTGCAATACGCCATATGGTACCCCTTCTTGTACCAGTTTCTTTCAAGTCGAAGCGAAAAGAATGACAGACAGGAAGAAAGGCAGACTGGCTATACTGAGAGGGGCCCGGAGATTGGCTCTCTGCTCACACACCGGTAAGTGGATGTCACGCTAGCCTCCTTTCAGCTTTCCCAAACACATTCGTCTCCTACTGCTAAAGTGGAAATCAATGAATCAGTGAAACCATGCGCACCTGGCGTTTTTATACCTGGGTATGGGCCACCTAGTGGTGTGTCTTAAAGAGTATCCACGCCAACTGCCCCAGTGGGTCAGTTCCCCATACATATGGAATATGTAACTGTGTGGAGAGATAGTCTCGATACGATAGAGAACTATGGGGAAGGCTGTTATTAAATACACGTGTATAGCCTCCAACAGACCTTTATTGGTTATTAATAACCCTGAGGTATTAGAGGGTCCAGATTACAAATACAGTCCTGATCAAAATCTTAAGACCAGTTGAGAAATTTCTAGAATTTGCATTTTGCACATTTGGACCTTAATGAGGTTTTAAATAGAGTAACAATATGCAAAAGAAAGAAGTGGGAGTGTGACAAAAAGCACTTTGAAAAAGTAATTTATTGAAAACAACAAGTAAACTGATTTTTTTTCTTCTTTTTTTTGCCATAAGACCTCTTCTTTATTTTAGTGTCAACATACACATTATTATTTGTCAACGTGTTAGTTAGAGGGTGGTAGTAGTGCACATGCCTCACAGCAAGAAGGTTGCTGTTTGGATGCCCATGTTTATCAGCGCCTCACTCTGTGGAGATTGCATGTTCTCCCTGTGCAAGCCTGAGTTCTCTCCAGGAGCTCCAGCTTCCTCCCGCAGACTAAAAACATGCTCAGTAGATTCACTGGTAACTCCAAATTGCTTTTAGGTATGAAAGTGAGCATGAATGGTTGTCTCCCTATATGGTCCTGTCATTGGCTGGTGGCCAGTTTAGGGGGACCCTGCCTCTAACCCAAAGTCCATCTCATCCTGAAACAGTTCTTAATGAGGACTCGCTTTTTAGTCAATAATGATCAGGTGCCTCCTGTTGTACTTAATTTAAAAAACTTTGATGTATTTTTGCACTGTTCTGTCTGTAATTGTTGAATATGGAAGTTATTGGTTTTTCAATAAATAATTAAACAGATGAATAAACTCATCAAAAACAGTCAGCGCTGAAAAATTGCCCATATCATTCTGTTGCAAAGTTGTTAAAGGGATTAAAAATATCTCAAATGACAAAGAACAATTAATTAGAGAGGTAGGCACTGAATAACAGCCAAGTTGTGCCTCTTAAACAATAACATTAACATACTTGACATTAAGCATGTTTATGATGTTTTTACTAATATTAGGTGTTTTACTGAAATAATTTCACCAAGTTCTCCTCTAATGCAAAGAACAAAACATGAACAACAGGAAAAGATTTTAAAGAAACGTGACTAATTTGTTTTTTTTGGTAGTGAATGGTGTTTTATTGTCTTCCAAAACTAAATGTCATAAAACAGCTTTCACATTTTCTTCACAGTTTCAATTTGGCAATATATCAGGACGAGTTGCAGATTGCAGAGTAAAGGCCACATATGGCCCAGGTGCTGCCAGATACCCACCCCTGATCTACACTGCCTGAAGTGAACACTGCAATACTGATTAAAAAAAGCTTGACATTTTCAACTACATTTGAGTATTTTCAGGCTATTTTAAGGTTGTGCTTTTTTCTACTCAGTGTCTGGAGTTCTTGACTGTGAAGTCTTGTGCAAACCCTACACGCAGAAAAGTAGCACATGTGTAGACTGAAACAAAAAAAAGAAACTTTGTATCATACCTGTATTCCACTGTTGCTTTTTCAAGCATCTCTCTACAGGCAACCATCTCATCTTCGTTATAGTACTTTCCAGAGAGATAGACGACCTTCTTAATACCTGGACAAGGTCAACAGAGTTGGGGGGGGGGGGGGGGGGTAGAAAATGATGGTTTATGAGGTGTGCTGCTGTCTGAATTTAGAAAATATAAAGCATGAACACAGAGATGAACAACATCAAACATCAGGTAGTTGAAAGTGTGGATGGCTGCAGACAACGTGGCACAGTTATGTGAAGGTACATCAGTGTCTGTCTCAGTTTGATGTTAGTAGAGCCCTGATGATTATTTTCTATTATACTTAATCAGTCTTTTTGTTAATTTTTTAAATAGCTCAGTTATCTGTTGCCAGGCAATCACAGGCCTGCATGGAGAGACAGAACACCAGTCATGCTCATACTAAGGGCAATTTGGAGTCACCAGTGAACCCTCATGAACATGTTTTTGGGAGGAAGTCAAAGTGCCTGGAGAGAACTATCACCAAATAAAGTTGAAAAATTGTAACTTTTCAAAATTGCCACCATAAAAAGTTCAAACACTCTAATGTGTCATTGACCACCTTTAGCTCTGATTTCAGCATGCATTCAATGTGGCATTTTTTTTGAAAATATGTTTCTGCAATATCACAAGATTTATTTCCATCCACTTTTGTATTAATTGACCATGGTCTTGTTTTAATGATGGAGAGTCAGACCACTGTACAAAGCCTACTCCAGCACATCCCAAAGATTCTCAATGGGGTTCAGGTCTGGACTCTGTGGAGGCCAATCAATGTGTGAAAATTATGTCTCATGCTCCCTGTACAGGTCTTGTGTTGTGTGCACACCCACCTGCCTGGATGATGATCTTGGTACTTTCACTGCCGGGGAACAGAGTGGTGTAAACGGTGCAGCCACTGAGATCAGTCTTGTTCGTGTTCATGATGGCATTCGGCACTGCATGGCACACTGAGGAACAGAGTCAGCATTTAGTTTCCGCTTTGGCTCTTCTGATTTGCATCACAAGGAGACAGTTAGTTCAGGGACGGTACATACTAACTACATCTCCCAGCATGCCACTGTCAAACCTCAAAATGGCAGCCACCAAACAACCTCGAGGGTTAAGCCACAAGATAGCTGCCAGACTTCAACCAGAGGGCATAAGGAATCAGACAGCTGGAGCTGTTTGAGCCACCTGATTGAAGCAGGTGGCGCTGACACGCTGCAGCGCGTGCAGTGGAATTTGCCTGATTAGCTACAATGGGAGCAAAGTGCTCCGCAGTACGTTTCAAGGGCACTGCACTGTGCTGTGCTGTGCTGCGCTTTCACGCACTGTGGAATTTAGGGGTTAGGCTTAACTCACAGCTTATTTAAAATTACAAGAGAGGTCCCAGCTTGTCCAGAGCTCAGTGCTGTGGACAGATGGCAAGTCAGTGCTCACTAAAACTGTACCACCAGATAAGTTTGCTTTCAGAATACATCAGTGCTGAGTTTAAACACATTAATACTCTGTGATGTGAAGTCTTCAAAATAAAACACGTAAAACTGTTAAACACAGCGAACTCACCATAGGAGTATTTATTGAAAAGTGGGTTCTCTTCGTCCTTGTCCCACGACAGCCCCTTAGTCCCTTTTGGCATGCAATTGTATCCTGTGCCAACAACGTTTCCATCCTGGCTCACTATACAGGCTCCCACCTGGAAGAAGGAGATAGAAAAACAACATCATTGAGGGTCAATGGAGGATCACTGACCTTCAAACCTGAAGGTTGTTTGATCCTCAGTTCGTAAAACTTAGTCACTTGACCAGACTTCAGGCACTTTCTTGTTCACCGAAGGTTACTCTCATTTGTTTAGACCCAGTCCCTCAGGGATGGTTAAACTGTGTGGTATAAGAGAAATTAAAAAAGTAAATGGTAACCCTGCTCTCAGGTTTAGCAACACAGCCTTTGTCTCTTTGTTTGCATGTGAGCACCTGATTAAATCATTAACAAGCAACAGAGCCCCTTACCTTATGTCCCATACCGGGGTAGGGTAAGGGTAAAAGTCTGCACCATATCATTGCTCGTCATACTGCCATAAAGCTTGTGTTATTCTTCAAGAAACTGAAAGAACTGACTGGACCACACACTGGTGGCATCTCGTCGTTCTCTCCCTTAGACCAAAGACGTAGGCTGGACCTACACAGGATTTAGGCTAGGCCTACCAAAGATGTAGATTGGACCTACATCAACTACATTGGCTAAGCCTACATAGGCTAGACCTTTCGAAATATTATTGTCAGAAGAGGAATCCAGAGATTTGTCATCAGACCGTGGACTGGACAATGAATTTATGTCTTAGCATTGCAAGCCATTTTTCACTCTGTCCAGCGGCATAGACAGTTCAGCGCTGTTTGTAGTGTTGTCTCTGTTCAGCTAATGCTAATCTTAACTGCTTAATATCTGTCATTTGAGCTTAGAATTGTTTTGATTGATTATGATTTACGTTCGATCGAACGTACTAAGGTCTACTACAACCACTCTAGCTTCTCTCAAGCGGTCATTTAGTTCTACTTTCTTCTACTCTTAGCATAGCTTAGCTTACCTTCTTAGCATGGCTTCTCTCTCCGCTCCTGCTCTGTCCTGTCCCATGAGCCAGATGTTTAGCTACTCCTCGTCCTCCTTTACTGATAGCGGTATTTGTCTGAAGTGTAGTTTATTCTTAGATTTGGAGGCGAGGGTGTCTGATCTGGAGAAGCGGCTCTGCACCAGATCCAAACCCCTATTACGTAGATGTAGCTAGCCAGCAGGACGTAGCTAGCAGTGCAGGCCGTGCGAGCATTAGCTTAGCCTCCCCCCCGACTAGTAATGGCTGGGTCACCGTCCCTGGCAAGCAAAGCCGTAAGTCGAAGACCCACTCGGTACCCCACCATCCAGTTCACGTTTCTAACAGGTTTTCTCCCCTCAGTGACGGCGGTAACCCGCCCACAGGGGGACAAACACTGATAATTGGCGACTCCATAGTCAGAAACGTGAAGATAGTGAAGTCAGCGGGCATAGCTGTGTATCCCAGGGGCCAGAGTGGGTGACATAGAGGCAAATTTAAAGTTGCTGGCAAAGAGTAGACGTAAGTTTGCTAGAATAGTCCTCCATGTCGGCACTGACTCCCGATATCGCCAGTGGGAAGTAACCAAATTAAACGTCGAATCAGTGTGTTCTTTTGCTAAGACAATGTCGGACTCCGTAATTTTCTCTGGCCCCTTGCCCAATCTGACCAGTGATGATATGTATAGCCGCATGTCATCATTCAACCGCTGGCTATCGAGGTGGTGTCCAGCAAATGATGTGGGCTTCATTAACAATTGGTCAACCTTCTGGAGAAAACCTGGCCTGATAGGAAGAGATGGCATCCATCCTACTCTGGCTGGTGCATCTCTCCTGTCAAAAAACATGGCAGAGTCACACTTATGACCTCTCAGAGATGAGACCATGTTGCAGAGCTGCAGTCCTCCACGCTCCTCTGCGCTTGCTCTAGGACAGTTTTCCTCCTGTTACTGTTATGACATCTGTGTTCATCAGTTAGATAACTGCTATGGCTTTTGTAATAGTGATAAACATTATTCCATAGAGACTGTGTCAGTCCCCCGACCCAAAACTCACTTAGATATTAACACAAAAACAAATAAAAGAGGTGTCAACCATAGAAATCTTATTAAAATAAAACCTTCAAATGTAGTGGCTTTAAAACATCAGAGAATCAGATGTGGTCTCTTAAATATTAGATCACTGAGGTCCAAATCTTTACTGGTGAACGACCTTATATCAGAAAATCAGATTGATTTATTCTGTCTCACTGAAACATGGCTTTGTGAGGAGGAATATATCAGTTTATCTTTTTTATTTATTTATTTATTTTTATTTTATTTGCAAACATTTAACGAGACATACAAAGCATCAAAGAACAATATGAAGAATATGGAGTTGAAAATACACAAGATAAAAAGACAGTTACAAGAGACAAAAACCAAACAGACTGAAAAAAACAAAACAACAAAAACAAGATATGATTGTTATAGGAATAACTTTAACTAAGCAGCACAAATAATAAAACACAAATTGGACAAAAGTAGAAGGTATCAGTCACAAGTGTTCTTAAAACAAAGAATAATGCTGAATATGTCAGTTTAAATGAATCCACTCCTCCCAGTCTTTCAAATATTCATATACCACGTGACACAGGCCGTGGTGGTGGTGTAGCAGCTATTTATCATTCCTGTCTCCAAATCAATCACAGACCAAAGGCTAAATATACTTCTTTTGAAAGCCTTACTCTAAATTTATCTCATACTGATTCAAAAACGGGCCAGACAGTCCTATTTGTGATAATTTACCGTCCTCCAGGCCCATACTCTGAATTCTTATCAGAATTCTCTGAGTTCATATCAAACTTGGTCCGTAGCTCTGATAAAATAATCATTGTAGGTGATTTTAATATCCATGTCGACAAAGAGAGTGATAGTCTTAGCTCAGCTTTTATGTCGTTAATAGACTCAGTTGGCTTTATTCAGTCTGTTAATGAAGCTACCCATCATTTCAATCACACTCTTGATTTGGTTTTAGCATATGGCCTTGATATTAATGACCTAAACGTTTTTCCTGAAAATCCATTTTTATCCGACCACTTCTTAGTAACTTTTAGCATCCTCCTGGAAGATTCTGTGTTTTGCAGCAAAATTGTGAGCAGTAGAAATCTGTCCAGTGGTGCCGTGGCTAAATTCAAAGAGGCCATTCCTGCTGCCTTAAGCTCAATAAATTGGCCAGCTGATAACTGTAATATTAGCCTTAGCCCCACTCAGCTGGATCAGCTTGTTGATGACTCAGCCAGTCTACTAAGATCCACTTTGGACTCAATTGCCCCACTGAGACAAAAACGTATTAAACGTCAGAGGACAGCTCCTTGGTTTAATTCAGAAACTCTTACACTTAAACAAACAACCCGTAAATTAGAGAGAATGTGGCGCTCTGATAAAAGGGAAGAGTCACGCATACTTTGGCGAGAGAGTCATAATAACTACATGAGAGCCTTAAAACATGCTCGAGCTGCCTACTACTCCTCACTAATTGAAGAAAATAAAAACAACCCCAGATACCTTTCCAGCACTGTAGCCAGGCTGACACAGAGTCAGAGCTCTATTGAGCCTGTGATTCCTCTAGCCCTGAGCTGTGAGGACTTTATGAGCTTTTTTAATGATAAAATTCTGAAAATTAGAGATTAAATTAGCAACTCTTCATCTCCAGCTGAACCTGCCATACCTGTAAATGTAGTAGTAGGTAGACCTGAGTTAGATTGCTTCTCTACGATTAGCTTTCAGGAGCTAAATTCTCTTGTCTCCTCCTCTAAATCATCAACCTGCCTTTTAGACCCAATTCCAACTAAACTGTTCAAGGAGGTCTTCCCTCTAATTTGTCCATTGTTGCTGGAGACAGTAAATATATCTCTATCAACAGGCTACGTACCACAGTCTTTTAAAACAGCAGTAATCAAACCCCTCCTTAAAAAACCTAACCTCGATTCAGGAACATTAGCTAACTACAGGCCTATTTCTAACCTTCCATTTGCCTCAAAGATCCTGGAGAAAGTGGTAGCTGATCAGCTAGGTGACTTCCTTCAAGACAATAGCCTGCTTGAGGACTTTCAGTCAGGATTTAGAGCTCATCACAGCACAGAGACTGCTCTAGTTAAAGTAACCAATGATCTACTTTCAGCTTCAGATGAAGGACTGCTCTCTGTTCTTGTTTTGTTAGATCTTAGTGCTGCTTTCGACACCATTGATCATGATGTTCTTATACAGAGATTAGAGATGTTACTTGGGATTACAGGGACTGCCTTAAATTGGTTTAAGTCCTACTTATCTAACAGATATCAGTTTGTACACGTGAACAACAAGTCCTCTGTGTACACTAAAGTAAGTTACGGGGTTCCTCAAGGTTCGGTGCTAGGTCCAATTCTCTTCTCTATATATATGCTTCCCCTTGGTGATATCATGAGGAAATACTCTGTTAATTTTCACTGCTACGCTGATGATCCACAGCTCTATGTATCACTGAAGCCAGGTGAGACAAACCACTTAGATAAACTAGATGCCTGTTTAAAGGACATCAGATCCTGGATGGCCAGAAATTTTCTTCTTCTTAACTCAGACAAGACAGAGATTATTGTGCTGGGCCCTGGACACCTTAGAGAATCCTTTTCTAGTGATTTAACTGCCATCGATGGCATTCGTCTGGCACTAAGCACAACTGTTAGAAATCTAGGAGTGCTATTTGATCAGGATTTATCCTTTAACTCTCATATAAAGCAAATTTCAAAAACAGCCTTTTTTCATCTTCGTAACATCGCTAAAATCAGGCCTATCCTGTCCCAGAGCGATGCTGAAAAGCTAGTCCATGCTTTTGTTACCTCTAGACTGGACTATTGTAACTCTCTGCTTTCAGGCTGTCCCAGCAAGTCGCTTAAGACGCTTCAGCTGGTCCAAAATGCTGCAGCACGTGTACTGACTAGAACTAGGAGAAGAGACCACATTACTCCTGTTTTAGCTTCTCTGCATTGGCTTCCCATTAAATATAGAATAGAATTCAAGATTCTTCTCCTCACCTATAAAGCTCTCAGTGGACAGGCACCAGTCTATCTTAAAGAGCTTGTAGTGCCATACAACCCCTCTAGAACATTACGCTCCCAAAATGCCGGCCTACTTGTGGTACCATCAATCTCCAAAAGTAGTATGGGAGGTAGAGCCTTCAGTTATCAGGCTCCTCTTCTCTGGAACAATTTACCGACCACAGTTCGGGAGTCAGACTCCCTCTCTACCTTTAAGGTTAGACTTAAAACTTTCCTCTTTGATAAAGCTTTCAGTTAGAGACCGGCTTATAGTTTATAAATTAGTTCATAAATTAGACTCATAGTTAAGATGCAATAGGCCTAGACTGCCGGGGGGGATCTGGCACATTGGACTCTATCACTCTCTCTCTCTCTCTCTCTCACTCTCTCTCTCTCTCTCTCTCTCTCTCTCTCTCTCTCTCTCAGCATCTGCTTTTGCCCCTTTTGTTTGCTCCTGTACTCGTCTCTGGCTCTTGTCTTGTAGGTGGTCTGGGATCCTTGGTGGAGACTGCCTGCTGCTGTGGAGTCACGAAGCCTCAAAATACTACAGTTGTAGACATGACACATAGTTGGCCATTTTATTAGGAACATTCCATTCCCATTAGCATTATAGCTGTTCATGTAGCTATTACCATGATCAATACATCTACAGTATCTATCTTTTATTACCACAAAGGCATGGGGTCCCTCTTGAAAATGGAATGTCACATCTCAAGAGGCCTTTAACAAATTTATATTTAACAGAGACAAATATGGTTGGGATGCACTTGTGGTCTGGGCATCCATGAGTTCGTCACTACCATAAATTCTTATTTTCAGTAAGAATATCGAAGATTATACTTCTATGAAATGATCACCACAACCATTCAGACATATGGACCCTTCTGAAAATGAGATGTAGCATCTCAAGAGGCTAACCTCTAATAAATCAGATGACAGGTCTGTGTTCATGAACCTGTCCCTAACTTTAGGTCTTATTATAGTCCACTTGTCTCCTCTTACCTCCCTTCCTTCACCCTCACACCAACACAGCATCGTGTGGATTTGCTGTTCATCATGAGACTGGGATCCATATTCAAGATTTCCTGCTGCTTAACAGAAGATTTTTTCTTGAGACATGATGGAGGGATTCATGATTGGCTATATGGATTCATGTTGGGTGTGGGATGCTGCTCTATTGTAAAGTGTCTTGAGATAACACTTTTTATGAATTGGCGCTATACAAATAAAGATTGATTGATTGATTGATTGATTGATTGATTGATTGATTGATTGATTGATTGATTGATTGATTGATTGATTGATTGATTGATTGATTGATTGATTGATTGATTGATTGATTGATTGATTGATTGAAGAAGAGGCATGGCATTGAGACTGCCTTGCCAGTCAGCACAAAGAAAAAGAAAATGTTGACAGAATATCTGTAAGTTCAAAAGTAATAGGACCAAATGTACTTGACAATAATGCACCTAAGCAGGTAAAATGTGAGCAGGATTGCTTACACAAACAAACTAGCACACAACAGATACAAATACAGCAGCCACTTTAACACCTATTAAACAAAAACAGCTAACATTAGCAGAAATCCTCTATCCTCCATTACCCCCAGATGACTCCTGGAACAAAAGTCGGTCAACTGAACTGTCGCCTCCAACTAAACCAGTAACAAGGGCAGACACAGGACATGCAGGTCAGCCACCAGACAGACTGATAGAGCAGACAGAGTTAGTGCAACCAGTAGGGCAGTTCTCCATGTATCAGGTGGCAGGAAGTGATGGCATTTAAGCCATGAGACAGGACAGAGATGAAGGAAGCTCCTAGGACAGTGCCAGACCCCAGAGATTAATTTAATTTGTTGGGTAAGCAGTGGAGACCGATAGGCGAGGATGTGTGAAGTTGTTAAGTATGATTAGTAAAGATGAAGGGTGCAAATGGGATAAGTTGTTTGATGATAATAAATAGGTGGAGAAAGTCATTTAGAGGCATGTGCTGCGGGATGTTGGTGATCGTAACCAAGAAATGGATAAAGCAATAGTTCACTTTGCTAAGGAAACCCGGAGTAAATATTCAGAGTGGAATGCAAATGTAGGTAGATTACAGGTCCATTAATTATGTCTATTATAATCAGCAGAGACAGGTCAATTCCTCTACTAAATCACTACTAGCCTAATAGAAACTAACGGATGTCAGAACTGTGTTAGACAATAGGCAAGCTTTAGGCATCATGCTCGTCTACTTTAATGTACCTTCATTAATGCAGATTTTTGCTGTACTAATGTCAAAAAGTTATTCGACATGGTTAACATAACCCTTGCCGCTAGGGCTGCCACGATTAGTCGACTAGTCGTGACTAAGTTGACTATCAAAATAGTCGACTACTAATTTAATAGTCGACTAGTCGTTTTGTTTTTTAGGTGCGTTTTCTCACAAAACTGCCGCTGTACCTCTGCTGTCTTGTCTGCCTATCTGTCCTGTTTTCTGGTTATCACACCTGCAAGAATCAAACCAACACACCCCGAAACACACTCATGCATGTGGCACATGCACAACTACGCAGGCACCAAAGTTGCCAGGTCTGCTCATAATAAGCGATTTGGGCCACCAGCTGCATGCTGGTGCAGTACGCTACAGTTCATGCATGAGGTGACTAGTCGACTAATTGCAAAAGTAGTCGTTGACTAGTCGACTATCAAAATAGTCATTTGTGGCAGCCCTACATGCCACCTGAGAAATAAAAGAACTTGATGAAGAATTTAATTAGAAAAATGATCAACTCAGTAACGACTGGTTTGATAGTTAAACATTTTGGACCATCAAATCCATTCTGATAACCCTTGCAAGAGAATCTCTGTTTATTCTTTAATTTGGATGTGTTTATCATGTAGTGTGAGGAGTATTCAACAAAAAATGGTAAAATTACTTAAACACTTCTGATGAACTGAAAAAATGAACTGCCAATCCTAAAAGATGATGAAGAGGACAGACTTGGATTATTCGCTCTTTCCTTTACTTTTTAAAGTATGTCAGTTTCCCAGAGGGAAAAAACAAAGAAAAAAAGAAAACTTGAAATTATGCATTGCCAGGAGATCAACGTCTGCAGGCTCAGGTGACGGCCTGTTTTGCCGATCAGAACAGACGTGGAGTGCTACACAATATATAGACAAGGTCTATTGAAGTATTATTGAACTGTGATTTAAACTCACTGGCCACTTTATTAGGTATACCTTACAAGGACTGATTTGCTTACCTTGCAGTGCAGCTGGATCCTCCTGATTCAATGTCTGTCATCAGGATGATCCATCTCTCCAAGCTCCAATCCAACAAATGTGCTCGGCATGTAGCAGCACGTCTAAATTAATGTCATTTAGAGCAGGAAGAGGTGGAGCTACAAGGGAGATGACAGCAGGAAGTGACTGCTCATACAGAGATTAGCATAGATGCTAACAACTTCTGCAGCAGTTTTACCAGATCTGGCCAAGATTCAAATGAAAACATATCGTAATGAAAGCAGTTCTCAATGAGGGACGTTGGCTCCACTTCTGAGATGTTTTGGTGAGAATTTGTGTTACAAGACAAACACGTTTCTAAAAGCTTTTGCCCATTCCCAAACACTGTCAATGAGCTGTTACCCTGATGGACTGGTGAAGTGTCTTCATCACAGTGCACTGAATGGTCTATCGGGTGTGTCAGGTTTACTGGATTGGATCTACTGCCTGAATTCTTGGTGTCATAGATCCCTCAGAGGTGTTGGTCCATATCTCCATGATGTCATCACACACATTTACAAACCTTTGTAATGGGGTCTTCACTTTCTTTCGCAGCTGACTGGGCTACAGCCATGAAGTCCCTCGGTAAAGTCTCAGGGTTCCCCTCATTTTGACTTGGACTTATGTTTTGTTCATATTCACAGACGTATATAGAGAGGAAAAAAAAGAAATGCAATAAAATGTTAAAAACGGATTAAAACACATTTGTAAAATTTCAAATTCAGCTTCAAAATCAAAAGTATTCTTAAATCTCAAGTCACTGTCTAAAAATCTTTCATATTAATCAGCTGGAAGGAAAAAAAACGTATATTATCTGCACATCTTTTACAAGACACAACTAACAAGGTACATAATAAAACACAATACTTGTACAGAGTAAAGGCCACGTATGGCCCAGGTGCTGCCAGATACCCACCCCTGATCTACACTGCCTGAAGTGAACATTGTAATACTGATAAAAAAAAAAAAAAAAGCTTGACATTTTTCACTACATTTGAGTATTTTCAGGCTGTTTTAAGGTTGTGCTTTTTTTACTCAGTGTCTGGAGTTTCTGGCTGTGACGTCCTGTAAACCCTACATACAGAAAAGTAGGACATGTGTAGACTGAAACAATAAAAAGAAACTTTGTATCATACCTGTATTCCACTCTTGCTAAGTCAAGCATTCTTCTAGAAGCAACCGTGTCCTCTCTGTCATGGTACTTGTCAGAGAGATAGATGACCTTCTTTATACCTGGACAAGGTCATCAGAGTTGGGGGTTGGGGAGAAAATGATGGTTTATGAGGTGGGCTTCTGTCTGAATTTAGAAAATATAAAGCATGAACACAGAGATGAACAACATCAAACATCAGATAGTTGAAAGTGTGGATGGCTGCAGACAGCGTGGCACAGTTATGTAAAGGCACATCAGTGTCTGTCTCAGTTTGATGTTGTAGAGCCCTGATGATTATTTTCTATTAAACTTCATCAGTCTTTTGTTAATATTTTCCATTGCTCAGTTATCTGTAGCCAGGCAATCACAGGCCTGCATGGAGAGACAGAACACCAGTCATGCTCATACTAAGGGCAATTTAGAGTCACCAGTGAAACCTCATGAACATGTTTTTGGGAGGAAGTCACAGTACCTGGAGAGAACGCACACAAGCACACACCCACCTGCCTGGATGATGATCTTGGCACTTTCATTTCCGGGGAACAGAGTGGTGTAAACGGTGCAGCCACTGAGATCAGTCCTGTTCGCGTTCACGATGGCATTCAGCACTGCGTGGCACACTGTGGGACAGAGTCAGCATTTAGTTTTCACTTTGGCTCTTCTGATTTGTTAATATCTGCTGGAGGTCACAAAGATGAAAGCTTTCTGTTGGCTTGAGCAGCCAAAGACCCTCCCATCAACAAACTGAACAAACTGTGCTCTGGAGACAAGGAGGGAAGTGACACGCTAACATCAAATCTTTAATACTAAACTTTGGATTGTGGCTTTATTTTGGGAATTGTTTTCACAAGAAATAGAAAAATTTAATTTTTGAAATTATACATGTCTAACATGTTTTAACATTATGATGAATTTTACTGATATTTAGGCAAACAGATAAGAAAAAAACAGGCTGTCCAGTCCATGCAATAAAAAATAAATTCAATGATTCCTTCAGAAAAAAGAGCAAATGGTGAGTGTTTGGGAGTTAATTTTTTGAGTGGCATTGCTATTTACTTTAAGACAACATGTCCCAAATAAATAAAAACCTTTTTCTAACAAAAGATTACACAGAAAACAGTGATCAGTCTTCATGTTCTTTGACCTGAACATAAATCAATTGTACAAAATAGTCCACACTAAAAAGTTTGAGAAACTTGATGTTTTTGTTAGTTTACATCATTTTGGCTCTTTACAATCTACAAAAAGATTCCCATCCACTTTGACTTTGTCCATTTAGTTGGATGGTTTATCTGCTGAGCTGGCAAGGAGTGATGTGGAAAAATCTTACATATTACTAAGGTTATGTCCAAATGAAGGCAGGTCGTTTTGAAAACAGATAAATAAGCTATTAAACGCTGCTTCTTACCTTGTAGCTATGTCTATAAAATGCCACGTTTTTCACATTTTCTCTGCAGAAGCTGTTTTACTTCATAACTGTTCCTACCAGCATGACTGACTGGTGTTACAGTCTAATTATTTAAGATTTTTCCCTTGTACTCCTGTTGCTTCTAACAACAGTTGTAACAATAAAGTCCACACGGTCACTGTTGTGAATTCTCTATGCTGTCAAAATGGTGGCATCTGGTGGTCAAACATGGCACATCTCTAAAAGGAGGGATGATTGCTGTCAGGTGTGTTGGGAGCACAGGTGTGCCTGCAGCCAGCACTTAAAAGCCCAGCTCGGTCATACAGAGCTCTCTCTGATCTCCATCCACTCCCAGATTGTAAAAAGTTTATGTTGACATATATAATTTAATTGTCTTAATAGTCACCTATGAATCAAAAACACCAGTGCCGTCAGTGTTTAATCTGTCGTTTATAGTAATGGGGTGGCAGAGAGTTTGTGTTGGCATTAAATAGTGTTGCGTAGGGCGATGTCACCCTCCAAAAAATCTTCACCTAAGAGGAGTTTTAGTAATATGTGTGTACTCAGCAACTTCAAACCTCATTTTTGTTAGCACAGCAGGACATAACACACAAAAATACCTGTTTCTTTAAAGAATGCACTGCTATCCCAGGACAAAGCCTCAGGCTTAGCTTATCACTGTTTACAGACTATTTAAAAGCACAAGAGTGTCGAGCTGCTCCAGAGCTCAGTGCTGTGGACTGATGGCAAGTCAAGTCAAGTTTATTTATAGAGCACTTTCAAGAAGACAACAGTCGATCAAACAGCTGTACACAAATACATAGAAATAAATATAACAATAAAAACAATTAAAGCTTCAAGCAGCGTTGGACGGGTCCTCCCTCTGTCACAGGTCCCTCATGCCCTGTTGACCTCCATTTGAGGGTTTCACTCCTTTTCATCCCTTTAAACTGCTCTAAGTTAGACTGATAGGTGTTTCTGCAGCTCTGTCAGGAGCCTCAGTCTTTATAATGGCTGTGAATGAGACATTCTATTGCTCCTCCTTTAGTCACATGATCAGCTGTGGAGATCAAAGAGAGAGAAGAGGGACATCACTTTTGGCCTGTGGCCAAATCGCTTTGAGATTGAGTGGCAACTTGTGACACAACGCCTCATAAATGCTACAATTTTGACTCAATCTCTCTAAAAGATATTTTATCAGCACATGTTATCAGGAATCCAGTCATGCAAGTTTTAAAGCTGGCATTTGTTTCATTTTTTCTGTAGAGGCCTAACTGACTGAGGATGTCTCTTGCTGTTCCATCTTTCTCCCATTCATTTGAATGGGAAGAGCTGTGAGGACTGTTTCAGGCATGACTAACTTTGAGGGCTCGTCATTTGAAAAAGCGTTTGAGAAAAAACAAATCCCTTCATAACTTTTGTGTATCAATGTCTCCTCTCTCATCTGTCCATGTTTCAAGCTGATACCATTTACGGTCTAGGAGGAGATCATTTTTCCATCCCGCATATTTTTCCCCTGAAATTTTATTTTGAAGTGCAATTTGCTGGCTCCCTGTTTGAGATAGGTCAGGGGTGTCAGCATGAGATTTGTGGGGTCGATGAGACCTGCATTTTGGTTTCAGGGTCCTTATCCGAAGGGCATATTAACACCTTTATACTCTATGATGTGAATTCTTTGATATAAAACACCTAAATTTGTTAAACGAAGCAAACTCACCATACAAGTATTTATTATCAAGTTGGTTCTCTCTGTCCTTGTCCCACGGCAGCCCCTCAGTCCCGTTTGGCATCCTATTGTATCCTGTGCCAAGGATTTCATTCTCCTGGTTCACTACACAGGCTCCAACCTGGAGGGAGAAAACAGAAAAAAAAAACATCAGTAAGGGTCGGTGAGCAGGAAGAGGTGGAGCAACAAACCAGAAGAGCAGGAAATGACTGCTCATACAGAGATTAGCATAGATGCTAACAACTTCAGCAGCAGTTTTATCAGATCTGGGCCTTGTTTAAATGAAATCTCTTAGTTATGAAAGCATTTCTTAATGAAAGGACATGTTGGCTCCACTTCTCACATGTTTTGGTGAGTGTTTGTGTAATGAGGGTTAGCTTTTGTACTTTGCAGCAGTACTGTCCACCTGTTACATTATCTGAATCTCCTGTAATGAACATGATTATTGTAAAGCTTGTCAAATCTGGCAAACATGCTTCTGAAAGGTTCCACCCATTCCCAAACACTGTCTATGAGCTGTTTCCCTGATGGACTGGTGGGGTGTTTTCATCACAGTTCACTGAACGGTCTTTCAAGTGTGTCGGGTAACTAGATTCAATTTATTGCCTGAATTCTTGATGTCACAGATTCAACAAGCTGATAAAACAAACCTCAGAGATGTTGGTCCATATCTCCATGAAAGCATTGGAGAATTTGCTGTAGATGTGTCAGCTGCACACACACACACACACATCCCCACATACACACACACACACAACTGCGTCGTAGGCGCAGTTGGATAGTGCGCTTGATCAGTGATCGGGAGGTTTTAGGTTCAAGCCCAGCTCCAGGCGACACATGGCGATGTGTCCTTGTGCAAGACACTTAACCCCAAGTTGCTCCCACTACTGCGTCAGTGGTGTGTAAATGGGCATGAAAGGGCGTGAATGTGGTAGAGATATTGATGGATAACTAACAGAGATACTCTGAACCATCAGTGAGTGAATGTGAGAGCAAATGGGTGTGAATGGGTATGAATGGGTAGGTGTGACCTGCGGTGTGAAGCAGCTTTGAGTAGTCAAAAAGACTAGAAAAGCGCTATATAAGCTCAAGTCCATTAACCATTTACCATTACATACAAACCTTTGTAACAGGATCTTCACTGAACTTCGAAGCCAAGCAGGCTGTGGCCATAAAGATCTTATCGATCTCACCGTCCTCTCTCCCAGGGTTTGGATTTGTCATTTTTCCCTACAGATCAACACAACACAGGGATGCTCAGTGTGATGGTAACAAAAAATCCTGTAGAAAGCTTGTGTTTGTTTGCAGTCATGCCCTCATCAGTTTATTTCTCTGTGTTAAGATTTGGATAAACAGAACAAACAGTAATTCTTTTTTTAATCTGTAAACAATAGCAACTAAAAGACCTGTCAGTCAGAATGGATGTGAATGACAGCACCAAGAAAGATCAAGCTGACTGCTTCTTAGATTTTTTCATTCTTATTGACATATACCTGCTATCACATAAATGTAACACAGCTTTCTTATGAAGTTAGAATCATGACAAAACTTCATTAACACACAAAAACATGTACTCATGCCCAACAATTCATCAGAAAACTCACTGTGGTATGTTAACACAAAATATCATTCACAAACTAATGCATTATGTTTTGCTAATAAGAAATATACCCATCAAGCAAATACAACATGTTTCAGAAACAAATAACAAAGAACAAAACATATTCTTCACCTACAAAAAACAATTCTACAACTACAAGAAACTGTCACGGGACTTTTGGCACAAATTTTCTGACTCGCAGATTCACACCCAAATACACACATGTAGCAAGATGAAACTGATCAATTTATAGAAACTCTACAAGGACAAAGAGCATTCCTCTCTGACTCTGTGCCTCCCTGCATCATGACTCTAAATCTCCTAGTAACATCTGGCGCCATCAAGTCTGTCGTTAATGACTGCAAGGTACCCCCAAACAGACATCGGTGTGGATGTTTACTTGTCTTCCTAAACAGCGATTGGCTGAGACCAAATAGTATGTTAGAAGAGAGTCCATTTCCAAGTCATAAACAATTCTTAGGTGACACCTTAGTTGACCTTTGACCTCCCTGGCCATTTCGGACCCCTCATCTGCTCTTCTTTATCTGTTCCACATGTTTTTATTGATCAAGCTGCTAAAGCTGAAACTTTCAAAATCTAAAATGAATCAAGGGACACTTCTAACAATGTGATGTTTTATCCTGTCATGACAAATGCTTTCTAATGATGTGTGTTTTTAGCTCTAAAAGTGCCTAAGATACAAAAAGTCTGTTTATCTGTGAAAGTCTGACAGATTGAGAAGAGATCTTTCTTCCCCAGGAATGTGCCTGTACTCTGCATTATTTCATCACTCTGATTACTGAAGAATGCTATAATAGGATTTCTACACCTTAAGTTTAGTAGCATAACATCCCAAAGACATGTTGACTTGTATGTCTTAAGTTAACCACCTCTATTTTGTTTAATTGACTGTTTAATAAGATTTGAATTGTTTAATTCTTTCTTATACTTTAGATATATAGTATTTGGTATCAAATTGATCACCATGAGATTTCCTATCCAGTTGGAGTGCTTATATTGGATGTTTAATCAAAATACAACTTAATATTGGCCAAGTATTAGTTGATAAAGTGTTGTTAACTCATCCAAAAGACCTCCCCCTGCGAGTAGCTTAAAGCCAGAGACAAGTGGTCTCTCTGTCTCTTGTCTGCTCCCCCTTGTCCGCTTCTGTCTCCCTTCTTCCTCCTCGTCTTCGTCACCACCTCTGTGATTTTCGGCTCCAATATTTTTCCTGAATTCTTTTGTCTAAGTTTTGTGACATGCCCGTCGATAAAAGCCAGTAAGCTATAAAAAGACTTCAAAGATTTACTTCATAGTAAATGGACTTTTTTCTTATTAATTTCAGAATAGCATTCGTCTTGCCAACAAATTCTTGATTTTTGGAATTAGTTACAAATCAATTTTTTATACAATCGAGACACCAACGCCCAAGCTCCAGCTTCACCAAGAAAACAGAACCTGCCAGTCCAATCTAAGACTTCTCTCCCAGGGAATCTGGGACAGACTTGCTCACATAGGAACATCCTCCACTAGATCCATCGCACTGGATAAAATGTGGACTTCATCCTCTGGGGCGACACCCAGAACCAGAAAAGTCCTTCAGAATCTCCAGTAGCTCAGGACCAGTCTGAGATCCGATCATAAAAGCTTCACAAAGTAATGCGCGGTTCTTCTTTCAGATGGGCTTGAGCGTGTCTTGGTTCAATTCTCTAATAATTTCCCTTTTATCTGACCTTTTACAAGTAGGTTAATTCGGAAATTAATCCACTATAACCACTCCATATGCTTAAATGTTCCTTGAGGGTTCATATCTTCTTTCCTGATTGACAGCACCATTGATTCAGTATAACTCTGACATTTATTCCTTCTTAAGTGTTTATTTTATTTTATTTTGTCTTATATATTCATTTTAATAAATCACCCTTATATATTTAAAGTTCTGTCTGTTGGTATTCTTTTTGGAAGATTGACATCACTGCATGAGAGTTCTGTCTTTAGATTTGAGATTGATTAAACAACTGAAGTTTGACTTAATTGATTTATCTAATTTAAATGAAATAATTAATAAATCAATTAATTAAGCTAATTTTGCCTTTTTTGTATAAAAAGGATGGTGCCCCTTTAAATAACGAGAGCAAACCTGGTTATTAAATGAATATTAATTTCTTTAATTAATATCCAGTAATATCCAGAAAATAATCGCTACAGTATATTATGGTGCGGCCTGTGTGAGGCCCTGCAAATAGAAACTTCCAAAATAGCTCCAGACATATTATTTGGGTGATAAAAACATTCTAAACCTAAATTAATATTTAAGACACAAAAATCTTGTCTCTTTGAATAGAAATAAAGCGATCCCTGCTTTTAATCTTGCTGCTGTGCTTGCTGAAATGTGTTGGGCTATGTTTAAATGTTTTTCTTTATTCTGCAAAATTGCACTGTGCTTTGTGTTGTGGTGAGCCGTGTTTGTTTGTTTTATACTCGAGTTTAATCACGTAATGAAGTGCAGCGCCATCCTGGCTGCTTTCTGTGACTCTGCGTGCTGAACGTGCGCCACGTGAACGAGTCCTTACAGTGTTTAAAGGCCTAAAGCTGATACGCCGATATCAGTGATAAAATAGTTACCACGAGACTCTGGTTTCTATAAGAAAATTAACCCCTCATCTCTCCGTCTCAGATTAGCTACCTGATTCGAGAGGCCACTCTTAGTGGGAGGATTAATGTGAGTTTAACTCATTGATTGTTCGTAGCCGCACAACATTTAAAGTGTTGGTGAGCTCTAAAGTGTCCGCTTGGACCGCTGTGAAACACTGCGCTTGTTGATTTGTGTTTTCCCCACAAACCGCTGTGTTTGTGGTCGGCTGAGGCCGCTGCTTTGGGACTTGGGCCTCAGAGTTTGTCTTGTTCATCACTGTGTGTCAGGCTGCACGCACAGCCTGCTGTTGGCCCTCAGAGGTCTGAAAAGTGAATGAGTCGTATTGTGTTCGACAAACGACGTCCTTCAGGGAGGTGGAGTCAAACTCCACATCCTGCATGTTAAGTGACTGGTCACTCCCAGTGGCTAGCTGTTAGCCTTTGAGCTATTTCTATTAGCTGTTAGCATGCTATTGTGCTACACATAGCATAACCAGACTGGTTGCTAGACAACCAGCTTCTTCATGTGGCTAACTGAGAACTTTTTACTTGTTATCGCCGTCTAGTGGTGAGACGGACTACATTGCTGCTTTGGTTGCCAGACAACCAACTCTTATTTCTTTGCATTGCCCTCTGGTGAAGTTTTGTGACACAAGTCCCCTGTAACACTATCCTGCTTGGTTGGTTTTGATAACACGCACACATAACTCTTATTTCCCTGCACATTGTTTTTGAAAAGTTGACACAGTCGACATTGTGTAACATGCAGACTTAATTGCTTCTGTAACTTTCCTATTTAAATAAAGTTCAGAATTTAAACATTCTAATTTCTTTGCAGTAATTAATTGACACATTAAAGATCCCATATTATGCTCTTTTTCTGCAGTGTAATATTGGTCTTTGATGTCTTCATGAAGCCTTAGTAGCGTGCTTTGGTCTAAAAACTCAATAAAACACGCCCAGCCGTATCGTCTCGATGCCTTCAAGGAGCCTCTCTGTACAACACTCGGATTTTGTGGGCGTAACTATATGTTAATGAGCCCCCGCTGAAACCGCCCCGCACTTCCGTGTCGGCGCAGTCGGCGCATGCGCGTGACTATGTCAACAGAGCTCCGGTTAGCGTCTGTGTTGCTACATGAGGACCGCAGCACTGAACGCTTTAACCGAGTCAGAACCCGAAAATAAGAGGAACCAGGAGAGAGTCGAGGACCAAGGATAAACCGGGATGTTTCTCAGTGGTCTGTATGTAAAGTTTGTTTCTTCAATGCTATAATGTTGACGAATCAAAGTTGTTCTGCCGTTCCTCTCCCCCTCCCCCTGTTGTTGTCGATGTTAGCATGTCTGTTAGCAGACGTGCAGTGCTTAGACTGGCGTTAAATAGAGTCTAGTAAGAGCTAATGTAGAGTGAGCGGGTTACTGCAGAGACGTGAATTAACTAAAACCCCGATGTGAAATAACTTTCACCTCTAAGTAACACTGAAGGGGCCGTTGCTACTGATGGTGAAATAAGACAGAGAGAGGGGTCTTCTCTGTTGTTATGTGTAAAATATGTCTGGGCTCTTCAGGGCCGATCAGAGCAAGAGTCTGTTTTACATAAATAACATTAGTAATGTGACTGACCCATCAGAATACAGCATTTAATAGAGCCATAGCCTTTAGTGACAGTAACAGTAACTGAGAAGGTTTATTACCTGTAACTGTGAGCAGCCAACAGTTTTCTGTGAACCTTATTTTAAAAGGTTATTTTCTTTTCTATATGCCACACAGTAGCTGTCTTAAAAACCTCTTCACTTGCATTATTGTATGTTATGACAGCTCTGTGTATATTCTTATACAATAACAGAACATTTCCTTTATATAAAAATTCTCCTGAACATCCTGTTTTCACTCTTCTCCTACATAGGTGCTCCTGTGGCAATTGTGTGAAAATTCCTACAGCCTGAAAATGTTTGTTGAATGGAGATACCAAAGGTATTGTGAAAAATTAGTGCTAAATAACAATTTAGTACATAACCTTTCCTGTACTGTGTCACTGACTTACCTGTTTTAATTAAGTAGGTCAGAGGAAAACTGCAGGAACTCCCAGTCCAACCATCCTGGACTCTGACTCTGAGTGTGTTTTTCACTACAACATGCATTCTATATTTATAGAGCAGACTATGAGCCTTTACATCTAAGAGGAGTAATGCATAAGTATTTTGATATAAACACTTCCATGACTGTTGAACAAAAACAGTAAAGATTAAAAGAACTGTTTCCTCCATCTCATTTTTTGTCTTTCTTGTTATTTAATTATTAACATTACATGTAACATATGGAAAACTGAAAACACACAAAACAGTTCATTTAGACTTTTTATTGTGAAAATATTTTGACATATAAAAACACCAAATGTACCGGCTGGTACTGTAGACATTTTACATAAAGGAGGTAAAAAAGGCATGAAGAAAGAAAAAGGAATTTTTAAACACAAGCCATAGAACCATATTGATAAAAATATGAACATATAGATAAAAACACCTATGACAGTAATTTTCATTTCTGACATATCTTATCATCATGTCCAGCCCTTACAGATGCCTGGCCTACAGAGCCTTTGTGAGCTGATGCTGCCTGTGTTGTACTGCAGAGTTTCCTGATGCAGAAGACCAGTATGAGAGGGTCAAGCGCTTCCTGGTATTTGGAAAAGGAGCATATGGTCTGGTATTTTCTGCAGCTCCTTCAGGTGTGGAGCAGGGTCCTGGAAAACCTTCCCAAAGACAAGGTCCAACAGTGCATCTGCATGATCTGAAATACAAGACACAAAAATATATGTTTACAAGAAATGAACCAAAACACCTCACTGCAGTGTTGTAACTTTTTTACATAGTCTTTTATTGTCACAATATCCTTATTGATTATATATTCTCAATTCCATTTTGATAACATTTTTATTCCAGTTGCCTTTATCTTTTCCTTTCCATGCTATGCCTATTTGCCAATGTTTTTAAATGTGTTGATTTTAATAAAGAATTGTTTAACTTACGGAAAGCTGGCTCTGCTCTCACTGGCTTTGCTGTACATCCTTCCTCCTTGGATTTTGAGAAGCTGACTGTAACCAGCGGTTCACCATCAGAAGATGCTGCCTGAGGTCGACCAGCATAGACACAAGAAAGAAAAATATTTAACCTGTTAGTGCATGAAAACACAAATTAGAGCCATGCATTTTTACCTCTTTTGTTGATAAAATGTTTATTTCATGTTGTACTAAAATCTAAATAAATTACATGAGATGTTACAAATAGTTACTGTTACTCATTAGATACATTAGGTATTTCTGGCAAGCGATAATTCAGCTGAGGACTTTTATATTTATCATTTATCTGACTGTATTCATTTGGTTTTTTTTGTGATATTCTTTGATAATTTTGATCAGACACATACCAAAAGTAAGTCTCAAATAAGATTCAACAGGTTTTTCAAGGGTTAATGAGTTTTTACTTACAAATGTCACATTATGTGATGCATTATAAAATGTCTATGCCCATATATTGTTAGTAAATAAAACGGGAGGATAATTAAATCAGACATCTTATTTGCCTCCCTCCGTTTTTCTTAAATCACTGACCTGTTAGTAATTGTAACTTATCCCCAGTCACACAGCTCGTATGACAACATTCTGTGGGCATTCCTGAGTGTTTAAACTCAGAAATCTGATTAAATTAGTTTGATGATAACGACATCTGCAGCGTTAGCGTCACACATCATATACACTCCCTGTTGTTATCAGTATTTACATGATCTGCTGTAACATACAGAAGAACAAAGCCTGATCGTTTCCGTCATCCACAGCTTAGACACAAAATGAGTTTGGATACCTTCTGAGATAATTTATCGATTACATTGCCTGTATTACAAAACAGCGAAGCTCGTTTCTCGTAGCATTACAGGCTAACACAACAGGCTAACCGCAGCTAAGCTTAGCCCCCGAGAGCTAACAGATGCAGGGGGGAGAGGAGGGCTGTACAAGGAATAATAATAATTATCCTCCAGCTGTTATACTCCTCTACTACTGTGAGAATATTCATATATCTAAATCTGATTAAACCTGTTGGTGATGACGATGCTGTGGCCAATAAAGCCAGTTATCACATCTACAGATACACTGTTTTGAGCCGACGTTAGTGTAGAAATATACTTTCCCCTGTTATCAATATTTACATGCTGCGCTGCAAAACACAGAGAAACACAGCCTTCACTGGTCGTTTCCCATGTCCTCAGTTTAGACAAGGAATGAGTTTTGATACCTTCTGAGATAATTTATTAATTACAATGCCTCAGAGAGAGTAGCAGGCTTCTACTCACACAGCGGTACATCTCACAGCAGCAAAGTAATAGACACAGAGACTAATATTATGGCCTAGAAAAGACACGATATGGTTAGAAAACAGCAAAGCTCGTTTATTGTACCATTACAGGCTAAAACAACAGGCTAACCACAGCTAAGCTTAGCCTCCTGACGCTAACACAGAGGAATAGCTCTTACATCTGCTCCTCATCCCTCTGCTGTTAGCAGCTCGTAGCAATTAGCAAAATAACAGCACACAGCATTTGAAATACTCACATTTCCAGGGTCCGAGGTTTGCTGGTGGATGGTTGGCACTGATCCTGGATTAAGGACCAGTCTATTTGCGAGCCCCTTTGTGTACTGTCCAAAGTTTGCGGAACTGTCAGCCGTTAAGTGACTGGCACAAACATGCACATTTTTTCTTTGTTTTTCTGGCACTTTTCCATCATATATGAACTCCAGCCACTTAGTTTTTAAATCTTCAGAGTCAGGCAGCTTGTGTCAGGAAGTTTGTGGCTTGTTACAGCCCACAACACTGCAGCAGTAACTCAAGCTGAAGTCCGATGTCTCACTGCCGGTAAATCCATCATGGCTGCTTCTTCTTCTTCTTCTTTGTTTTTTTTGGCGGTTGGCAAACATCGAAATGGTGCATTTCCGCCACCCACTGGTAAGGAGTGTGGACCAGAATATCTAAACTTACTTGAATGTGTAAAAAAAAAAAAAAAAAAAAAAGGAAAGCTCAGATTCTTTCTATCAGCTGTGTTTGTTTGAGATACTGTAATAAAATTTTGGAGCACTTACTCTCTGACTCGTTCTGTAAAATTTCTATTATGTCAAAACACACATTTTCTCCCCTGAGACGACTAATTAACTGTCTTCTTTCTGTTTCAAATTTCTGACATTCCATTATAACATGTTCTACTGTTTCCTGTTGTTCACAGTTGTCACATCGACCACTTTCATGCTTTGCAATTTTAAATAACGTATTATTTAACCCACAATGTCCAAATCTTAATCTTGATATAATCGTTTCACTTTTTCTATCCAAACTAGCTCTTCTCATTTTTCCAACTCTCCTTTGTATTCTATAGTACCACCTTCCAGTTTTTTCTTGCTCCCACTGTTTTTTGCCACCTTTCTTTTCATTCTCATTTTCACCATACCCTTCACCTCCATCCCGCTATAACCCACTGCCATGTCAACTTGACTGTTGTTTGTGGCTTTCTTTGCCTCCCTGTCTACCTGCTCATTTCCTTTAATTCCTATATGTGCAGGTATCCATAAAACACAACTGTAATTCCCATCATGTGAATCCTGTATAATGTTTGTTTAATTTCTGTTAAAATATCTGGTCGACTGTCTGAATGATTGTGTTGTAGACTGATAAGGGATGAACTGGAATCTGAGCAAATGACTGATCTTAACGGTCTTGTTTCTTCTATCCACTGTGTTGAGTAAAATTGCTACCATTTCCCTGTGTAAACTGATAAACCCTCACTGATTCTCTTCCCCACTTTGATCTGAAACTCTGGTACTGTAAATGCCACTCCTACTTTATTAACTGTATTCTTTGATGCATCTGTGTAAATTTTTACATAGCTGTGATATCCGTTTATGTATTCCTGTACATTATATGGGTTGAGTTGAAATGTTCTGTCCTTGTTTTTCTTTTCTAACAGTGTGAGATCAACTTTTGCTTCAGGTAGTATCCAGGGCTGTATCATGGGTAATGGTACTGTTGGAGTGATGTTAATCTGATCTATTTTAAGTTCTGCAGCTTTCTGCTCTATTGTCCACCCAAAACTTTTTATTTCCCTTTTCTCCTTTTCCCAACATGGTTTTAAAATGTTCAGTGTTGGATGATCCAGATTATGTCCTTTTAATTTACTCCAATATGTGACTTCTAACTGTGTCCTTCTCATTTCTAAGGGCATTTCTCCCATCTCTACTTGTAAAGCTGCTGTTGGAGTTGTTTTGATTGCACCTGTGCATAATCGTAATGCCTGATGCTGGATTTTATCCAGTTTCTTTAGATTGCTGTTTGCTGCTGATCCATAGACAACACATCCATAATCAAACACTGATCTTATCAATCCAGTGTATAATGCTTTCATAGCTGTTCGATCTGCTCCCCAATCACTCCCAACTAAGCACCTCATAACATTTAAAATTTTTTTACATTTATCAACAATTTTTTGAATATGTGCTGCCCACGTTAGTCTTTCATCGAACCATATTCCTAAATACTTGAAACTCTTCACTCTCTCTAATTCATTATTATATAATTTTACTTTCTTCTCACTTCCTATTCTTCTCTTCGTGAAAAACATTGTCTTGGTCTTGTCAACTGAGAATCTGAATCCCCATTTATAGGACCAATCCTCGACTATTTTTATTGCTTCTTGCATTTTCTTTACGATAAAATCTATATTTCTCCCCCTCACCCAAATTGCCCCATCATCTGCATGAGCGTCCTACTCCATTTCCAATCTCTTCAAATACATCATTGATCATAATGGAAAATAACAAAGGGCTTATTATGCTTCCTTGAGGAGTCCCATTCTCAATCTCATATTTCCTTGAATGTTTGTTTCCTATCCTTACCTGTAATGTTCTTTCTGATAAAAAATTCTTAATCCATCTATATATCCTACCTTTTATTCCAAATTTACACAATTTTATCAACAATCCTTCTCTCCACATCATATCATATGCCTTCTCAATATCAAAGAAGACAGCTAATACACTTTCCTTGTTTACTTGAGCCTTCCTGACATCATGTTCCAAACATAATGCTGGGTCCATGGTATTACGACCTTTTCTAAAACCACTCTGAAAGTTACTTATAAAATTATTCTTTTCCATATAATCGTTAGCCTATCATTTATCATTTTCTCCATTATTTTACAGATGTTAGATGTTAATGCAATGGGTCGATAATTCCCTGGTCGTGTCCGGTCTTTTCCTGGTTTAGGAATAGGGACTATCACTGCCTCCTTCCAGCTTCTTGGCAACTTTCCTTCCTCCCACACTTTATTAAACAGCTCAATTAAAACATCTTTAAATGTTTCACTTAGCTGGTTTATCATAGTATAACACAATTGATCTTTACCTGGTGCTGACATGTTTGTTTTCTTTAATACTCTGTTTAATTCTGTCCTTGTAAAAGGTTGATTTAATAAATAAATCGCTTTCATCATCCTGTTGTAGTATCTCTTCATTTTCTGCTACTGTTTTTCCCTTCCTCTTTTCCCTTCTTCACACACATTATCGGAACTGTGTACTGTAACAAAAGTTTTTGCCAGCATTTCTGCTTTCTCTTGCTCTCTTATTGCAGTCTGTTCGCCATCATTCAGAACTGGATACCCATATTCACATTTAACCCCATTCATTCTTTTAATCATTCTCCACACTTTATCAACTCCTGTCTCTCTTCCAACTGAGTTACAAAAACTTCTCCAATATTCCCTTTTTGCAGTCTTAATAGTTCGCTTTACATTTGCTTGCAGCCTTTTATAAGTAATCAGATTTTGAAAACTGTGATCTCTTTTTAACATCTTAAATGCTTTATTTGGCTTTAATTGTTGTGCTACATTCTTGTGTCCACCACGGTACACTCTTTTTCTTGTACTTACCCCCTTTCTCTTGAATAGACTGCTTTGCTGCCTCTAGGATAACTCTACAAACAGACAAATTAAAATTATCAACATCTTCATTTATATCAATTTTTTCAATTCCTTGATCACTAAGACATCTAAATTTTACCCAGTCAGCAGTATCAAATGCCCATTTCTTTAAAGCACTAAAATCACACTTTTCACTCTTACTCCCACTTCAGTAACAATAGGATAATGGTCACTTCAATGGTGGTTTCTTTAATTACATGCCATGTACATAGTCCAGCAAGTGAATCTGAAACTATGGTAAGGTCTATTGCTGACTCTGTCCCATTTCTTACATTTATTCTGGTACCACTACCATCATTCAAGCACACCATATTCTTACTTTCAATCATTTCCTCAATCACTAATCCATTTTCATTATCACAATGATCCCATAACGAGCTCGTGCATTAAAATCTCCACACAATATCACACTTTCTCCCAAGTGGATTGCAATTTCATCCATTAGCTGTGATGTTAGCCTATTACATGGATTGTAAAAGTTAATAATTTTTATCTTTCCTTTGTTTGTCCATATTTACTGTTATGAATTCTAACCCTGACTCATTTTCCAAGACTGTATAATGAATTCCTTGCTTTACAAATATCGCAACTCCTCCCCCACTGCCCTCCTTCCTATCTCTTCGAATACTATTATAACCATGAATAACAAAATCTAATGTAGGTCTAAGCCAAGTTTCCTGAATACATATTACACCTGGTTTATGTTTCTGACTTGTGATGAAACCTTTCAGTTCTTGACCATTTGCTAATAGACTTCGTGCATTCCACTGCCATATAATCAGGTTGTCCTACCTCCTGACCCTCCCTGTCTTCCATCCCCTTCTAGTTTCCTGTTGACCTGCTCCCAGGACACATCTTTGACACCCAAATATTTCTCAGCTGCTCTCACAATTATCTTTATTTTTTCTGTCTTTTGTTTAACCTGGTCTGCACAATTGATCACATAAGCTATAAACAAAACCAATTTATCCATCAGTCCTGCAATAACTTCCCCTGTCTGATCTGTCTGTGTTGTTGTCAACTTGTTTGTCTCCTGTTTTTCTCTGCCTCTTTGGCCTTGCACCCTTCTCACTGCCTCTGCATAGCTGAGGTTGTTCACTGCCTTAACATGTTCAACCTCCACAGCTGTCTTCCTTACCTCACATCCACCAAACGTCACCCTGTGCTGTCCTCCACAATTACAACACTTGAGCTGTTCTCTCTCTTGCACTCCTCATATCTGTGATCTCCACCACAGTTAGGACATCTCTGCTTCCCTTTACAACCTGCAGCAATATGGCCATATCTCTGACATTTGTAACAGCGAAGTGGGGGAGGCACATAAGCTCTAACAGGAAAGCTCATACACCCGACTCGGACCCGTTCCGGTAGAGCATTCCCCTGCACTTCCAAAAGCACTGACAGACTATCAAGCCGTTCACCATTTACTGTTCTCTGTAGTCTCTTGACTCTACTTACCTCCGCTCCACTAATAACCCTCCTGAGTCTCTCCAAATCCTCATCCACAGGAATGCCTGTTATCACTCCCCTCACCACTCTTCTCTCACCCAACACTCTCCTTTCACTCACCATTTTCTTACAAATACTTTCAACATGTAACGCTTTCTCCTTCTGTTCATCCGTTTTACATATCACCAACAAATTTCCATCCCTCAGGACTTTGGCCATTTCCACCTCTCCTATCTTTTTCTTTAACTCCCTCGACAGAATAAAGGACTCACCTGCAAGTGTTCATCCTCACTTCTGAATGTTAGTATTATTTTAGATTCCTCCCTCACTGTCTTTTTTCGAACGGTGCTTCCTCCCTCATCCGAACTGTTTTCTTCAAGACTTCTTTTAGTTGTCTTGTTCCTGTTTAAACCCTCATCTCTCCTGTTTACCCCCGACCCCCTTCCTCTCTGACTCCCTACTACACTCCAACTCCCTAACTCCATGTCGTCCTCCTCCTCATCTCCCTGTGTTGCCATTCTGATCCAGTCACAGACCAGTTTATGCCAACCGCCAATTCAAAATTCAAAATGTTTAATACTCGCAAAACCAACTTTGAGAATTGTTTGAAACACGCGCCGCAGATCCACTTCCTCCTTCCGCAGTCCGTGCCCAACCATCCTTCCGACCCATCATGGCTGCTCTGCACATAGCAATCTCACCAGCAGGGAGAGAGGAGTGGGAGGGGACGGGGTGGGGGTGTCTGCTCCTGATTGGTCAAAAAATTCCCCTGTGACGTTGGTACAACTCAAATGAAAGAATGCCTCAATAAGGGGCGGGATTTTACATTCACCAGCACCACGCAGCACAGGATTTGTCACTCAATATCACATTTTTTCAAGACAGTCTGGCTGCAGACCTGCACTGACAGGACCCTACGTTGCAGACCTGCACTAAGAGGACCCGCTGCACTGAGAGGACCCGACGTCACGTTACGCCGACATCACGTTACGTTCCCTGCACTGACAGGACCCTACGTTGCAGACCTCCGACGTCACCTTATGTTTTTTTTTTCCAGATGCTCCAGTGTGTGGTTAACACCCAAAGTGATCACCGTAAGCAGACTACTGAAGTATTACCATGGATGTATTATAAGAACTGGATAGCGTGGCTCCGCCTTCTACCATGTAACGGATTTGAAGCCTAAATATCCCCCGTCAGGGCGCCGCCATTGTGCAACCAGTAGAGAATTTGGGCCAAAATCCGGACGCAGCTGACGTAAAGGGTCGCAACACAACTCAGCATACGTCGTACACAATCATTGTGAAGCTGCCGTAAACCGCGGTCATTTTTAAACTCTAATAACTAATAACAAATAAACTTTTCAGAAAAAAGAGGACTTGGAAAATACGCAGCCCAATAATACTTTCATATCACCACAGCATACGGATGGGAGAAATATTTCTACGAAGTGTATTAATTTTTTGAAGTTTCACTTCGGCCCGTCCAGATGAATGAGGGAGACGGAGATTTGACCTATACTGCAGCCAGTCACCAGGGGGAGCAGTTTTCGTGGAGGCTTCAATTTGAGCCCAGTGTCATGGCGTTCATGTTTTTTACAGTCTATGGTCTATGGTCTACTCAGTGCAGGTCTGCAACGTAGGGTCCTGTCAGTGCCGGAAACGTAACGTGACGTCGGCGTAACGTGACGTCGGGTCCTCTCATTGCAGGTCTGCAGCCAGCAGTGGTGTAAAAAGTCCTTGAAACCCATACTTGAGTAAAAGTAAAGATATCTTATATAAAATATACTCAACTAAAAGTGAAAGTCACTCATTAAAAAATCACTTAAGTAAAAGTCTTAAAGTAGCTACTATTAAATGTACTTAAGTATTAAAAGTAAAAGTACAAACAAAGAGAACAGGTACAAATAGTTGTTGCTCTCCCAAGCTTTATTAAGTTTAACTCGTCCTCCCTCCCTCAGCTCCCTTCACCTCTTACTCCCTCTCTCCATTCCTCCCTTACGTAAAGTTCACAAACTTGCGGTTCATTTAGCAGAAGTTGATTTTCAAAATTGCTTGAGTTCAGTCGTGCTCTTTGCAGGCTGAATACAAGTCCTGCAATGCTAAACAGTCGTTCACAGGCTGCAGAGGCAGGCAGAGGTGTGTTCAGCTTCGTGCAAGAGCACGAACAGTCCGTACGGTCCTCTTCAAAATAAAATGTGAAAATAAGTGTAATTTATATTCACATTTTATTATGTAGCGAGTAACTAAGTTGACAATTTAAAAAGTAACGAAGTAAAAGTATCATTTTTTAATTTTTAATGTAGTGAAGTAAAAGTAAAAGTTGCAAAAAACATATAAACTCAAGTAAAGTATAGATACTCCCAAAACATACTTAAGTACTGTAACTAAGTACTATTACTTAGTTCCTTTACACCACTGGCAGCCAGACCCCTCTCCATTTTTTGGGCTGGGGGGAAAGCCACAGACCTCAAAATTTCACCAAAAGACTTAATAAAGTGGTTTTTGCATAATATGGGCCCTTTAAGTCACTCTTTTTCGATCACTAAAATTGAAGCATTAATTTTTGTTATTCTGTAAGCATTGAAAAATCTGTCAGTGCAATTAACAGTTCTTTCAATTAAGGCTTTATTTAAAGTTTAATAGATTTCAATTTGGTTTAATCCACCGTTTAAGCTTAGCTTATAGCCTGTAAACAGTGATACAATTTACACCGGTAGGCTAACAGTACCATTTGAATTTCTTCCAATGCTTTATTGACTTTATTTAATTTAATACTGCTTCAACAATCATTTTAATTTCTGTTAATATTTTGTGCACTTTGACAGATTTGTTAAATTAATTACAAGGATTTTCTCCCTTTTGTTTTCTGTATAGCTTCAAAGCTTCCAAAAGAGTTTAATTGACTGTTATACAGTTATTCCCTCTTCTATCATTAGTGTGATTTTGATTTAAAATCAAAACAATTCCAGATCTTCATTTAAGATTTTGGTTCCTCTTTGTTTTAATTCTTTAATGATACTCTAACTCTACAATTTGATCTTGTTCCTGTATCTTACTGCAGAACAATTAATCAAGCTTTAATTCAAACTTACATTTGGATTGTCAAATTGTTCTAATTACATTTGACTGCTTTTCAGCTTTCTTAATGGTCCTAAATTATTCTGTTTAATTTGATCATATCTTGTCATTGACAACTTTAAAATTGATCATCACTCTATTCTATGATCGATCTTCTGTACAAGTTTTATAACTTAGAACTACAGATCGCCTTCTTTTCTACAAAACCTTGATCCTAATCCACAATCTCAGATTTGATCCTATTTTGAATCATTTCTTCCATTTTACTAAGAATTAAGTCTGGAGTTTACTCATCCTCATATGCCACTCTAGTTTAATATACCTTAGTATTTTAAGACAAATTCATCAAACCTATGGCTATGCCTACTAAGTTAGAGTTCTATTTTCAATTATTTTAAACATTCACGTTGATTTATTCAACATTAATCCATGCCATGCACTGTCCTCTGAGACATTTTGCTAGTCAAAGTTTAGATCATAGCAATGCCATTGATTAATAACAACTTTAATTGACACTTTGTGTAATCACTGAACCTATAAAGAATTAAACTATTGAACCAAACATCTTACACACACAAAATCTTAACCCCTTTTGTTTTCAAACCAAACCAACCATGACAGACGCCAGAGAGTCCATCCATGGAAACCCAATGGAGGACAATGGCACAATATTAGCAGAAATGACCAATCAGCTGATTCCAGATTATGCGTCTACAGCTCAAAAGACCAACCCCACTAATCTGGAAGACATTATGGCTGAATTTCTAGTGAAGGCTTCACTTTCGTCTTTTCAAGACAAGGAGCCCGCTCACATTCTAAGACGCATGTTCTTTGTGATGGCATCACAGTTAAAACAAAAAGAAAATTTGCTGGTACACACCACAGATAAACTGAAGGCGCAAAGAGAAGAAAACATCGCGCTGAAAAGAGCGCTGGATGAGACTCAGCAATCTCTTGACAAGGCAGAAACACAAATCGCTGAATTGAAAACAGCACAACTGCCTGCATATATGGACATTGAAGAGAAACTTTTTCTCAAAGAAAGGGTCGAGGAACTTGATGAAGACCTTGAGAAAAAGGAAATAGAGCTGTTGGAAACAACCAGAAAGCTTGAGAGAACTACCCATAAGCTGGAAAGGGCAGAGTCCCTTCTTGAACATACAGCTGTGGAGTTAAATCTTTTAAAAACACAGGTTAAAGTACATGCAACAGCTCTCCAAGCTGAAGAAAAGCATACTTCGATGCTGCGATATCAGCTCAGAGAAGCTCAGAGACAGCTCAGCCTCTGTCAATTTGATCAAAATGTCTTCAGAGAAAGAAGAGACACTCGTCCTTTGGAACGGGCCTTTTCGCCCACATCTCCGACTACCCTTGACTATCCATCGCAACATCGCGATCAAACATTTCTTGACCCTGGCACATCGCCACCATCTCAGAGAGCATATTCATTCTCTAATGATCCTCTCTTGCCTTGCCCCTCTGACAGGGACCTCGACAAAATTGCTAGAAACATAGCACGCTTCGAGCCTGGTCATCAAGGCACTCATGACGTAGAAATCTACTTGAAGGATATCGACTTTTATTTTAGAAGATTTCCAGGTGCTACAACCGACGACAAAATTTATCTGATTAAAGCAACCTCAAATCGAGAGGCAAGTAGCTTCACTGAACGTCAACCATTCCAAATCAGAAATGATTATGGTGCGTTATGTCAAGCTCTGATCTGCGAGTTTACAGATCCATTGACATCAGCTGGCTTGTCAGCCGCTCTAACTGTCAAACAGGGGAGATCTGAATCTCCGAACCAATACTACAATCGCCTACGTCAGGCTTACTTTGGTTCCAAGAACGAACCAGGAATGGAGGAGGACCAACATTTCAAAGCTCTGTTTGTTCAAAACCTCCATCCCACAGTCAGCCACCATCTTGGAGTTGCAGCATGCCCTCAAACTCTGACGAGTCGCCAACTTCACGAGTTAGCTGTAAAGGGTTTTGCAAAGCAAAGGCAAATCACTGCTAAGAAAGCAGAGCCATCGTCCATATTGGCTCTGGAAGCAAAGTTCCTGCCCATGGAACTTAAAGGCGTCTCTCATGGTAACCTCTCACATGCCAATGAGACCCCAACTGGAAGACTCAAGGATTTTAAACCCTGCTGGCCTAAACGTTCTGGCCACACCTCCACTCATCGTCGAACGCCATGGTTAAACAAGGGTCGACAACCATCCAAACTTGATCCTAAACGTTTTCCTCCAAAACCCCAACGTTTTGGGACTCTCAGGAGAAAACACCAACCCTATAAGGGGGGTGTGAAATATGAAGGGCCTGACCGTTATGATCCTCACTTCCAGAGGCAACGGTCCACAAACTTGCCCTGTACATCATCCTCCACTCAGGAGATGAAAAGTTCTGAAAATCCAGACTCTTCAGAGAAGAGCCATCACTCTGAAAAGGACTCAATAGAGTCAAGACTGAGTGATGAAGAACTTGATACTCTTAACGAGTTAATCCAAAACCTACGTCGACAAAGAGACAAGAAGGTGGATCTTCTCCCAATTCCACCACTGATTCAGACCTACCTTTTCATCATGATTCCCTTGTACAGGATGACAAAGAAGAAATCGACCCCTTTAAGTCAGTACCTGAACCTGAGACTCTAACCATGCCAGATCTGGCTAGTGAACTCAATGTTTCGCAAAGTGACTCAACTAGTGATCCATCTTTTGATGATCCAGCAATCGTCAAAGTTGTGCCACCTTTCTGCCAGTTTCTTGGTAACCTCAGTGAGAAAGGCACTGCACAAAAGTTCTACTTGAATATCACTCTTGAACATGAACTTGACCAAGAAGCCCTTCTTGACACCGCCGCAGACATCACCCTTATGTCTGCAGCTCTCTTTAACAGGTTACGTGCACACGTAAAGAAATCCAAAAGGGACTTGAAATTGCTCCCATGTGATCTTGATGTGCAACCATATACCTTGGGAAGCACTACCTTTACAAAAATGACGATGCTAGACCTAACTATTGGTCCCATGCACCTTGTACACCCTGTGTACATTTCACCTCTGGTTTCAATTCCTTTTCTTGTTGGCAAAGACCTGCTCAACAGGTTTGATCCATTAATTGACTTCAAACGACTGAGGATATGGTCACAGGTTCCAAAGCCTCAACCTGTGTCATGTTCCCAAATCAACACAGCCCAGTGTTTCACTCTGACACAGGAACCTACCTGTGACAATCAGATAACATTCGATTTAGGGGATGTAAACCAGACTCCTGAAAAACCTAAGTCACCTGAACCCACACCTAAAATCAGTGGCGGCTGGTGAAAAATATTCTTGGTGGGGCAGCACTGTGCAACACTCAGTTTTTAACAACCATCCCTCTACGATTCGACGCAAACTACAGGCTCATCCGTAGCCAAATCAGTCATATAGTTTTATATATTGGTAAATAACAAATATGTATATTATACCATTTTAGACCTGGATAAATTGGAACTGATAAAAAAAGCTCAAAGACATGTTGTAAATTTACTCTGACACACCAAAAGAGTTTTTTGTGTTAAAAGTACCAACTGTTTGTACCAGGTGCTTCTCTTCAACAGAGGCAGGGTGAAATGATCAGGGCCTTCTGAATTTAGGGCCTAATGACAAGAATTATTTACTGTTTCCCAGAAACAGGGGCTGGGTCAACTTACCCACTGGCTCAGTTTACCCCACTCTCCCCTACTCTGACATTAATTCTAATATTCACTCAGTGAACAATCCTACCTGCCCACTCTGCACCTGTGCTGGGCTCATGGCTGCTGCTTGGTGCTGCTGCATCTCTTCTGAGGGGCTACAAGACAAAGTTTCCCCAGTTATGTGGCGTCATCACACGGTGCAAGTGTCATTTTATTCAACATCTCTCTTTACCAGTTTCATCGTCATCCTCTGTCGTTTCAGACCGCAAGCTCGTTTTGTTAAAAAAGTCGCTATTTTGCACGTTTTGCTGCATCATTTTCAAGCGCTTTCCTCTTTTTAATTCTTCTCTTTTCCGCGCCACCCTTGTGCTTTTTGACCATCTTGTCGGCAGTCCAGCACCGCGGCTACTATCTGGCTCATCTCACAGACTCTGACTGGCGGAGCTAATTGTTTTAAGCCTGCACGGACGTGTTGTTACGTCAGGATGCCTCTGAAAAAAAAAGGCTGCCGAGGGAGACGGCCCACAGGGACAGCGGTAACAGCATGGAGGTAACACTCACTCAGTGCCATGAATGAACACCAAACCAAAAAATTATAATAATATTAAAAAATGTATATTAACACTGGCCCTCACAGCCCAAACGTCAGGCCGGCCCACCGGAAATTGTCCCGGTCCTCTCGATTAGTCACTCCGGGCATGGCCGACACAGGCCGAATAAACCCGAGGGGCGAAATAAGAATCGCCCTTCGGAGATTATTTTCAACCACGCTGATTGGTCAAATTCACGTTGATAGGCGCTTATCTTGCCCTAGTAACAATCCCTTATTGGCTAGTCGTCACTGTCTGAGGGGCGCTATTTTCAGCTCCCCTGAGACACGGAGACAGAGACGAGAAGGCTTACTTTTGTTCTACATTAATGAAAATTAATTACTTTATATCTTAATGGATATATATTTATGTTATATTTATGTTATATTACATATTTAGATAAGTAATTTTTGGTAATATTCATTTTTTCAAAATAAAGTAATACATTTAATATCACACTCTCCACTGGGGGGGTGGCGCCCTAGCACCCTCTATTGGCCAGCCACCACTGCATATATACAAATACATGTAAATAAATATATTTGTGTATACACATCAATCCATCCAGGCAGAGACAAACAGACTCAAAATAAGAATTTATGACAGTGACAAACACATGGACGCCCAGATCATAAATCTGTCCTCATCGTATTTGTCTCTGTTGAATATATATTCAGTTAGTATTTATTTTTACGGCCCCATGTTTGTGGAATATACATTTATTAAAGGTAAGCACTTTGAGATGTGGAAACTCATTTTCAAGAGGGACCTCATGTCAATGTGGCTATAAAGATAGCTATTTATTTTACTAATTATGTGATATGTTACTCTTCATTATCCCTAAAGTAGCAGTAATGTAGGTTGATTTAATCATCTTGTGTCTTGTTAAATTTTCACCTTAAACTTTATAATAAATCAAAAATCCCCAACAGAGACTGACCCAAACAAGAAAACAATCACTCAGAGTTTCAGAGTAAAGTCAGAGTGCAGCCATAGTGGAGTAACATCACACTGCCAACATAACCTGTTGTTCACATGTCATGTAGTGCAGTCGTCCCTGACCTGAGTATTTGGTTCAAGATCCTTCATTTTCATTTCAGTTTGATGGAGAGCTGAACAACTTACCTTTACAGAGGCCTGAAAGTTCCTGACATGATCAAAAGCAAGGAGTCAAGCCACCATCACAGAGTGGAAATTCAACGATTCTGTCGACCTTTGTGGTTCTTTAAGCCAAGAGCTTGTCAAAGACAGACCACATGAAGGCCTTGAATGTCAAATGAAAAGTACCTGTACATGGGAATCTTCAGATTTCAGTGGTCAGTCGGTCAGAGATTGAACATGACACCAGATAAACAGGCTTTATTAATAGAATCATGCTGCTGCACTCATTAAAGGAGACGAGGCAGAAGCAGTCTGAAGTCCTGCTGGAAAATTACATCCTTAAAACAGAGGAACACCATGGACAAGAACAGATTATGGTAAGAATGATTTTTCTGTTGAATATTAGTGATATTGTTTTGTGGACACTTCAAAAAGAAAGTTTCATGGACCCTTCAAAATAGGGTTGCCAACACCCAGAGATTGAAATAATGGACACCTCCCGCGGGCAGCTGAAAAAATTGGGGGTTTTGGGGGGTCAAAAAAGCATATATAACAGCATTTTGCCACAGTTGTACCTATTACAGACTATACAAACACATTAGGCTACTGCATTACACTTACAGTAACAAGATTGTAATAACTCATCATCAGTTTGATCAGTTTGTATTTGAGGCATACATGTGAGACAGTTATCATTCAAGTAGATATTTTGTGCAAAAAATGCAAAATAAACAATTGCTGTCTCTTCTTCTGGATTTTAACAGTTTTAAAACAATGTAAACACAATGCATCAGCAGTAAACAATGTAGGAGTAGGCCTAATAGTGCAACTAAGTTGTGCAAACACTTTTTGGTTGTTGCCTACTTATTTGGAAACTTAACTCCATTTCTTTTATTTTTTTCAACTAAAAAAAGGGCAACTGTAAAATCTGAACAAAAAACCAACAAGGTGCAATATCTAAACTGAAAACACACACACACACACACGACACGAGTAGTAAACATTGGCATACTTCCACTTCCTCACAAACAGCTGCCTGCCTCGTCACTAGTCGCTCGCTACACAGTACAGCGCGCACGTACACACACACACACACTGGGACTGAGTCACACGCACATAAGCACGTAAGTGCTGCAGCCATAGGCTGAAGCTGTGCCTGCCTGCCCTGTCAACTGAGCGGTCCTAGTGCCCGTAGTTTACACCTGGCCACGCAGGCAGGCAGACAGACACACAATGCATGGCGCACAGAGAGAAAAAAATATGCATATTTCCTTTACCCATGCGGCCAGGACAAACAACGTCCTGTCCGGGATGCGTCTTTTTGGCTCAAATACGTGATGTCCCCACAAATATGGGACAGTTGGCAACCCTACTTCAAAAAGAAACAAAGGTGGTTCTCTTCAAGCATTGACTGATAAAATGTCATTATTTCTGATGAAAAGGTTCATTTATTTGAAATGTTTTTTGTTTTCTCCACATAAAAAGGATCCATCAAGTTACTCATAAAAGAGAAAAGGGTGAAGCTGGTTTAAGAGAGGATTTAGAGAGAAAGTAAAATTTGTACTGATAATATTTTTTATGTTCACCTTTTTTAAATGTATTTTTTGGGCATTTTGTGCCTTTATTGACAGGAGAGAATGACAGTGGATAGGCTTGTGAAAGGGGGTGAGGGAGAAGGGGCAGACACTCTGCAAACTGGCCACTGGCTGGGTCAGCCAGTCAGTATGTATACGGGACGCGCTTGGATGCTAACCACTCTGCCAAACCAGCACCCATGTTCACTTTTTTTTTTAAAGTGACCAAACATTTGACAGGAAATTATAATAAACTATAAGTGTTTAAAGAGCACAAAACTCTGCCAAGGCTGTTCTGATGAAGGCAATGTTATTGAAAATATTAAAACCTGAGCTGCTGGGTCATGAGGCTGTGTTTGTGTCATGCTCCTGATCAGGGTGAACTTGAAAAAACATTTTAACACAGTTTTTGGAGGAATTTTTTTCTTCATGTTTTCATGTTTCTGTGCATGACGTAGGGTTAAACGCAAGGTATTCAGTGCAGAGCGAGAACATATCTTTGTGTATTCTTGTATCATCTCCTGTCCTGATTTCTTGGAGCAAATGAGAGACTTGTTGTATGTAACAATACGAAGAAATGTTTGTTCTTTTGAAGGAACTAATAAAATCTAAATTAAAAAAAAACATTTTAACTAAGGCTGTCACTTTAGTGCATTAATTAGATTAATTAATTTACTGCAAATTACTGCATTATAAAAATCAATCGCAAGATTAATCATAGCACACAAACATTTTAATATTGTCCAGCTGGAGGACCCGTACATGGCAGTGGCACATGTCACTTCACACATGCGTCTCTAGTCAAACCAAACAAAGCCAAGGTGACAAGAGGAATGGCATATTTAAGACTTAGTCTGATTTTATTTTTGAATGTATTTATCTATATTTGTACTACATTCTTTCATAATGCATCAGGCCTAATTGTTTTGCTGGATGTCCTCGACCTTTTTCTTATTTTGAATTTGATTTATGAAACACACTTAAAGTGTAACTTGAGTTGTCTGATTGAGCTTAGAATTTTCTGGACAAGATGCCCTGACTTTGGTTTTATTTAGTCACCAATAAAAATGTGGATTTACAAATCTTCACTTCTTAGTGTATTTATTTGATTAGTCCTGCACTACAATTTTATAATATCCTAGAATTCAAATTCTTTATTTGGGTACTTTAAGCAGATAATCTAATTAATGTGATTAATTAGATTAATAAGTTATAAATCCGGTAATTAATTAGATTAATTTTTTTAATCGTCTGACAGCACTAATCTTAACAGTTAGTGACCCATTTTTAAAAGGAACCTCATCTGTGAAGACAAATAGGCATAGATATGCTTTAATGCTTATCTTATACTAGAATGTATTGTTTAAAAGGCAAAAAGTGTTATTATTTATTGAAAAATTGCAATTTGTTCTAATCTACGGGTGCAGATATTACTGAGCAATGTATGCTTGGTTGATGACTTATATTGGTTGAATCATGCCTAGCAGCTAGTGCTTTCATTGGGCTCTAGTTTTGTAGACCAGGCGCAGGGGAGTGTTGTCTTCACCAATCAAATGAATGCCTCTCTTTGCCTTTAAATGCGCTGCGGGCGAGGCGCAGCAGCTGATTGGTCTGACTGATCCCCATCATTGCAGCCACAGTGTGCTGGAAAGACCCGGCAGTGGAGACAATCAGCAACTGAGAGAGCAGAGGGGCCATCGTGGTGATGATACACACGGTGACGTGCATCAGAGGCCACGATAAGCATCACCGTGTGGGCCAGCTCCCGGGACAGATGTAATCTGTTCCTTTGTCATTATAGGAGTATAAAATTAAGAGACAGTTACACAGCAGCAGGCTTATCCATTCCTCATGCTTGTGATCCACCTGCACTCCCGGTCTTTCCTCGCCAAATAGCAGAGCCTTTAGTGATATACTGTATACTCTCCCGGAGTCTCCTCCTCATCCTCCTTGCAATAATGTACTCCATCTTTTTAGATCACGTTAAGAACAAAGACTGAAACAGAGAATTTATGGGAAATCACAGGTAAATCCTGAGTGACACCCAGTGACTTACATTTATTTTCTGTCCTTTTTCTCCATCTTTCATTTGAATTTCATGAGATAAGAGAAGCCAGATATGTACTTCTGTTAGCTTTTTATTGTTGACTTGTAAGATGTGCATCAAACTTCCAGCTGCCGTCAGGTTAAGTTTCCATAATGACAAGCGGCTTTAATCCGACATCAGATGTGACGCGACAGTTAATATAGATACAAATGGATATGCTGGTTCAGACTGTTACATTAAATAGTGATTGCTGTGATTGTTTATTGCATTAAAATGTGCCTGACACTCTGGAAACCTGCCTCTGAGGCTTTGGTGACATGTGTGCACATGTGTGCCCCTGTTACCAAATTACAGCTGTGAAGGGTGCACTTCGCCTGCGCTGAGAATAGACCAGGTTGGAGCTGGCGAGCTTTCAGCGCACCTTCTGCACAGTTTTTTGTCACTGCGCCAACATGAATCTGTTGACACCTCCCATCACACCCATCTACAGCCGGTCTACCAAATTGTCAAACTGGCTGCGCACGACTTTGCGCTGGAGGAAATTAACACTGCACCACCCTGCGCTGTGCCACGAAATTAGGGTCCATTGTGTTTACCCACTGGTGCTATATGCAGAAAGAATACCATAATGATGCCACATTTTGACCTCCCAAGTAACAAGAAGAAAAGAAAGTAGTGGGAAATCACCTATGGACCGGCGTCTATGTTCTCACCACTACTCTCTCAATGCGTTTAACCACATAACAATTCCTCTTGCTTTATAAACAACACACTCTGGTATGAGATAAACATTAAAGTATATTCATGCCTGTTTGACTTTTTGTCATTTTAACCAATACTTGAATTGTTTTGTGTGCCTGTTTTAATCTTCTGTGAAGCACGTTGAGCTACACATTTATGAAATGTGCCATACAAATAAAATTAAATTGAAAGAGTGAAAGAAAAGGATTTTGTTTGAGATTTAAGAGCCATCTTGATATGTGTTTTTTTTTTTTTTTTTGACCCTCTAACAGTGTAACTTACCATGGTTGTGTAGGGGCTGCTGTTCGTGGTGAACCACTGAGGAAACATCAGTCCATGTTCATCCCACCTGCCTTCTCCATCGGCAGGTGAGCTCACAACCTCTGCAGCATTTCCCCAACACCTGATTTCCTGATTGTGACACACAACACAACATAAACTAAAACTACTTCATGGTCTAACACCTCCTTGTGGTGAACATCACCAGAGAGAGTGAGAGCAGTGGTAACAATGTTCTTTCTGCCTGACTCTTTTCTCTTTTTACCTTCCAGGGATGTCCCCGCTTTTACGGCGACGACCTTGGGTGTCTCCACGTGTCCTCCATCTAAGCCATGCTACCACTCTGTGGGGTAAAGATCACACAGAAAGTGATAACTGAGGACTGGGAGTAAAAACAAAGGGCCTGATCCTCAAAAGGATCACGCCGTACTGCTTTTTGCAACCGCCAAACTTGTGCAAATGACAGTAGAAAATAGCATACAATCCACAATGCACATGCAAAGGGTGAAATACACACAAACTGAACACAAACTGCACTGCTGCTCCTAGCTGCGCCGGTCCAATTTTCATGCATGTAAAGAGGGAATATTCATAATTCAGTGCAAAATTGCTAACCTGACAAGCCAGATGGACAGCTCCATATATCTGCCACAGAAATATTTCACTAGTCCATCTGGGTAGGAGCCCTTTAAATTTGTTTTCAGGGGCAGAACGTTTAAAAAAAAAAAACACAAGCTTGTGATTGGATAATCGTTCTGCTCGTCACATTCATCACAGACCAATCCACATCAAGCAGGGTTTCCTCCTATAATGTAGCAATGTTTCATTGAATTTGTCATTATTTTTTTTTCTTTTATATATACTTTTTATTGTATTATTTTGTTTATATTGACTGCTGATGCTGCTCAGTGATTTTTGAAGACTGTATGATGCAAAATGTGCCTGTTTGTTACTTGAAATGGCTGAATAAAGAATTGAAAAAAAAGTAGCTTACATAGTGGCTAACTTAGCAGCTAACAGCTAACAACAGTTACTGACCGTTAGCCGCTAACTTAGCTGCTAACAGCTAATGGCCTTATACTATTGTCTTACTCTAAATTGTACCACACAGATGTATCATTTAACACTTATATGTGACATGAACCTCGTCAAAGACAATCCCTACAAGTAAACTTCTGAGGAGGGCAGATTTAGCCAAGATTTACTAAGTATCCATGAGGACAATGGGCTAATCGTCATGTCCATTCTCAACTTCCGGTTGTCGTCACGTCCGCATTCTACAGCTCCCGCCTCTCTTCATATATATACATCATTTCATATATGACGTCACTCTCTCTGTCTTTCAAAAAGAACCCTTTGAACAGTAAAACTATGAAGACAGTATGAACCTTTTTAAGCTAATGAAGCTCACTTGTTTGCAGTTTTTAGGGAACACTGAATGTTCTTCCTGCTCTGATTCTTTTTTGTTTTTACCTTCAAGGACTTCCATGACCCTTCTTGGCTCCAACTTCCTCTCCACTGGAGTCGGCATCAAGACAGAGACAAATCAGGAGGGCGTGAGGAGACTGAGGAACAAACCACATGCAGGCAGTGGCGGCTGGTGAAAAATATTCTTGGTGGGGCAGCACTGTGCAACACTCAGTTTTTAACAACCATCCCTCTACGATTCGACGCAAACTACAGGCTCATCCGTAGCCAAATCAGTCATATAGTTTTATATATTGGTAAATAACAAATATGTATATTACACCATTTTAGACCTGGATAAATTGGAACTGATAAAAAAAGCTCAAAGACATGCTGTAAATTTACTCTGACACACCAAAAGAGTTTTTTGTATTAAAAGTACCAACTGTTTGTACCAGGTGCTTCTCTTCAACAGAGGCAGGGTGAAATGATCAGGGCTTTCTGAATTTAGGGCCTAATGACAAGAATTATTTACTGTTTCCCAGAAACAGGGGCTGGGTCGACTTACCCACTGGCTCAGTTTACCCCACTCTCCCCTACTCTGACATTAATTCTAATATTCACTCAGTGAACAATCCTACCTGCCCACTCTGCACCTGTGCTGGGCTCATGGCTGCTGCTTGGTGCTGCTGCATCTCACTTCTGAGGAGCTACAAGACAAAGTTTCCCCAGTTATGTGGCGTCATCACACGGTGCAAGTGTCATTTTATTCAACATCTCTCTTTACCAGTTTCATCGTCATCCTCTGTCGTTTCAGACCGCAAGCTCGTTTTGTTAAAAAAGTCGCTATTTTGCACGTTTTGCTGCATCATTTTCAAGCGCTTTCCTCTTTTAATTCTTCTCTTTTCTGCGCAACCCTTGGGCTTTTTGGCCATCTTGTCGGCAGTCCAGCACCGCGGCTACTATCTGGCTCATCTCACAGACTCCGACTGGCGGAGCTAATTGTTTTTAGCCTGCGCGGACGTGTTGTTACGTCAGGATGCCTCTGAAAAAAAAAGGCTGCCGAGGGAGACGGCCCACAGGGACAGCGGTAACAGCATGGAGGTAACACTCACTCAGTGCCATGAATGAACACCAAACCAAAAATTTATAATAATATTAAAAAATGTATATTAACACCGGCCCTCACGGCCCAAACGTCAGGCCGGCCCACCGGAAATTGTCCCGGTCCTCTCGATTAGTCACTCCGGGCATGGCCGACACAAGCCGAATAAACCCGAGGGGCGAAAAAAGAATCGCCCTTCAGAGATTATTTTCAACCACGCTGATTGGTCAAATTCACGTTGATAGGCGCTTATCTTGCCCTAGTAACAATCCCTTATTGGCTAGTCGTCACTGTCTCAGTGGCGCTATTTTCAGCTCCCCTGAGACACGGAGACAGAGACGAGAAGGCTTACTTTTGTTCTACATTAATGAAAATTAATTACTTTATAGGTGGGTCAGAGTGTCATTCCAACTTATGTTCTCCAAAAGGCAGAAGAACATAACAAACATAGCAATGTTATCAGTAAGAATCAAACCTCGTTTGCCAAAGATTCCTTATTGGCTCTGAAAATGAAACCTCTACTCTTTGGATTGAAAGGTGTCTCAAAAGAACACCTCTTAAAACCTGACCAAATCCCTGCTGAAAAGTCAGCCTGGGACTCAAAATATCTTTATCCTCAGCGAACTGACCATGCTCCCACTCACAAACCACCCTGGTTTGTTAATTTAAGGTTAAACTAATCTAAACCAAATTAGAACCCCAAAAGGCTTTTGACAAGTACACAAGCTGTAAGTGAATCCTAAAACTCTCAATTTTTCAGCACCCAAACAATCAACCTTGTCTGGTGATTATATGTTAAAAGCTATCTATTCTTGTAACATTCAAGAAATCTTTAAGTTGTACTTTCAATTCTGAAATAAGTACCAACAGAACTTGAACTTGGGCAGAATTTATGATAGATTACAGTTAAGAAACAAATAATGTCATTGGATTTGTAACTTTATTACATACCTAATTTTTACTAGACAGAATCTCTTTAAAGAACTAGTTCTAGGCCCTTCCCTAAGAACCAGACACCAAGCCTGTCTAAGAACTCCTGTTTGATCATCTTGCCTGGTCGTCCCGTTGACCTTTGGATCAAGACAACGCGACGAAGGGGGGGATATGAAGCAAGATGAAACTGATCAATTTATAGAAACTCTACAAGGACAAAGAACATTCCTCTCTGACTCTGGGCCTCCCTGCATCATGACTGTAAATCTCCTAGTAAACAATTCTTAGGTGACACCTAAGTTGACCTTTGACCTCCCTGGCCATTTCGGACCCCTCATCTGCTCTTCTTTATCTGTTCCACATGTTTTTATTGATCAAGCTGCTAAAGCTGAAACTTTCAAAATCTAAAATGAATCAAGGGACACTTCTAACAATGTGATGTTTTATCCTGTCATGACAAATGCTTTCTAATGATGTGACTTGTGTGTTTTTAGCTCTAAAAGTGCCTAAGATACAAAAAGTCTGTTTATCTGTGAAAGTCTGACAGATTGAGAAGAGATCTTTCTTCCCCAGGAATGTGCCTGTACTCTGCATTATTTCATCACTCTGATTACTGAAGAATGCTATAATAGGATTTCTACACCTTAAGTTTAGTAGCATAACATCCCAAAGACATGTTGACTTGTATGTCTTAAGTTAACCACCTCTATTTTGTTTAATTGACTGTTTAATAAGATTTGAATTGTTTAATTCTTTCTTATACTTTAGATATATAGTAATTGGTATCAAATTGATCACCGTGAGATTTCCTATCCAGTTGGAGTGCTTATATTGGATGTTTAATCAAAATACAACTTAATATTGGCCAAGTATTAGTTGATAAAGTGTTGTTAACTCATCCAAAAGACCTCCCCCTCAAGTAGTAGCTTAAAGCCAGAGACAAGTGGTCTCTCTGTCTCTTGTCTGCTCCCCCTTGTCCGCTTCTGTCTCCCTTCTTCCTCCTCGTCTTCGTCACCACCTCTGTGATTTTCGGCTCCAATATTTTTCCTGAATTCTTTTGTCTAAGTTTTGTGACATGCCCGTCGATAAAAGCCAGTAAGCTATAAAAAGACTTCAAAGATTTACTTCATAGTAAATGGACTTTTTTCTTATTAATTTCAGAATAGCATTCGTCTTGCCAACAAATTCTTGATTTTTGGAATTAGTTACAAATCAATTTTTTATACAATCGAGACACCAACGCCCAAGCTCCAGCTTCACCTTGAACAGAACCTGCCAGTCCAATCTAAGACTTCTCTCCCAGGGAATCTGGGACAGACTTGCTCACATAGGAACATCCTCCACTAGATCCATCGCACTGGATAAAATGTGGACTTCATCCTCTGGGGCGACACCCAGAACCAGAAAAGTCCTTCAGAATCTCCAGTAGCTCAGGACCAGTCTGAGATCCGATCATAAAATATTCACAGTAATGCGCGGTTCTTCTTTCAGATGGGCTTGAGCGTGTCTTGGTTCAATTCTCCAATAATTTCCCCTTTATCTGACCTTTTACAAGTAGGTTAATTCGGAAATTAATCCACTATAACCACTCCATATGCTTAAATGTTCCTTGAGGGTTCATATCTTCTTTCCTGATTGACAGCACCATTGATTCAGTATAACTCTGACATTTATTCCTTCTTAAGTGTTTCTTATTTTATTTTGTCTTATATATTCATTTTAATAAATCACCCATATATCTAAAGTTCTGTCTGTTGGTATTCTTTTTGGAAGATTGACATCACTGCATGAGAGTTCTGTCTTTAGACCTGAGATTGATTAAACAACTGAAGTTTGACTTAATTGATTAAACAACTGAAGTTTGACTTAATTGATTAAACAACTGAAGTTTGACTTAATTGATTAAACAACTGAAGTTTGACTTAATTGATTTATCTAATTTAAATGAAATAATTAATAAATCAATTAATTAAGTTAATTTTGCCTTTTTTGTATAAAAAGGATGGTGCCCCTTTAATTAACGAGAGCAAACCTGGTTATTAAATGAATATTAATTAATTTAACTAATATCCAGTAATATCCAGAAAATAATCGCTACACACACATGCTGTTGAAGTTTCAAAGTAGAAGATGACATTTTTCGGGAATTCCCGTGGGTCACGTGATTCCTGCGGGAATCCCCCGGGGTGGGAGTCATTTTTTAATTAATCCCGTGATCGGGACGGGACAGGAAAAAAAAAGCAGCGGGAGTGGGCAGGAGCGGGAGCGACATTAATAGATGATCATCTTCAGCCGTGTTAACCAGATGGACAGATGTGTCCATTTTTGTAGTCATCTCTCAGTGAGAGATGCGCTAGCAACACAAAAGTACTACAAAGTGGTTTGACTTCCTGTCCCAGAGACAAAATGCGGGATTTTTTTCTCTGGGAGTGGGACAGGACAGGAGTGAAAATCCACTCCCGTGTCATGCTCTATTTCAAAGCAATATCCAGCAATTCACACTCCACAGCAGCAGGTGGAGCTGTTGATTCAATTTAAGACTCCGGATTAGGCTTTTTTTTTCTACAACTTTTATTGAAATTGTACATCGTACAAAAACATGAAACTAACCAGCCAGAACACAGTTCTTGCATAACTTCCATTACATGGGCATATCTCTATAAAATTAATGATAAGATTCAAGTTCATATCGACATGGAAAAAAAAAGTTATTGTTTTCTTTTTCAATTGAAGGGAAAGAAGAAAGGTAAAAGACAGCAATAGAAAAATCAATCACATCACAAGGGGTTGAATTGTGTAAAGACATAAGTCACATAACATATATATATATATATATATATATATATATGTATATATATATATTTATATATATATATATATATTCATATATATATATATGTGTGTGTGTGTGTTTGTATATCTATCTATCTATATATATCTATATATATATGGATATATAGATATAAAGATATATATACATATATACATATATATACACACACACACACACACACACACATATATATATATATATATATATATATATATATATATATATATATATACATATATATATATATATATATATACAGATATATACATCAAAAGAATAAATAAACAAATGAATTGCTATGCTGAAAGTAGTGCTTTCAAGAGAGTAAATTGTCTCAGCCAGTGGAAAAGTCTTTCAGATTGTCAGGTATTTTTAGTGCAATTTTAGATTTCCTGGCATGCAAAGCTTTCAAACATAGTTTGAATTCATTCAAAAATAGGAGATGAACTTAGAGCTCTGTTTTTATGAATGAAATATTTTGCTAAACACAAAATCACATTTATACAGAGTTCATCATTTTTATTTTTCAGTAAAATAGTAAATATAACATTTCCTTCTGTTATAGATTGAAAGGACGGGATTTTTTGTTTTATCCTTCTATTGATGTTCATCCAAAATTTATTAATAATACTACACAAGAAGAACATGTGGTTTATAGTTTTGATTTCATTTTTGCAAAATGAACATGTGTTTATCTTCAATGTTGAAACAGATTCTTAATAATTCTTTACAGGGATAAATGTTCATCATTTTGAAATGTGTTTCTTTTGTTTTAGGAGGTATGGGGAATTTCAGTTACATTGTTCTTAGCTTGTTGATGGAACTTTCATTAAATTTGTGCAGAATATTATTTTTTATTATTTCTACAGGGGAACATTTTTTCAGTTAGAGATTTTCTTATAAAATAATTGATGCATTTCCTGTCAAGAACAGGAGTGCCTTGGATTGACAGTGGAGCAAGCTGTGGTTCTATAGATTTATGTATCATGTTTTGGGTTAAAAATATAAATTATTTGGGTAATGCTTTTTGTAATATAGTGAATTCAGATTTGGGGGGATTGAAGTTTTGTTTGCTGCAAAAATGTTCATATTCAAGTAAATTCCCATTAACAGCCATTAAATCTGCCTCAGACCAAGTTTGAAAGAACATTGACTTTCTTTTGTGTAAAATGTATCTATTATTCCATATTATGGTATAGTGTGGTGAGAAGTTATGAACATATATCAGTTTCCACTACAGTAATATTTATTTATGGAACTCTGATAATTTTACAGGAAGATTGTTTGTGCCAAAGTCTGAGAGGAGTAGAAGTTTTAGGCCACCTAGTTTACTGAACAGGTGATTTGGGATGCAGTACCAAATTCTGTATTCAATTATGTCCATTACTAATCTAATGTTATTATGGATGGATCTTACTTTTAAGAAACCTGATTGAGTTTCTGCCACAATGTTTGATATTCCTGTTTTGAGACGAGAAGTAAAAATATAAGTCAACAGCTTATAGTCTGAGTTTCTAAGGGTAATGGGTCTTCTGTTTCCAATTATTCTTGGGTCTTTATTATCTTTTGGGATTAAAACGATTATTCCTTGTCTCTTTGAAGGTGGAAGGATGCAGTTATTAAAAATTTCAGAAAAGACCTGATGTAGTAGTTCCCTGATATCTATCCAAAAATGTCTGTAAAAATCTCCTGTCAAGCCGTCTGAACCAGGGTCTTTGTTTAAAGAGAGGCGTTTGACTGCTGCATCAAGCTCTGTAGTTGCTATTTGGTCTTAACATCTTTCTTTAAGTTATCCTCTACTTTAGGTATATTTGCTGATATATCTGAAAGGAATGAATGACAGTTTTCCTGGGAGAATTTGGAACTGTAAAGTCAGCTGTAGAAATGTAATATTTCATTGGATATTTGCTTTTCATCTGTGATTTCAATATTGTTGATTAGAAGAGATTTAATGCTATTTTTCTCCTGTCTTCTTTTTTTAAGACCACAGAAATAGGTAGAATTTTTCTCCCCCTCTTTGATCCATTTAGTGCGGGACCTAACAAACGCACCCAAGGCTCTTTGAGTGTAGAGTTTAGCTAGTTGTGGTTGAAGTTGTATAATTTGTTGTTTGTCATCATCAGTAGGATTAGGTTTATTGCAGTGAATATCTTTGCCTTTTAATTTCCAGTTCTTTTTCTTCTAGATCTTCCTTAAGTTTCTTACTGAAGGAAATGGTAATTTGACGAATTTTATATTTTAGGAATTCCCATTTTATCACTGGAGTTGTTAATTCAGTAGACTGTGCAATTTCTATGATTAATGATCTAATGTTGTTACAGTAGTTGTTATTTTTAAGCAGACTAGAGTTAAACTTCCAGTATCTGTTTGAGTGACTTTAACTGTCTGTATAAGGAGATGATACTGTGTTCAGTCAATGAAGCCGCAGAAATGTCTGAATGTATTTGATACTGTAATAAATTGTTTGAGATCAGCCAGTGATCAATTCTGGATTTAATTCATAATTCAGGCTGAACCATGTAAATTTAATTATTCCAGAGTTGAAATGACTCCAGGTAGGCCTATCAATCAAACTTTGTTCAGTACAAAAATCTGTAAAGGTTTTGTTTAAGTGGCTCATTTCGTATTTGGAAGGAAATCTGTCATAAAAATCATCTTCAGTCAAATTAAGATCTCCACCTATTATAACATTTTCTGTTGAGTGTGATATTCTCAAGTTACCTAGCTGTGTGGAGATCTGTGCAAGTAACTGTTTATTTTCTTTGCTGCTGTTGTATCCATATACAGACGTGGACAAAATTGTTGGTACCCTTTCATTAAAGAGAGAAGAACCCATATGGTCACTGAAATAAGATGAAACAAAAGTAATATTAAATAAAAATTTACTGAAAATCAGCTAATGAAAATCAGACTTTGCTTTTGAATTGTAGTCCAAGAGAATTATTTTAAATAACAAACTAATGAAACTGGCCTGGACAAAATGATGGTACCTTTAACTTAATGTGCTGTTTGTAATGGTAAAATTAATCATTCAATCATTTATTTTTATTCCACAGGTATAACTTTGATTTGAATCACTCTGAGTTGATCTTATGTTAACCCCATATAACCCCTGAAGTTATTAACTATGGTCTGAGGTTCATTTTCACAGAACAGAATGCTGATGCAGGAAAGGTCAGAGATAATAACTTACAATTAGCCTCAGAGACCAAGAATGTTTTTGAGATAAATCCGATACTTGTGCCATGCTCCGTCTTCTGCATGTGAGACAAATAAAAGATGAAAGTTTCAACTTGGAGCCTAATGGGGAGGGAGTTGATGGGAAGATGGTGTGACCTGGGATACTGTCTCACATGAAAAGAAAAGGGAGGTGTTTTATGCTTAGGTATGACGTGATTGTTTAATGATTTGCCGGTATAAGAAACTGTATGTTCTTTTATCTAGCAGAACTCTCTCTGCAGACTTGTGTGCTGTATGACAGACTTCTCTATCTTGCAAGATAATAAATATTCACTAAGACATCTTTTGACTCAAGATCCTTTATTGATCCTCAGCTTTGATCAGAAATTGCCACGACAATTCTTGGTGTCAGAAGTGGGATTCTGACCTGGCCGTCCAAGGCCCGCGAGACGGGGGCTGGCCTCCGGGACCACTAAGGTTCTGCCTCTTACCTCACTACAATACCTTTCTGAGAAGAGAGGACCGTCTACGGACTTGGATCGTCATCTCAGGATCTGAACTGCACCCTCCACTCGGGTAAGATTGTACCCCTTTTTGGCAAAATTAACGAGGATCTATTTCTTCAGGATCATTTTTGCTGAGTCTAAGATTCTTTGCTGAATGAGGTATACATGAGTGTGTTTTTCTGAGACATTGCTGAAGGTTTAACAGACAGACTTCTGGCTTTTGTTTTAACCAGACATTTTTATTTCTAAGCACTGAAATAAAACCTCAGACACGCCTGTTTTTTTTTCACTTCGAAGCACTGAAGTGAAACATCGGACACGTATTTATTTCTAAGTACTGAAATAAACTGTTCTTGTAGAACTTAAGCACTAGTTCTATTCTGAGTAATTTTTAAGCACTGAGATTACTGAACTGTGTCCGATCTGAAAACACAATTTCTAAGTACTGAAATTGTCGGCAAGTCCATTTTTATTTCTAAGTACTGAAATAAAACTTAGAACTTAAGCACTAGTTCTAATCTGAGTAATTTCTAAGCACTGAAATTACTGGGCAAGCCTTTTGTGTCTGACCTGGTCTGGTTAGAACTGAGCATCTGATAAAATGGGTTCAAAACAGAGTAAAGAAACAAGGCCATGTCCAGAATCACACTGCTGCAAAACAATGAAAGAAAAATATGGTGATGGGTGGATACCCTATTTTCACGTATGGACTGATTGTATGGGTTTTCCTGATGAAGGCAGTTTTAGCCTAAATCAACTGACTAAACTTGAGCAAAGGCTTACTGAACATGAAAAACAAATCAGGTCAAAGAAAACGGTCAAAACAACAGATTTAGACATGATAGACGGTCACAGGGCGAGTTTAAACATGTGGAAACAAGAAGCTGAACGTAGAGAAAGCAAAAGAATGACAAAAAAACTGCCAAAGTATGATGATTGTGGTGTGAGAAAGGATTGTGAAAGGAGTGTGAATGCCACAACAGGTGGAATAACTGCTTTACACCACACACACACATTTTCCCCCTCTGCTCCACCTAAAACCTCTCTTTATCCAACTCTTGAGGAAATCCCGGAAAGAAGCCACTCGCTCCTGCCACGTTATGATGATGTGGTTCCGGTCCCCGTGAGGAGACAGGTCGCCCTACAGCCTCAGCCCCCTGCTGTGTCTGCTCAGCAAATACCCGAGAACATCCCCGCGCCACCCAGTCCTCCCCAGTCTCTGTCACCGCCGCTCAGCCCTCCGCAGCCTCACCCCCTCCCAACAGCCGCCTCTGCTCAGCCTCTCTCCGCAGCAGTCCCCTCTGCTCAGCCCCTCCCTGCAGCTATCAGCCCTCCACAGCCCCTGCCTGCAGCTGCCGTCTCTGTACAGCCTGCCCTCTCAGCGATGACCCCTCCACAGCCTCTCCCCACAGCAGTCGGCCCTCTGCAGCATTTTCCCGCAGCAGTTGACCCCCCACAGCAACGACACAGCGACGCAGGGTTCCCCAGCGGTGCGTTCAGCCCACCACACACACGGTCTGGATACGCCTATGCTCAACAGTCATATTCAATGCCCATGGTGGAGTATCCGGGGCCAAACGGTGACCCGGCCTTAATGCTCCGTCCGTGGACCAACACTGACATGCTGGTAGCATCACGAGAACTGCCCCCCTTTTCTGTAGGAGGAGAAAAAATACGGAAACGCGCTGCTGTCCTTCTGCAAAGCCTGGAGACCGACTTAAACTGAGGTCCACCGTCTGGTGAAAATGACCGTTGACAGCGACACTTACATGAAGCTCCAGGGGGATCTGAAGGGAGATGTGTGGGCTAAAACGGCAAACTGGGATGATGATGGGGCCTGGGAAAAGTGGGTGACGACCCTGGTAACGGCGATGAAGGATAAATTTCACGCAAAATAAACACAATCAAGATCCGTGAGTGCTGTCAAAGAGAAGATGAAAAGGTAATGGACTACTATTTCAGGCTGATGGATGTGTGTGAGCTGTATGTTGGTCACGACAGACCCGACTCTTTTGACGGAGCAGAGACCCCTTTCGAGGACAACCTGAAGGGGTATTTTGTTTCAGGCCTCCGCAGCTCTTTGTCTGAAGCCATGCAGAAAAGCATCATTGGGCCATGGGGAGTCAAACGGATGAAAAACATCCTCAAGCATGCCCTACACGCTGAACTACAGGAAAAACAAGCACTGGATGACCTCAAGAAAACCCGTGAAGACGCCGCACACATGGCAAACCTGTCCCTGGTGAAGCGTGACGCTCGCGGACCCAAAAAAGGACGAGGAGGAAAAGGCAAGAACGGAGACAAAGGAGCAGACAAAAGCAATGAAAAGGAGCAAAAACAAGGGCAAACCCAAGAAGATTACGACCCAAACAAATGTTTTTACTGCAAAGAAATCGGTCACTGGATCAAAGATTGCCCAAAGAAAAAACAAGCTGACCAGGCAAAGTCTCCTTCAGACTGCCTTCCAACTGAAATGCAAGGGGAAGGTACTGCACCACAGACAATCATACACGCTTTTTGCAATGAAGAAATGCTTTGCACTGATACACTGCCTTATGATTAATGAAACAATTAAGAGACTAGAACAGGAACAGACAACACCTCCAGAAATTTATTCAATGTACCATCTAGGCCCTTATCAGAAAATGCCAACTATTACTTGTACAGTTGATAATGTGCCTATGACCTTTATGGTTGACTCAGGAGCAACTAACTCTCTGATCAGATTAGCTGTATTGTCTCCAGAACTAAGTTGTAGATATACATGGTCTACTTCTGCCTGTGGTCAGTCAGTCAAAGAGATGTTTTCTGTTCCATTATCGTGAACCTGGTCGACTGCTATTGAAAATGTTAAGACAAAACACTCATTTTTGGTGTCCGACCTTTGCCCTATCAACCTGATAGGTCGTGATTTGATGTGCACCCTTGGTATTGTTATAACCTCAACGCATGATGGTTTAAAAATATCAAGAGCTGACCCAGACATGAGCATGATAAAATTCAGCGCTGCTGCCCCTCTGTACATTTATCAGTGGTGGCTGGATTTTATAATGTCTCAACAGATTTTGAATGAAGCAGCAGCTGTGTTAAATCCTGACTCTGACTGCATGAAACCTGAGCATCTACACTGCACCGCACATGTCAGTTTGGGTCCAGATGATGTTTATGCAGAGAAGTTTCTCCATGATCTGGACTTAAATGACAGCATTTTGACACACACTCTGTTCTGGAACGATACAGACTGTGCAATCTCTGTGTCATTGTCAGACAAACAACACAAACTGTATAATGTGTCACATTCTTCTCCATACATATCTGTCTCCAAGGCCAAACACAGACAGTGGCGTGATTTAGGCACATTCACTCTGGCCTGCACACAGGCTGAGACTGGTGTGAGACTGCAGACTCCACAGCCTGCTTCTCACCCTCTCTGGGTGCATACAAGCGCCCATTACAGGCAAAAATACATTGTTTACGCTCTGTTTATCTGATTGATAACCGTGACAGCCATTCAATGTGCATGACTTTGACATCAGCCACTGACATTTCTCCACTTTTGGAGTCCCAGATCATCTGTGGGTAAAGAGCAAATATGTTGTTGGTTTGATTAACAACTGTGAACCTGTGAACATTTTTGCAAAATCTTCATATCATCCTGCAGTTCCCCAGTATCCCCTGAAGAAAGAAGCTACAGAAGGCATCAAACCGGTATTTGACTCACTTTTGGTCTCAGGCATTATTGGGCCATGTGACACTTCTCCAGTTCAAACACCCATCTTTCCTGTAAAAAGATACCCCTAAAGGTCAGCCAGACGAGTGGCGCTTTGTACAGGACCTACAGGCTGTGAATGCTGCCATTGATGCCCCTGTGCCAAATGTGAAATCCAGACACCATCATGTCACAAATACCTGCTGGTTCTCAGTGGTTCTCTGTAATTGACCTCTCCAATGCTTTCTTTTCAGTTCCAGTCCATCCAGACTCTCAGTTTTGGTTTATGCTCCTTTTTGAGGGAAAATGCTACACCTGGACTCGCTTGTGTCAAGGTTTGACATGCAGCCCTACTATTGTTCTGTGAAGCACTTTCTCGGAGTCTTTCTTCTTTGTCTCTTACAGAGAACACAGCTTTGCTGCAGTATGTGGATGATCTGCTGATAGCAGCTCCTACAAAAGAGCAGTGTGAACGTGACACCATTTCTCTTCTCAAACACCTGGCACAAGAAGGGCACAAGGCTTCTCTGTCAAAACTACAATTTAGAGTCAGAAAGTCACATTCTTGGGTCATGTCCTGACCCCTGATGGTAAATCCTTGTCTCCTACACGTATTACTGCCATAACAAATGTGCCTAAGCCTGTTACTAAGAAACAAGCCATGTCTTTTTTGGGAATGTGTTCTTATTGCAGACATTTCATTCCCAATTTCTCCATGCTTGAACGCCCTCTCCGTGACATCACTCATGCAAAAGGTCTTGCATCATCTCATCACATTACATGGACTACAGAGGCTGAAGAATCATTTCTCAGTTTGAAAAAAGCTTTGCAGAGCCCCCCAGTTTTGGGCGTTCCTGACCCTGACAAACCTTTTGTTCAGTGTGTTGATGAAAAAAGTGGCTGCATGACCAGTGTGCTATTACAAAAACATGGCACAGATTTAAGACCTGTTGCCTATTTTTCATGCTCTTTGGATCCTGTTGCCAGAGCCCTCCCTCACTGTCTGAGGGCTGTGGCTGCAGCAGAAAAGGCTGTTTTAGCTTCAAGGGACTTTGTTGGTTTCAGTGATCTCACACTTCTGGTCCCTCATGCTGTTTCTAACTTACTGGCAGAGCAGAAAACTTCTCACTTATCAGCAGCTCGGTGGTTAAGATATCACACTACACTGCTAGATCTACCTCATGTTAAGGTTAAACGATGTACTACTCTTAACCCTGCTACTCTCCTGCCTCTACCTACAGATGGAACACCACACTGCTGTGAGACAGAGGTCTCCCTGTCCTGTTCTCCGAGACCTGACCTCCGTGACACCCCTCTTGAAAATCCTGATCTTATCTTCTATGTGGATGGATCAGCCTCACGTGATCCTGAAACAGGAAGTTGTCATGCTGGTTTTGCTGTGGTTGATGATCACACAGTAATTCACAGCTCTTCTCTACCCTCTCATTTCTCTGCACAGGCAGCTGAGCTCGTGGCACTGACTGAAGCATGCAAATTGGCAGCGGGAAAATCTGTTACCATTTACACTGATTCCAGGTATGCTTTTGGTGTTGTTCACGATTTTGGAGCTCTGTGGAGACATAGACGCTTTCTCAAGTCAGATGGTAAGCCCATTTTGCACCATGACAAAGTTTCTGCTTTGTTAGAGGCAATTTTGCTTCCTAAGCAGATTGCTGTTTGCAAATATGCTGCTCACACTTCCTCTTCTGATCCGGTTTCTGCAGGCAATGCGAGAGCTGATGCTGCTGCGAAGTCCGCCTCGCTCCGGCCTGTGCCCCACACTTCACCTCACATGCTGTCACAACCTGTTGCTTCCCTTTCTGACCTCTGCAGCCTCTCCTCGCCAGAAGAGAGAAAATCAGGGGCTCAGCACGGCTGTGTCGTGCGTGATGGTGTGTGGTGGTACGGACGGATGGTAAGCCCTGTTTACCTAAGAAACTGTTCCCTTGTTTTGCTAAATTGACACATGGTTTGGACCATGTATCAAGAGGAGGGATGTGTACAGCTGTCCAATCACACTGGTTTACAAAAGGGTTTTCTACAGTCGCAGCAGACTACTGTAACAGATGCATGGTGTGTGCTAAAAATAACTCAGGCAGAGCAGTCTCACTCACTCAACCTGCTGCTCATCCAGTGACTACGAGACCATTCCAGCATTTGATGCTTGACTTCATTGAACTTCACCCAAGTGAAGGTAAGAAATACTGTCTCACCATGGTAGACATGTTTTCTAAATGGGTTGAAGTATTTCCTGCAAAACATGCCACGGCTGCAGTGGTAGCCGAAGCTCTCATTTCAGAAATCATTCCAAGATGGGGCATACCAGAAAAAATCTCCTCAGACAATGGCTCTCATTTAAGTCAACTTGATGCCATAAAGCAGGTTTCTGAATATTTGGGGTTTGACTTAAAGACACATTGCGGATATTATCCGCAGGCAGGTGGTTGCATTGAACGTCAGAATGCTATTTTGAAAAACAAATTGGCAAAAACCTGTGAAACCACCGGCCTGTCATGGCCCAAAGCCCTGCCTATTGTGCTGATGTACATGAGAATGAGAGTGCGCAAGCGACTTAACTTGTCACCTTTTGAAACTCTGTTTGCAGTGCCACCGAACATTGGAATGGGACCTCGCAGACCCCCACCAGACACCACGCTGTGCGAGGATCAGGTGATCACACACTGTATTGCATTAACAAAACTTTTGTCTGATATCCGAACTCAGGTTGCTGATGCACAGCCTAAACCAGCCAGTCAGGAGCTACACAACATAAAACCAGGCGACTTCGTGCTGGTAAAAAACTTCAGGAGAAAGTCCTGGCATCATCGCTGGTTGGGTCCATATCAGGTGCTGCTGACAACTCACACTGCAGTAAAGGTAGCAGAGTGTGCTACCTGGGTCCACGCCAGCCACTGCAGACACGTGCCAACCCCTGAGGACTCACAAGGGGTGACAGCTGCTGAACACAAGTCAACCTCCGAGGACCAACAAGGAGCAGAAGCTGCTGAACACTAGGCACACATAGTTTTTTCATCCAGGGTGAGGAGTGAACAGAACTGATGGACAAACTCTTCCCCCTGTAGACATAAACACTGACAACACGACATAAATGCATTGACACACACTGTTAGCTTCAGATTGTCGACTTGACAAAGGGTGACGTGCTTGTAACCTCTCACCCAGGGCTATAGGTCATAGAGGAGCAGAAGTACAGAAGAACCAACTGCTGTCGTAGGTAAGGTTCACGACAGAACGATGGATCGCCCACCCCCACGGCGCCGACGGCCATGGCATCCGATGCGCCACACAGGCCTGTGTGGCCTCCGAGGAACAACATGTGTAATTGGTGTTATCAGTTTGTTGCTTGTCCTTGTGATTTTTCTTTCAGAAATTCCAGCAAAATCATCATCGCGACGGGGACCTGAACAGACTGACAACATGACCAACACTACCACTCTAACAGACATCCCTACTTCATTTGACAATTCTACCCCATCCACTAACATCATGCCAACGGCTCAACCCAGACAAAAACGACACACAGACCAGCAGACCGGACCAACTTCTGACATGGTGACTATGACTTTTGTAGAAGGATTGATGTGAACTGCCAACTGAACATATCTGACGACTCTGCATCTGTCAGCGGACTGACAGACAGCTCGGACAATGACGACTTTGACTACTACTCTGACACTATTGTCTAGGTGTTTTCTCATTATGTCTAAATGATGGCATATTTTAAACTGGCTACAGGGTGATGTGTTTGAAACTGACAGATGATTTTCACTAAGACAAAGTGTTCATTGCATTGCTTTTATTTCTTTTACCACATTATTTTCTTAGTTTGTAGAATTGCACACATACACAAAAATAGTCACTGATTTTTATTTCTAACAACACAGCATTTTACAGTTTATTTTTCTTACAATTTACAGTTTAACGTTATTCACATACATATATTTGGTGAGTATGATTAATTTTTGCTTAGGTTCATTAGATGATTAAGAATTATCAAGAGGAGGGAATTGTAATGGTAAAATTAATCATTCAATCATTTATTTTTATTCCACAGGTATAACTTTGATTTGAATCACTCTGAGTTGATCTTATGTTAACCCCATATAACCCCTGAAGTTATTAACTATGGTCTGAGGTTCATTTTCACAGAACAGAATGCTGATGCAGGAAAGGTCAGAGATAATAACTTACAATTAGCCTCAGAGACCAAGAATGTTTTTGAGATAAATCCGATACTTGTGCCATGCTCCGTCTTCTGCATGTGAGACAAATAAAAGATGAAAGTTTCAACTTGGAGCCTAATGGGGAGGGAGTTGATGGGAAGATGGTGTGACCTGGGATACTGTCTCACATGAAAAGAAAAGGGAGGTGTTTTATGCTTAGGTATGACGTGATTGTTTAATGATTTGCCGGTATAAGAAACTGTATGTTCTTTTATCTAGCAGAACTCTCTCTGCAGACTTGTGTGCTGTATGACAGACTTCTCTATCTTGCAAGATAATAAATATTCACTAAGACATCTTTTGACTCAAGATCCTTTATTGATCCTCAGCTTTGATCAGAAATTGCCACGACATGTTGCACAACCTTTTGAGGCAGTCTCTGCAAACACCAAACAGGCATTTTTTGTGACTCACAATGAGACTTCTGCAACTGTCGACAAATATTTTGGCCTGTTCTCATGAGCAAACTGCTCCAGCTGTCTGAGGTTTGAAGGCTGTCTTCTCCAGACTGCATGTTTCAGCTCCTTCCACAAATGTTCAACAGGATTTAGATCAGGGATCATAGAAGGCCACTTCAGAATAGTCCAGTGTTTTGTTCTGAGCCATTCTTGGGTGTTTTTAGCTGTGTGTTTTGGCTCATTATCCTGTTGGAGGACCCATGACCTGTGACTGAGACCAAGCTTTCTGACACTGGGCAGCACATTTCACTCCAGAATGTCTTGATAGTCTTGAGATTTCATTGTACCTGATTCAAGACACCCTGTGTCAGATACAGCAAAGCAGCCCCAGAACATAACTGAGCCTCCTCCATGTTTCACAGTAGGTTCAGTGTTCTTTTCTTTGTATGCTTCATTTCTGTGTCTGTGAACATAGAGCTGATGTGACTTTCCAAAAAGCTCCAGTTTTGTCTCATCTGTTCAAAGGACATTCTCCCAGAAGCTTTGTGGCTTGTCAATATACATTTTGGCAAATTCCAGTCTCCCTTTTTTATGATTTGCTTTCAACAGTGATGTCCTCCATTAAGTCCACTTTGGCTCAAACAGTGATGGATGGTGTGATCTGACTCTGATGTAGCTTGACCTTGGAGTTCTCCTCTAATCTCTTTGAAGTTGTTCTGGGCTCTTTGGTTTCCATTCGTATTCTCCGTCTCTTCAGTTTGTCATCAGTTTTCCTCCTGCAGCCACGTCCAGGGAGGTTGGCTACAGTCCTGTGGACCTAAAACTTCTGAATAATCTGTGGCAGACTGACTGATTACAAGCTTAGAGACACCTGTGATGATAATTACAGGACACACTTTAGTTTAACTTGTCCCTATGGTCACAGCATTTTCAATCCTTTGTAGGGGTACCGTCATTTTTGTCCAGGCCAGTTTCATTATTTTGTTTTTTAAAATATTTCTGCTGAATCAAAATTTAAAGTCTGATTTTCAGTAATTTTTTTTTATTTATTATTACTTTTGTTATTTTCAAGTTATTTCAGTGATCATGTGGGTTTTTCTTTCATTAAATGAAGGGTACCAACAATTTTGTCTACGTGTGTATGTTTGCTAACATGAATTTGAAGTTATCCAGTGTGAGAATAAGTGTCAGCCAGTGACCTTTTTCATCAGCTATGTGGGATAATATTTGACCTTGGAAGTTTTTCATCAGGATAGCAACACCTGCAGACCTAGACGTACCATAGCTGAAATAAGATTGTCTCCCCATTGTTTAGACCAGAATAAACTGTCCTCCTGGCCTGAGTGGGTTTCTTGTAGAAGAATGAAAATTGCGTTTTTTTTCCTTTACAAAATAAAAAAATACTTTTATGTTTTGTCATGTCCTTTAGGCCCCTTGTGTCAACAGAGATGAGAGATACAGTATGTCATTTTTAAGGTGATACATGAATATAAGGCAATGAACAAGTAATTAAATTGAATGAATATGAATAAGAATGAATAAGTTTCTTTTGTAAAGATTTGAGGTTGCAAAACCCAGAACATATTGCAACATTTACTCAAGAACTCAAAGCCTACATTTTTAATGAGTAAGAGGTGTTATTCATGGTAAATTCTCTGTCCACTGATGAAGGCATGTGGGCCCCTGAACACAGCTCTGTGTCCAGCTTTTTTTGCTTGCCCGACTTTTTCCCATACAGCCTTCCTTGCCTCTCTGTCTGCTTTGATAAGATCTTCTGCAAACCAGATGTTGAGATTCTTGCACAGAGCGTGGTTTTTGGTGGATCTCCAAAGTTCG